>JAOVVO010000008.1:0-437521 GCA_028564675.1 Onchocerca lupi | reverse complement strand
TCCTGTGTGTGTGTGCATGTGTATGTTTACTTCACACAAATGCCAAAATTGCAAAGCTCTACACAAATTTCATATAATATATTTATATACATGTATATCATTCATATCTTATCAAATGTCTACACCACTTCAAATATATTTAAAAACCTGAATTAATTCAAAGGAAGTGTTATCTATTCCCAACTGCCTCCTCCACCTTTCCTCATCTTCTTCCTCCATCCTCGCCCATGCATCCTCCTCAATCCCGCCCACTCGTCCTCCTCAATCCCGCCCACGCCTCCTCCTTTTAGATCTCTCATGCACACATACACAGCTACAAAACAAAATAATTGCAATTGGAATGATACAATTAGTGATATGAATGGAATTTGTGTCTTCATAAGAAATGATTTCTCATTCGATCTGTTCTTCTATCTTTCACCTTTCACCTTTCATCTCTTCAATCTTCATCCAAATATTATTTTACTTGAAAATATCTAAAAATTCCATCATCATCAATCTAACATCTCCAATTTTCAGTAAAATAAATGATGTGAAAACCAAACATTATTCATTGCAAATGTTTCATCGCAGAAATAATTAGTACAAAATCGGAAAATAATCTCGATAATCGTTAAGCCAGAAAGAACAATATAATTAACTCTTAGCTAATTAAGATTATCAACAAATAGCCTAAGCGAAATAATATTTCACATAGACTAGTGTTTGAGTAACAAACAACCCAATGGAAATAAGAAATTATCCTGAAAAACTAATCACCTCATTATTTCCAGAATTAACTTTGCCGAATTTAATCACTGTGAATACATTAATTATTAGGAATTTCTATTACAATCATGATAAAAAAATAATCTGACAGCTAATCTAAGATGATCATGTAAAAGCAACAAACAATGTTTGATGACAGAATTATCGAATTTCTATTAAATATTTGTCATATTTTATATAGTAATTCCGCAACTAAAACTGTTTTTGACCAAGAAATGAGAAATTCAGAAAAAAATAGTATGGGAAATTAGAGGAACATGATAAAAGAGAAGTGAAACTAACGAAAAAGTCTGCATAAAAACGATGAATGAAGAAAATGAGGAAAAATTGTGAAAATAAATTGAAAAAAAAAAATTCCATGAATAACAAAAAAAAAAAAAAACAGCTAATCAAATCAAGTAAATCACTGAATCACGAAAAACTCTGTTCAAACTAATGAATCAATATATTTTCTCACACAAAATGATATATAATGATATCAGTTGTAGATGAAAAACATAACATTTATAATTCAGCAATATTGTAGTATAAAGAATAGCGCAATATGCAATAATCTATAATTAATAGTCAATCTTAATGCAATGAAAAAGGAAAACCAAATAAACAAGTTATTAAATCTTACGATAAATTTGTCATATATGTATATATCCACAACATAAAATGAAGAAAAAAAAACACATTCTATTAATATTCTAACAATTTTCATTAAATTTTATCAATTACTTGTTTTTTTCCATCCATCATTCACTTTTACAATTTAATTTTTTTAAATTTGATTTTATGTGAAATGAGAAATGTGATTTGTTATATATGTATATCCATAATATAAAATGAAGAAAAAAAAAAGTATATTCTGTCAATATTCTAACACATTTTTCATTAAATTTTGTCAATTATTCACTCTTTTCCATTCAGCAATTGCTTTTTTTTTTTTTTTTTTTTACATCTTAATATCGATTTTTGAATTAAATATTATATGAAGTGAGACAAATTTATCGTTTTAACTAGTGGTACTACAAACTACTTTTCGCAGGCCAATACTTTTTTTTGGCCCAATCTTTATAACATTATGGTGTGCCATTAGCAAACAGTCCCAATTCACTTAAATTTCTTAATAATGATGAAAGAAAACAAAAAGAGCCAAGGATTACGATAGAATTCATTAGTCGATCTAATCTTTTCACAAATTAATTGATGCTATAAAACGCTTTAATTAATAATTAATTTTTCTCGTATACTTACGTAAATATATTGTCCAAAATAACAGTTTCAGTGCTCATAAAAAAATAGCTCATTTCTTAAAACATTAAGAATAATATATTTCGCTCCATTTCCAAGAAATCAGAAATTGAATAATTTGCTGAATTTCAACTATATATCAATAATGACGCTTATTTGCCCTTTATTTTAACTCATCCATTAATTTAGAATATATTTCATTGACTATTGAAGAATTATATGAAGCATACGAATATCTTAAACTCCATCATTCTTCATCATATAAAACCAAGAATTAGAAATAAATGGATCAATAAAATGATTCAGTAAGAAAATTTTAGCATTATGTGAAACTTTGGAGTTAAAAAAATACTGAATATTAAATACCTTCTAATCCAGCTGTTGCCATCTGTTTGTTTTAAACTTTGTAGTCGTGAATTTAATCAGATTAAACGCCTCTAAGCACCAATCTGAAAGAAAATCAATTTTAAAAGTTTAAATCTGAAAACATTTTTTCGTCTATACGCTATGATAAAATGCAAATGAATTCCTTATTTTTCTAGATGAAACCGAGCAAACAATATGCACTTACAATGATATCACTATATGACGTATGTAGATGTATTGCAAAACATCTATATATATCATTTATCATTAACACATCATGAAGTCATAACTTGATAATATATGAAAAGATCATAACTTGTAATTTACGAGAGATCGTGAACTATGACATTTGACATTACAGTTTCGAAAAAATACATAATTCATCATTTAATATACATTTGCAAGCGTATATATTACATATGACAATCTATTTCTTAAGTTAGGATAAGTGAAAAAATCACGCAAATATACGTAATGTTTACGTAAAATGATATGAAAAATATTACAATAAAATTGCTAACAGATAATATAAGCGTATACGTAGCATTACCACAATTTATTTCTTAAGTGAGAGCAAATGTAAAAACCACGTAAAAATATATAGCTTTTACGTTCGTTTACGTGAAATGACATGAAAAATATTGAAAAAAAAAAATTATTACCAAACTATAATTTAGCCAAAGTTAGCCGCAAACTTCCAAGCAAAAGTAAAGAGCAAATAAAGGAAGAAAAAGGTCAATTAGAGATGGTAGACAAAGAGAGAAAGAGAGAGAGAGGGGAGAGAGAGAAAAAATAAAGAGAAAGGATCAAAGAACGAGAAGGAGAAGTTAAAGGTTAAAAATGCTCATTCCTCCTCCCTCCCCTCTCCCTTTCTAGCTAATAAGTGTAGCAATGAAGAAGGAATTACACGGCCTGCGGCCCGTCCAATGGGAAAAGACAGACGGACTTCTCCGCGTAGTGGTAATTACCGGAATGATTTCTGATTTATGCGGGCGCCCTAAATCTGAAGATCATTTTCTGATTCCGGGAAATGCCGAACGGACATCAAGAATCTGCCGGAAAGATAGAATTTGATCAGCTATTGATCGGGAACCATGGAATGAGGGCTACTATAAAATGAAGTGATAAAACAATTCCTTTACCTTTCCCTCCACGATGCTGCAGTAACATAGAAGTAGTAAAAACTTTGTCAGAAATTATCAAAAAAATTCGGAAAGAGAAATCGTTTCGATGCATTCCTCTCTTCTAAATTATCCATTACGCAACTGGGTGGATCCTTATGTCGCGGAATTTCGCTTAAAGTGGAGCATTTCGCGATGCTATAACGCGTCATCGCTTTGATTAGGTTAATAGAGGTTAAAGGTCAAATCAGTTACTTGTGAAATGTGTCGCTTAAGTGACTCAACTGTTCGAATCGATTTGCTAGAATAGATTAAGATTAGTAGAAGGTGTCAAGTAATAAGGATGAAAAAGGTAATAATACCTACCGAATTAAAATCCGGATGCAAATCCGGATTTTTCAGTAATTTAATGCGATATATGTATTGTAACGATGTAATTGTAGAATCGATTATATTGCTAGATCTAATAGACTTGAAATATCCTGGAAACTCTGCTTCGCTAGTCAACGACACAAAGGATTACTTCACATATTTGTCAATGGATTCCTTACGATTACGTTAAAGGCACGGAATTATTCACATTAACAGATCACAAGTAATCATTGAAAAATATTGATTTGCCTGATAGTTTGGGAAAAGATCCTTCTGACTTTTTGACTTCTTTTGGATATTCTTTGTTCATATAATCACCAGGTCTTTCTTGAGGATAAGATTGAGTTAATTATTTATTAACTTAATAACTTCATCCAAGTAATTTTGAAGAATAACCGGATATTTCTTAATAGTAGTATCTCTCGAATATATTTATCATTGATCAGGAAAGGAAATTAATATTGTGAAAGAATACTGCTATTTAATGACTAATACTGCTATTTTAGATAGTTGCTAATTAACATTGCTACTTAGGGGCTAATTAGATGATAATTACACATTACTCCAATAAATTATGCATAATAAAGATATATCTCATATGCCATAGCTAATGTCATGGATATAGTTCATCTTTTTCTGATTTTTAAATCTTCAGTTTTTCGTTCTGAATTTAATTCCGTTAAAGTCCGGTGTATAAAATCTTTTAATAATATTAAATTGCCTAAAATGAAGTATTACAGTACTGTGCAGTAATGAATCTAGGTTTTGCTAACACTACTGTTTTTTAATCTTTTTTTTAGGATTTCACTGGAAAAAGTCCTGTATTTTTGTTGCAAGTTAACACTTTTTGCGCTTAAGTGAAAGCGCTTTTTTTATATGTCATCGTCTTCGGTTCCGGCCAACTCTTTTATTCCGGAAACGGAAACGCAACATTCATCGGCGGATAGTAAGTTATATCTGTTGTCTTAATTGAAGCTTGACCATGAAAGCTCGATTGCTGTAATATGAGAATAGATGAGATTGTGCATAATTTGTTCAATGAAATATAGAAAACTCAGATCAAACATAGTATAGAATACTCTGAAAAAAAATTTTTGTCTCAAATGATTTAGATATTCTCAGTCTCACCCATCTTAAACTTTCGACATATATGAGCAAATCTTTCTAACATTTATAACAGAAATTGGCATTTGCTATCATCATCTCATTTGATAGATGATTAAATAGAATGATTGATAGTCATATGCTTTTCTCTATAAATGATTATTATCAGTTTTGCTATTATAATTATACTCTTAGCTGACATTCGCTGGATGTCGATCATTAATGATACTTTGAGAATTGGAAAAGTATTCATAATCTTTAGCGCTTCCAATTTAAAAAATGAGATCAAAATTTTTAGGGAAAGAGGCAATACGGAAAACCTCGTCTTCACTGCTTACCGAATCCAAAAATTTGGACGAATTTAAGGTTAGCGTGTTTCTTTTTTAGTTTTTAAATTTAGCATAATCATTGGTAGTATAGAGTATTTAAATTTTTCTTAAAATTTTGATATAGCAAGAAATGAGAAAGAATAATTGCAAATTTTAATTCTTTACCATTGCCAGCTCTAAAATAACTATTTGATCATATTTAATCAAGCAGTATTTCGTCGAATTCAATTAGCAAGAAATGAATTTACTTTCACATGTAACATAGTTCGGATGATTCATCACCTTTCCTTGACTCGTTTGAAGGTGATATGTATCCAGTAATTGGATCGATGAAATATATTATTTGGAGCGTTAAATTTTTTTAGAATTTCTTAGTGTTACTCGAAAATCTTTATATAAATAAAGTAATATGCAGTAAAAAAGACTTCTTAAAACTGTACAGCTAATGTAGATTAGGAAGCCGTAAAAGTGTACTAATTTGGGACAAAACTTTGTTATTTATAGCCACCGGAAGCAAAACGTCATCGTAGTAGTTTATCTTCATCAATAAGAACGGGTTTGAAGACCGAGCCGTCAAAGGGAACAATAACAACACCGGTAATAGCTATGGATGAAGCATCATCACAGGAAAATAGTGACGGCGATACCACAGATAGCTTGAATTGCTTACAACCATCCAATTTTTCAACTTCGAATCACCGTACGGGGAAGAATACAGTGCGATTTGCATCACCAGCGGCGTTTCTCGCTGGTCCATCAACTGCACGAGAGAAAACTGGACAACAACATACTAGCACACCTCACAAAAATGGTCGTTCAGTTGTAGGTGACATCACACAATCAGTTAATGCAAAGAAATTAATCATACTTGGTTTCAAACGTTAGTTTATGAATTTTCATAAAATATAGGATTAATCAAATGGTAGGGATTAGCTAATCATTTTTGGTTATTTCTTTTTTCATATTTTTCATTAATCTTCTAAATATACGAAAAAAAAAAAATGAAACAGTAATATGATAGTACAACTTATTTTTCTTATAAGAAAAATTTAGCAACTTGGAATTCATTTAATTGTCACTTTATGCAGCATAATCAATTCATATATATGATCAGCACAAAATTCAGATATACTTTCGTCTTTTTTTTCTATTAAGCTTTTTTGAAATGAGGTTTTTTTTTTTTTGTTTTCAGAGCGTCCATTATACAAAGAAGATGATCCATTTGAAGAAAAATGGCATCCACTGGGCGAAGCTGTTGTTTCAATACAGAAAAAGAAGAAAGCAGAAACGTCTTTGGAGCAATTGTATGAGGTAATCTCGGTTTATCAGCTTCCTTTTTCTATTCTGTTTCAAGTTTTAAATTTTTCCAGTTTTTGAATATTTCTCAGTGAAAATGCATTGGCGATTTCGACTTTTATTTATTTAGAATCGGTATAGATCAAAATACCAATTTTCATCTTACATTTTATTAGCTTTTTTTGTACATTATTGCTGTTATCTGTTTCAGAAAATTTTGAATTTGAAATCATTAGAAAGTTTTCTCATTGCAGTGGTGGATATTACTCATATGATAGAGTGGGCATTACAAAAAATCAACAACTGGAGATTAGATTCTTAATTTCAATTGGCTCAAAATTTCTTTTCAGATCGTCGAATTTTTATGCGCGAACAACGAAGCGATGAAAATATATAAGAAGCTAAAAACATGCATTTTTTCATATATCACAGAAGAACTTCACATTTTGTTGGATGTTTCTGATTCCACAGCATTGTTCCTCCAAAACCTTAATGTTTTTTGGCTTGAGTATTGTGAGCAGTTGGTGAGTTACTTAGTTGTTTATAGTTTAAAATAATACTCTAGATTGATCTGATATCGATTGTTTTGAATATATTTCTGAAATTTTTTCCAGATGTTTTCGAAGATTATTCAAATATTCGAAATAACTTTCTTTGAATCTCATGAATATAGTGATGGTGTTCTTATTATTGATCATTTCCCTTATTATCCCTTTTCCAAACAATTAAATTATGGAATATATTTATTTTTTTATTTCAGATCAATATCCGCAGCGTATTTCTCTATCTAGACCGTACCTTCGTTTTGCACAATCCCACTGTTACTTCATTATGGTAAGTTCCATTTTCCATATAGGTTTCTTTTTTACATCCGGCTGGATTGCAACTGAGCAAATATCAGACTATATCAGAAGATTGAAAGCTGTTCTAATAGTTAACAAAGAATTTGTTCTATTTAATAAGATGAAGTATAGAGAATATTATTATATCTAACTTAAAGATTTTCATTAGAGAAGCTAAATATACGAAATGAAAATACTGTTTATTGCAATATAACATAGACTTTTGTAAATTATCTGACGATCTACGACACATTTTTTTCTTGCTAAACTTCACAAAATAAATGTTTTGCTTTGATAAAATGATGCAGAAATGGAATTTGTGATAGCTTTAAAATTCTAAAAGTTAATAATATGTAGAATGGTGGTATGGATTTTAATGTTAGCATCATTTGTTTCAGGGATATGGGATTGGAAATTTTCCGTGACGAAGTTATGAATAATGATCGTGTAAGAAAACGTTCAGTTGACGGACTTTTGAAAATGATTGAACAAGAGAGGGAAGGTGGACAGGTGAGTTTGTTTATATAATTGATTAATCTGCTGAGATGAAATATTTGTTCAGTTTTCTGCGATATTTAATTTCGAAAATGAAGTGAGGGAGGTTTTGTATTCTAAAGAGATTAAATAATGATTTAAGTTGAATCAGGTGATAAATAAAAATTTTGAAGGCAGCCTTGGGATTATTCTATATTTAGTTCTCCAGTGTTTTGCTTTTAGTTCATTGACTAAAAGAGAATAGTATATCCACATTATTGAACTCATTTAATCTTTTCTTACTTTCCTTTAGTGCTCTTATCATTGGTGATTATAATCAGAAATAGTATTCTGAAAAGCGACAATATTGACAAACTAGGATAAGTTTGTTGTGTGATGAGCAGAACTCATATTTGTGAATGACAATAGATAATTCATTTGTCAGTATAAAAATCTTCTAACTCCAGTGGTAGTCTCTTTTTATAGATTGATCGGTTATTAATCAAATCATTATTGCGTATGATGACAAGTCTTCGTGTTTATACAGAGGTAAGCTCTCAATTTTGTGCAACAAATATCTAAAATTGCCGAAATCCTAATGAGTATAGACTAAAATTGATTTTTAAAAGCTTCAAAGCTGTTTTGGTAAACTGGTATGTCATCGAAATTGATTCATGATATTGACATGTAAAAGAGGGTTTTGCAATTGATTGATCGAGCATTTTTAATGTTTCAAAAAAATGGAACATTTCCTTCTTTATTTTACTGTTTGTTAAATACTAGAATGTGTGAATTTCTTGGATGTTTGTAAAAAATCGTTGTTCCTTCTCCATCTCACTTTTTTCTAGAAAAATTATTCCCCCGAAAGAAATTCGTCATCAATTTCTATTAGTGGTAGATGTATTGTTGTTTGACTTCCTTAAATTATGCAGTCCCATTCCATTAAATCCAAATAAATTTCAGAAGATACCATGATATTACATTTTCTAAATAACTGATTGACGTAGCATTAATCTTATCAAAGGAAAATATTCTAGAATATTTGGAAGAAGATTAAATCTTAATTGACAAAGTTGTTTATCTTTTCTTATATTCCTTTTGCTGACACTTTATGCTTATTCTCTTTATTATATGCATGAATAGGTGTTATGTATATGTGAATATATTTTTTTTAAGGTATTTGAACGGGAGTTTCTTGAAACTACATGTACTTTGTATGAAGCCGAAGGACGCCATCTTTCTCAGAGTCTTGAGGTAGAAACTATTTTTTATTTTTATTTTTTTGTTTATAGCAATCGTGCAAGTTTTGGGTAAAGAATATAATTTTTATACTGTTTTGTTGTTGATTTGTAAAAAGAAAATACTAATTTAGGTGCCAGTATACCTGAGGCATGTAGAAAAGCGTTTGGAAGAGGAAACAAATCGCGTTGATTATTATTTGGATTTCACAACAAGAAAACAATTAATGGCAGTTACAGAGAGGTGCTTAATTTCTGATCATATGGATTCATTTATAAATAAAGGTGATTTCTTCTTTGCATTTTTTAATTTTAATACTTGCAGATATATAAAGGATTCAATCTTTAAATCATTCTAGTTATTTCATTTGAGTTATTATGTTCACTTCAAATCATTTCACTCGTTAACTTATTCTTTTTTCACTTAATCCGATCATTACCACTGTATTTTCTGTTTAAAATTAGAAATGGAATGAATTGGAGGAAACAGAGAAGCAGCATTTGGTTCAAATGCAAATTTAATTAATTTCAGTAATTTATCTGTTGCTCCGTACAGAATAACTTCTTTTTTCAGGCCTTGATGAAATGCTTCTTGAAAACAAATGTGATGATTTATGTTTAATTTATAACATGGTATCAAGAACAAAACATGGGCTCATTATTTTGAAAAATGTGTTTGCTTCGTATGTCAAAGTAAGAAGAAAAATTTTTATCAACGATTTTCTACTAATACTACCTGGGAATGATACATTTGTCTTAAAGGGAATGATATATTTGTTTTTGGCGATTAAACTATATTTTACTAGTTTACGCTTTCCATGCATTGGAAAGTTCGCTTTATGTCCCCAATAACGAGGAAAGACATTAAATCTCAGAATAAAGAATTTGTCAGAGTATCGTAGAATCTAGTGAAAAAAAAATTACAAATATTCAAATCAGCTTTTTCAAAGTTTGGAAATAAACTTCGTGTTTCCTCACCGCCTGAATATGGTTGTTTCGGAAGTGCTAATTAATAAAAAAAACTTTCAGGGAAGAGAATTACTCATATTTCATCTGTTCAGGAAAGGAGCTTTAATGTACCAAACATTTCAGAAAATTGGTAAAACTTTGGTGATGGATGTGAACAGAGACAAAACGTTAGTGGCTGATTTACTGGCTATGAAAAGGCAGTTGGATAATATTGTGGAGAGGTTTTATCGAATCATTTTCAATTTTTATGAAAAATTTCTGTACTTTTTTTAATGGGATATCTGGTTTGAAATTTTTGTGACTTTCATGTTTTAACAAAATTATATATCACCTCAGTTTTGGGCTGTTGCTTGAACAGACAGCTTGGAATAGTAGCTTGGCTTGAGGTCGCATTTCAGTAAACCTAAACAACTGCACTGAAAGTTAGTGGAATTTTGAAGATTTTATTACGCGGTAGATTGAATTATTCCAAATCTATCTGTTTTCTTCCTGTCGGTTTACTGACGTAATAACTACTGTTTATCACTGACGAATCACAGTGTTGGTGTGATTGTTCCGCTCTTTTTGGCTCTCAGTAGTTTTGATGATAGAGTCATCCCTGTTTGTTTGACGCACAAAATGTGATTGGCGACACTTTGACAATGTTTACTTGTTATTGTTTGGTATTTCGTTTTGTCTATATTTCCATCAATCTTACTTCAGCATATCAAATAGAAAAATTTTCAGTTGTTTTGAACGAAATGAAAAATTTGTGCAAGCGGAAAAGGACGCATTTGATTACTTCATCAATACTCGGCCAAATAAGCCAGCTGAACTTGTCGGTAAGTGAAGTAGATTATATTTATCACTAATCGTTTTTCGCTGAGTGCGTTTCTCAGAAGATCTGTAATCATATATGAGATTTTTTTAGCACCATAATTTTTATTGCTAATGGATTCCCTAGAATTTCATCAAACTGTTTTTTACTTCTATCTGATGAAATTCTAAGAATCTTTAAGATTAATTCGAAAAGTCGATCCGATTCAAAATTTTTCAAATTTTCTTATTGTTTCTTATTGTTCAAATTCTTTTATTCTGGTGGGCTGTGTAAACGATCTTATTAATAATTGGTAATTAACTAAGCTTAAATTAATTATCCTGAGCTATCTATAGATTTTAGGAAACGATGAAATGAAAAAGATGTCATGGTTTAAGAATTATTACTTTTTAAGAAGCTATATCATGTATATTTTAGCCAAATTCATGGATAGTAAATTACGATCTGGAAACAGAGGGGCTACAGAAGAAGAAATGGAAAACCTTATGGATGAAGTTATTGTGTTATTCAGATTTATACAAGGTAAGTGTGGAGTATTTTACGAATTTTCGATAAGAAGGTTTTAGAGTCAGTGGTGTTTTCTACCTTCTCGGTTATGCTATCATTTAATCAACGCCAAGTTATTCATAAAGTCGTTTATAGCAGCCTAGAAAAAATCTAAGCTTTCATTTATGTGGTATATTGTGAAAAATATTTTTAACATCAGATAGAATTTCAAGTGATGTGTTTGGGAATGTAGGGATAAAAAAATATTTATGGATGCTTTTATTTATTTTTTAATTTTTATTTAAGGAGCCAGTGAATTTTTTTTAATGAATTGCTTAAGAGTTTTTTAAAATTTCTTTTATCAGTCATTACTTTCAGGTAAAGATGTTTTTGAGGCCTTTTATAAAAAAGATCTTGCAAAAAGATTGTTGCTTGGAAGGAGTGCATCCGTTGATGCTGAGAAATCAATGCTTTCAAAATTAAAGCAAGGTGCATTTTTGATTCATTGTAACAGAACAATTTTTTCATTTGTTACACCGTATTTCGTAGTAATAAGTGCTACTCTAATTCTGGTTTTATACTTAAAAACAACAGCAAGCACAGTGAACACTACTAGCCTTCAAAAAAAAAAAAGAAAAAATTATAGTACCAAACTTTCGTTCATTTATTCTTAATTTATTTGCTTTACCTAGCATTTTATAATTTGATTTCTAATCAACAATATGCACTGAAATCCTTTCGATTTGAAGTTTTGCGAATTATAATTCTTTGTGCTTCTTCGTGCTTTCTCACTTCAGCTTTGACTCTCTGTTGCTATTTTCATAATGAAAAAATTTGCCATTTAAGTCGAAATTTTTGGGAAATCATTGCTTTTTATTAATTTTCTTTTTATTAAATTGTTTAAAATTTTCATTTGCAGAATGTGGTGCTGCGTTTACGACAAGATTAGAGGGAATGTTTAAAGATATGGAAATTTCTAAAGATCTTGGTGTAGCATTCAAACAGGTTTTTATTTAATTGTTTGTTTCATATGATATTCTTATCACTTTTGTTATGATTTTACCAATTAAATTTCTTGTTTGCTGCATCTCATTTTTTTTCTCAGTAATAGATCTCAAACTGTTGCTCCTAAATCATTTATTATTTCAGTATATGGAACATGGTGGTCCTGATCGAATGCTAAAGCATAATACAAATCAAATCGAATTCAATGTTAATGTATTAACAATGGGTCATTGGCCAACATATGAATACATGGAAGTTGCAATACCACCAACTTTAGCTGAATATCAGGAGCATTTCCAGAATGTATCTATTTCCAAAATTTGAAATCTCATGTAATTTTTTAAAATAATTATCGTCGTTATCAAATTTTTTCAGTTCTATTTCTCAAAGCACAATGGACGCAAGCTGCAATGGCAACATAGTCTGGCTCAGTTATTATTACGGGCTCAATTTAATGTAATCATTTGTTTTGCTTCTATTAAAATGTCATTTTTTTAAAATTTTATGAGGATGTTTGATTGCTTCAAAAACGCATTTATACTCACGTCTCTTCGAAAGTGATGGGACTGTGTGTGCAGATATGTATATTTGTTTGTGTGTCCCTGTATGTGAATTTGCCTTTATGCTCTTCATATCAAATAAAATAGTACGTATTGCATGTAAAAATTTGATATCCTTAAAATCTTATGAATTTTTTAGGTAGTAAAGGAATTGCAAGTTACAATGTTCCAAGCGCTGGTACTTCTTCTATTCAATGATAAATTAGAGTGGACTTATGAGGAGATTCAGTTAGCAACTAAAATTGGTGAATTCAAATTACATTTTTAATTAAACTAGTATTTCTTTATTCTAATTTATCACAATGAATCCTGCAGTAGTGTTTTGTACAAAAAGTGCGAAGTCTCTTTTTATATTTCATTGTGTTCTGTTATGCTTTTTAAAAGACTGGAAGGACTTCCCTTGTTTTTTTTCACGATAGTCCGATATTAAGTAGAACGACAGAAAATAAACTGAGCTAAAAGTAGTATAGTTTAAATTAGTATTGACGAAATTAAAATTTCTCCTTATTGGAGGGTTTTTGGATTTTGCGATTCGGAGATTTTTTATGTATATTTAAAATTGGACTTTTTGTAAAATAATGAATTTACAGAAAAAAATGAAATAGAGAGAACGATGAAGCCATAAGTTTTTAGTAAAAAGTTTTTGAGTTTTGAAGAAAATACTGCGTGGTATAGCACAGCTTAAATTAATAGTGACGAAATTAAAATTTCTGTGCTGGAGGGATTTCTTGATTTTGTGATTCGGAGATCTATATTTAAAATTGAACTTTTCGCAAAGTTATGAATTTGCAGAAAAAAATGAACTAGAAAGAACGATGCAGTCATTAGCTTGTGGAAAATTGCGAGTTTTAAAGAAAGTACCTCGTGGTAAAGATATCGAAGTTAATGATCTGTTTGTATTCAATCCTGAATGCAACGAAAAATTGTACAGAATTCGTATAAGTCAAGTGCAGATGAAGGAAACGGTTGGTTATTTCTAAAATTTTAGAAGCTTCCAATGAAATTATTGTAGAATAGAAAAGATAGGCTAAATTCCATACACTTTAAATCCAAATAATGAAAAAACTTCTTAAAATGGTTATCGTTATCAAGATTATGAATTGGTTTCAATCGATTCCCTGAGATCGCTGTTACTTTCTATTTATGTCAGGGATACAATTTTATGATTTCTCCTGATATTCTGATCTTCTTATCAGATGTAAATGTATTATATTTCTCATCAGTTATATATCAGGGATATTGATTTTGCGATTTTTACAAATGATTGGCACAGGATTAAAATTTTCATTTTTCAAATATTTTTCACTACTTAATTGTAATACATGTTTTAGGCTGTGGAACGTGCTCAGACAGAAGAGGAAATATTCCAAGATCGACAATATCAAATTGATGCTGCAATTGTACGTATCATGAAAACACGAAAATCGCTTCCGCATCAATTGCTTATTTCAGAATTATTTAATCAGCTTCGTTTTCCTGTAAAGCCAGTCGATTTGAAGAAACGTATTGAAAGTCTCATTGAACGTGAATATATGTGCCGTGATAAGGATGATTCAAATATTTACAGTTATCTTGCATAGCTTCCAGTGCTCGTGCACTTGACGGAAAAGATGCATATTATTGATTTTGCATCCAATCTCTTTTCCAAATTTTCATATTCATATAGTCAGTTGATGGAAATGAAAGATGCTGAGCAGTAATAGTTTTGATCTTGTGTTCTGTATTTCCCATCCTATGAAAATTTTAGTGGGAACTAGAAGATCTATTTCTTACAAATAAAATCATAGAAATAAGCAACGTAGTTTACAAATTTAATAGCGGAATAGGAAGTTGGTGATATTGTTGATATTTTCTTTCTTTTTTTTAGTGATAGCGAATTAGAGAATTGATCCATGTCATTTTTGTAGCGTTTAAAATTGCTTCATCTCTCTGCTTTAAATTAACCATAATTTTCTGTTTATAAAAGGGAAGTTTTTTAATATGAATTTATATTGAAAATTGCAAAACATGATTAAGGCATTGTATCATTGTGATCAGGACGCGGGTTATTATTCATTTTTATATTTTGTACTTAAGGGATTGCGCAGAGTGGTTATTATTAATGAATCGGATTTGTTGTTTAATTATTTACTGCTTGTAAAATTTGTTTTACCTTGCCATAGTTCGACATGAATGCATTTTGAAAATGTTTTTCATTTTTCTTATTCAGAAATGAACTGACGATTTAGAATTATTATTGACGGATGTACGTTTTTAATAGGACTATATAAAAATTATGCAAATTGACAAATTTATAGAAAATAGCGATTGATCAATCGATTTAATTAAAGGCTAAACGTTGAATGAAGGTACGCGCATCATTTCTTTTTTTTTTTATACCCTCAGGAAGAAAGAATAAGTGTTACACAAATGAGGTGCAAACATGATTGATTAGAAAAATAAAAATCGTTAAAATTAGGTTGCAAGATTTTTGCTGCTCAAAATATAAGAATTATATAAGAATGATGTTACATAAGAGCAAAAAATATAATTATGTAACATCCCTAATAATCATTGATTGTTATTAATGAACATTTACTAGCAAGCAACGTAATTTTAATCAAATAGAAATGTACGTCAATTATGAAGATTTAATTTTGATTGAACAATTTTATATTTTAAAAATTCACTCAATTGGGGATTTATTTATATTTATGTCCCTTCGGAATGACCGAGTTAGACTCATTTTCTGATTAAATTTTTAGAATTCGATATAATGTCGATCAATGTATATTCTCTTCAAAACATTGGAGAAAGTTAGCATTCATCGTTCATAATTAATAGCAAAGACATCATAAAATAAGCAGAAAAATGAGTTTTAGTTCTGAGAAATAAATATCTCTATATATACTAGTAAGTTATGATATTGATATAATTCATTTACAAAAGTAAAAAGTTTCAAAGGAAGTGAAAATTTTTGAAAAAGTTTTGTTTAAAAGACGCAGGAGCGGAATTTTTTTTTTATTTAATAATTAATGGATTATTTTATCTTATCATTGCTTCCTATGTCAAAATACAGCAAAATTCATATATTTCTCAAATTTAAATGCAATAAGTAAACAGGTATGCAACACTTATTATATACTTACAATACTTATTACTACTACTTGTTCGGTTGCATGCTGTAAGTTTATTAGCATTGCGTATATATTATTTGTAATAGTAATATTTAAGCTGCAATTATAAGATTGATAAGATTTTTGGTTTATAATTTGAAAACATGATATGATTTTGTAATTGATATCTTGAAATATTTTTAGCATTTGGTGAAATAGATTCGAATTAATCGATTTATTAGTTGCAAAATTTTCGAATAAAATTTACAAATTAAAGAAGAAAAAATTTCATTTTTGCATTTTCTCCTTTTAAATAAAATCATAAGAACATCTTCGGAAATAACATTTTCCTAATTCTTCTCTACGAAGAGTTTTTGCAGGAAAAAATGTAAAAGCAAAATTCAGCTTTAAATTTCAATTTTTATACGTTAAAATATACACGCATTATTGCACGTAAATATACATATTATTGATCTCAATAAATCATTTGTTGAAATGACAATGAAAGCCTTATGGATGGATGACATTTGTTTTGAAAAAGTTTTTGTATAATTTGATGATTGAGCCTAAAATTAATTTAAAAAATAACAGAATGGAAAAATAACAGAATGGTTCAGATTTTGAAAAATAAGATTTTTGACGAAAAAAATTCCCAAATATGTATTGAAATTTTAATCAATCCTTTAAAGAAAATAAATTTTCTTTATACATAAATATATGTAAAGAAAATTATATATATATATCAATGCTAATTATACTTAAAAAATCATTAAATCGAAATAAATTATTAAAATAATTAATCAAAAGCATCATTATTGTATATAAAATAGTATGATAGGATATTATGCATATGCATAAAATGGGAATTCAAATTATGATGAATACTAGGCAGGAAAAAAATCGAAGTAATATGTTAGCTATTCGTTTCAAATTCATAACTTAATTATGCTGAATATAATTTAAAGTTTCAATACAAATTGGTTGGTAAGTCTTACTATTTGTCTCAATTCATAACTTAATCATACAAAATGGTTAATAAAATTTAAAGTCAATTCATTGAAATTGCAATTCAAATTGACTTTAAATTTTATTAACTACTATGTTATGGCTAAATATTACTTTCACAGCAATGCTTCATCTATAAATTGAAGCATTTTTGATAAATATTTTTGTATAAGTTTGAATAAATTTGTGAAATAAAATAACAAATTTCAAAGAAAATAATGAAATAATAAATTATTTAAAAAAACAATAGAAATAATAAATTCCATAATAAGAATAATCAGTCCTTCATTGAATAACTTATCCAATTTTCGTCATTTCATTTCATCGGTGTCTACAACGAATTTTCTGTAAAATTTTAAAATTAAGAAAAAAAAAATAAAAATTTTATTTTAAATGTTTCAGATTATTGAATTAACTTTGAATTATTGCTATTGCTACGAAAATTATTGCTCCAAATTATTGCTAATAAATTTTTCTATATTTTTCTATTATATTTCTGTTTAACTTCAATTTTTCAGATTAAAAGAAAAAAAACTAAGTTTTTCAAACTTTTTCAATAAATAAATTAATTTGAAAACTTTCAATCATGAATATTTAAAATTGAAAAATTGTGATATATGGCAAGAAAAAAGCCATTATTGCTGCCGAATAATAATTTTTTTATTAATTTTCAAAATTATATTGCTAACCTATGAATAAATGTTTAATGAAATGCATTATTTAAAAGAACAAACTCTAGTTTGATTGATTAATTCGAAAAAAAAAATTTTTTTTTTCGATTACTAAAACGAAATATTTTTTTAAATTTCTCAATAACATAAGTAATTATTTTTACGTTTGTTATTATGGGCAAGAATTTTTAAATTTATTTCGTTTTGTTTTTTTTTCGCAAAATCTCTTGGAAATTTGATTTAAACACAATTATGTCAAATAAATTAATTACCACTTGTGAATGTGAATGCTTTTTTAACTTGATTCCTATTGAATATTATATAAATCCATGGATTAACGCATGAATTTAAATTGCCAAGTATAACTATATAAGTGATTAATTGTGAACCTGTAAAAAGATAAAGTAATTTTTTATTTTTAAATTAATTCTATAAAAAGAAGAGTATTTAAATCAATTAATCACCAATTTCTTAATATAACATCAAAATTCTTTAGTTTTTTATTTGATTTTATACGGAAAAAGAAAAGAAAGTTTATTTAAAATAAGGCGCAAATTATTAATAGCCTAATTGATGCTTTGATGATTAATGTCATGAATAGATTTTTGAAAGCCTATTTTTAACATTTTAGATATGCGATTTCTATTATTAAAAACATATAGCACAAAATGAAGAATAATAAATTTTGATAAATTTCAACTAAAGTTTGAAATTTGATAAATTTCAACTGATGAAATTGACTGTATTTTGATCCGAATAATCTAATGTCATAAGTATGATTACATGTTGATAGAATAATGTTGGATTTGAATAATAATAATTGTAAAATGCCTATTTTACAAAAGTCACGTGATCTAATTAGATAAATGCAATTATTCCAATTGCAATTTGAAGTTGTACTTCTGGGAGGATGAAATCACTCCCTATTTACAATGATTAGTATCAATAATGCTAAATTAAAGCTTTAATTATCATGAAATTTATGACTATTTGCTTGTAATTTCATAAATTACAAAAATTTATCCGTTGAAAACATGGTCATAAGTTATCGTATATTTTTTATATGAGATTACGAGGTTACTGCATACAGCGGCGTATGCTACATGGTAAGAGGTTACTGTATGCGATATACGGTATAAAGTGCCATAATACTTCATACCTTATATCATATATCGTATTTTCAGTTCAACCAGAAAATATCATTTTAATCGGAATTCTATAGCATCAGTTATTAATGAAGTATTTTTCTCAATATTGACTCCGAAATATGTTTCACTATAATTTTTAGATGTTTTAATTGGATTCTCATTTGAATGTTTTGTTAATTGGGTTAGAATCACGAGAAATTAATTTAGCTTTTAATAAAGTGGACAAAAATTTTCAAACTACTCATTAAATGAGGTGCGACAGCTTGCAAAATATTGACTATACAAAATGGTGCCCATAGAAAAAAATTGCAAAAAATAATCGTCATTGTTAAGCGAATTGTTTGAAATCGTTCGCGATTAAATTTCACTAGTTGTTGACGACATTGCTTTGTGTCATTGTGTAATTTGATAATATAAGATGTCGTTTCATGACTGAAAAAAAAAAAAGATATTCATTAAATTTAATTTAATACTGAAAAAAGAAGGTCTTGTTAATTTCGCACAATTTTGATAGCTAAAAAATTTATTAAAAAAGTTTAGTTTATTGAAAAACTTTGAAAGTTTCGCTTTATCAATTAAATCATTATATATGATTACAATATATTTATTTATACTAACATTTGATAAAATTATTGCGAATTGAAAATAAACAAAAAGAAAAACTTTGCATTTTTTTAAATATTTAATCAATACTTTTTTCATTTGTACTACGATATGCTATATGATATTATAATTAAAAAATTAGAAAAAAGAGTTTTATATTTTTGCGAAGATTTTCATGATTTATATACATTATCAGTATAATTGAATTATTTTTATAAGTACTATAAAGGTTATACATGTAATCATTTAGGAAAATTATCAAATGATTGCTGATAAATTTGATGTTGAAATTTGATAATACCTGATAATTTTTTTGGAATCATTATTTAAAAATAATGAATTAGACGTTTCTAATAATTGTTGTTTACGATGTGATAGCCATATTGTTTTACATACTCGATAATAGAAAAATGCTGCTAGCATCGATGGTATTAACCAAGCAACGGTATTAAAACTTATCACATAAACACTTTTTAGAAATGATACACCATGTCCGTAAATTGTTGCACATTCACCATATTTCCTACAGGAAAACATTTTATTGCACTAAGTTAATGAATTATTACTAGGGTTCCAATATACTGCATACATTTAGAAATATGACTCAATTATATGACTTAAAATATGACTTAAACTTTAATTTTTATATAATTAAAAAAATAAGAATAACGGGAAATAATGCGAAACATCATAATCTATAAAAATAAAAATGTAAATGCTCCTGGTGGCTTTTCACAAAATGTTGCAAATTTTTCATCGATTAATTTGAAATTTTGATAAAATATTGCATTCAAATAGGCGCATGTTTTTAGGCACATCTACTTTTTTTTTTAAATCTATTACACTTTTGACAGGTAAACAACAAATAAGCAGACTGAATCTATTCATCACATCTACTTTTTGTTTGCAATAAAATGTGAGATATGCTGAGCAGCCATAACAATTTTTCCATTATTTTATTTTATTTTACTTCACTTTTTCCCACACTTTAAGATGAGGCAATTTATGGATTAGCTCTCTGACCTATAATATTAGGTCATGTCTTGAGAAGAAAGGAGATAAGAGCAGCTGGTTTTTTGATTTTCATCACGAATATTCGTTTCTTATTCTTTGTCCTGATAATTAACCTTTTCTATGATTAATATATTGTAATCTTCGCCCAATAATCAATATCAAGGATGATCCATATAAAAAGGGGCTTTTTAAGTTAACCACTTGTGCGTCTTCGATCAATCTATAATATTAGTATCTTCGAGGCAGTGTCTTCAAATATCAGATATCTCCCCCAACGTCAGAAACGTGCGTTTTCTCTTTCTTTCCTACTTAAGCAAACTGAGTCATAGAAAAGCGGGTGTTTCAAAAAATGCACGTATTGGAATGCAACGTTATGTCAAAATTTCAAAGCAATGAGTGAAAATTTTTGAAGCTCTAAGATTTTGAACAAACGAACATTTATAGCTGGCTTCAGCTATTGATAAATAATACCAATCTTTGAATAATTTTTGAAAAATATTATGATTTAAAATTATATTACTCAAAGTTTCATCTTTTTCTATCTGAAACTTCTTTTTCTTCGAATTTTTTTAAATTAAATGTCATTTTATATCTTTGAGGAAATTTTAGAAAGAAATTGTGCTTAAAAAATTTTATTTAACTTTTGGTTTAAGAAAGTTGTTATGATAATTAATAATGCTAATTTACTATACTGCATGACTATTTAAATTACTGCATGCATTTAGGATACATCGTAATTATAATTTGACAAAATTACATTATGATAGAATTATAACTTACGTTTTATGCCAAACAAATAGTTGTGGAATTGAACATATTAAAGCAGTAATCCATGCAATTGTTGCAAAATGATTAGGTCTTCGATAGCGATTGCTACAATAAGTTTGCAATGGATAACATATTGCCTGTAAGAAAATGGCGAAATTATTTAATTTAAATTTTAATTTTTTGACCATGCTTTGTTTCAATTAAATTTTTCCTTTAATTCCTTTAATTCAATTTTTTTTTTATTGTTGGTATTAAAATCACCGAGTGAAGGGTGAAAAAGTAAAGTGAATGAGGAGGTGATATGCAAATTTATGAAGTAAAAAAGATAATACAGTATAAAATAATAATATATACTGTACGGAATATAATAGTGCATATAAAACAGTAAAAAGTAATAATCTGCTTGGTAATGAACAGTTCAAAAAAAGTGAAAAACGAATAAATAAAATATAATATATGATGGAATTACCGAAATTTGATGTAATATAAAAATTTTCAAAATCATCAAGGCGAAATTTTTCGAAGTAGCTTGCGTTAATTTATTTGAAACAATTGTTGAAATTCCAATTTCATTAATTTCTTTCAAATTAGGTATAAAGCATATTTAATTCTTTGTTAAATTGCAAAACACCATTGATTAGTCTAGCAAGTTAGCAACTTCTGGCATATTTTGATCCTTTTGTTAATTACTTTTGAATTTAAAAATCAACACCTAAAAAGTAAGCTAAAAGGGATACTTTCTTTCATTTTTTTTTTTGTGAAAAATTTGTTAATAAAAATGGATATTAATTATAAATGCATTAAAAGTAATCAAATTCATTTATCATTACAATAATAAATTTGAATCTTTTGAAATAATTTTAAAATATCTTGCAAATGAATTAATTTAAATGAAATTAAAAATTTATAAAAAACCTGAAAGCGATCGAAACTTATAGCAACTAATAGGAATGAACTAGTATACATTGGAAACATTTGTAAATATCTCGTTAATTGACACAACCAAGCTGGTCCATCAAATCGTGGATGTTTCAGAATGATAAGTATTTCGGTACCCAGTGATAATATTGCAAATAATAAATCTGCTGCACAGGTATGCAATAGTAAATGCTGCAAAAATTATCATTTCTTTTAGTTATCATTTTTTAATTATCATTTTTTTAACTGCCTTTTTTTTCATTTCTAAATATTTTATGTATATATGTATATCAAGTAAATATTCGAGGAAGAAATCTTCCGTATTTTTTTTTTAATTAAATGGCTTTCAGGATCTCTGGGAAATTATTTTTAAAAGATTTAAAACTAATTTGTATTTTGCATTAAAACGAAATGAAGATAGAACAATTTCAATTACTTTGCGTGTAATCGTAAATTCAGTAACAACTGGAAAATTGAAATGGTGGAAAAACAAATCCCAATTTCGCAGTTTGTTAAAAATCGGAAGAAAAAATTCTAGATGTTTGGAATAAATATTCAAGTATACAATTCTTTTTTTCTATTTAATAGCTTTAAGGATGTTTGAAAAAATTATATTGCAATTCTTAAATGACTTAACTAAATTTTATTTTATATTAAGACGTAATAAAGATGGAACGATTTCGATTATTTTGTTTAATTATTAAACGTAATCATTAATTTCAGTAACAAATGGAATGTCGGAATGATAATGAAAAATCCCAGTTTTGCAGTTTTTTAATATCGGAAAAAAATTATTTACCTGAACCGGTGAGATGCGCCGTTTTATGACAGCATTTCCACGGAATATAATGAAAATTAAAAGTAAATTACCAGCAATAGCAAGTAACATTACTGTTGTCATATGTACTAATATGAAAAAAATTTGTGAATTTAAGGCCATTTATGAAAATTTCGATAATTTCTTCTGAAATAGAAGAAATTATAAATTTTAAATTTGAAATATTTACTGGAAATTTTTCAACTTTAAAATAAAATCTTAAATAAAAGATAACGAGAATAAGGAAAAGTCTTAGATTAAAAAATTTTTGAATGCTATATTGTTTGAAATATTAAATTTGGAAGAAATAGAATACTAAATTTTAGGTGAAGTTGTAATTGTTTTGCAAATCTTATTTCATCGTCTCCAAAAAGATTGTATTATTATTTGTTATATTCATTATCGACATCAGTTGTTGACAATCAATAATGTGCAACTTGCAAGCATTAAGACTTCTTTTAATAATATGAAGTTATTTTAATATTATGGTATTTCAAATATAATTTAAACAAATTTCTTTTTAAATCGTTTATTTTTGCAACATTTTCTTCTATCTAAATTTTCTTTCTTCTATTTAAAAATATTTGAGAGGTTAAATTTTCTGAAAAGTAAAAATTTATTATGAACATATTTCTAAAATAAAAATATTTGGATTGAAAAAAAAATTTTTATAAATACCTTTAAATCTAATCTATTATGTAATTTTAATTAAATGTGACGAATTTGAAATTCAAAAGTAAATCAGCTTGCTTCAAAACTAAATAATCAGTTTATAATCAGTTTATAATCAGTTTTTTTTTCTCTTTTTCATTCTAATATTTGCTCTAATTAATTATATTATTTGGGAAATTTTGGCTGCGATTAGGAATTAGAATGAAAGCTAGCTGTAAGTCATGAAAGTTATACTAACAGAAAATAAAAGAGAGAAAAAAAAAAAGAAAATAAGTTAGATTTAGAAGTGAATTGAAAAGTTAAGGAGTATGGGACTATGTAAAGGTAAATAAATAAAATAAACAATTATGAAAAGATAAGTAAATAAAATAAACAATCTTTTTCATACCTGATAACAGGAACCATAAGTATCATATCATTTGCAAGTCAAAAATACAATTTGGCCAGTAATCATCATTGTTTGTAATTTTAAATTTGAGCATATCAAGTAGTTTTTCGCTTATTCCTTCAAAAAATTAATGAAATGACAAAAAGCGGAGAGGGACAAGAAAAAAAGAAGAAATTCAATCCATTTCAGCAACACCTGTCAAACGTTTATTTTATGAAGAAAATAAGTAGGCAATCATCAAAGTTGAGTAAATCACAAATTTTCATTGTGAACCGAAATTTCATGTTTTTCAAAAGTTCAAAAATCAATAAGCTTGAGATAAAAAAAAAGAAGAAAGAATTACAGAAAAAGAATTACAAACCGAATAAAAAATTACAAAAGCTTGAGATAAAAAAAAAAGAAAAAAGAAATACAAATCGAATAAGAATTACAAAATAAAAGCATTAAATATTCTAAAAAAAAAATAAATAAAATTCCATAAGAATGTGCATTTTGCTGATGATGTTGAAATTTGACATTATTGATTGAATGTGAAAATATTACGAAAAAATACATTTATTAAGTTTAATGTTACAATTAATGCCGAAAGTAAGTAACTTAATACCAAAAGCGAATTATTTTGGCAGAAGGATGATAAGGTCAATTACAGGTAATTTATCTTTTTCATAATTTAAATATTTTTAGTTTTTTCTTTCTTTCCAGAAAAACAATTCAAGTATTAATGTTTCTTTCACCTTTCCAAAAAAAAAAAAAAAATCACTTTATTTCCAATATTTATTGCTTTTATATATTTATTTTTTTCAAATTGAAAGTTTTAGTTTCCAATTTCTTAAACCAGTCTTTTAGTGTATTTTTGACACATGGCTTTTTTCAAAATAAATTTCATATAGATTAATGGAAATTTGTGAATATCGCAGACGATAATTATAGAAAGCGGAAATCAAGCATTTAATTTTAACTCCATATTACTTAAGTTAAATACTATTTTCAAGTATAAATTAAACCAAATTTTGTTAACATTGTAGATTAGTAATTATAGCAGTCGAAATTTGGATCTAAAAATGAGTTGAAATGAAAAATAGGAAATAAAGAATGGTTAAGATTTTTTTTTTTAATTCTCTAAAAGTATTATCTAAATGAAATATTATTTGAGATTAATGTTTCCAAAAAAATTGATATTTGCATAATTAAACAACTTTTAATGGCTATGACTGATTTTCTGCTTAAGTGCATAATATGACAAATGTGCAATAATGAATAAATAATAATAATAATTTGAACTCATTTTGTTAAGTTAAAATTTTGTTATAGCATTTTATCATAGTTTTAAAAGAAGCACTGTAACACATTTTTCTTTAATTTAAATAAAAAATGAAATTTTGCATATAAGTATTTAAACAATTTCTATTAAATATTCATTGACTGATAAAAACATTTTATTTATGTTTGACTGATAGAGAATTATGATTTGAAAATTTGGAATAGAAAATGAAATTTCACTAATATTTTTTATTAGTTTTTCAAATTGCCACTAATTGACAGAAAAATTTTGTTTAAGCTCAACTGATTTGTTAATTTTATAATTTTGCGTTCAGTTTCTGCACTTTTTCAACGCAACTCATTTTTTATTGAGAAAATAAGTTATAGTAATATTTCTTTAATGAATTCCACTATAAATCACATTGCAAATGTTCTCTTTTGCTTAATTAAATGGCAAAAATAGAATAAATTATCTTGATAATTTCCTGCAATGCCAAATTTAAATTCAAAAGATTAATTCATAATTATCGAGCCGAAATTAAAAAATTTCTAGTGTGGGTAGAAATCATTATTTCAATCAACGATTCATTTTTAATGATAGCAATCTAATCTTTAATCTTTTTATCATTGCATTTGATAGTTTTAGAAGAGTTTAATAAATGAAAAACTTTTGATTTTCAATCTTCCGTTTTACTTTACGAAAACAATTTATTTCAATCAATTTTCCATATAAAAGTTTTGTTATTCTAAACGAAGCATTTGAAAAAATTTTCAGGCCAACATAATATTATAATAATTATAAGTTTCTAAAAAAAAAAGTAAAATTGGAATAATAATTATCAGATCAAAGGTACCATTAAAAAAAAAAAGAAACGAAATTATACTTAATTGGATGATTTAAAATTTCAAATAAAAAACAAATAACGAAGAGATAATAGCAAATAAATTGAAAACAACCATGACCAATTTATTGTTTAATAATTTTTTCCTTTTTTTTTTCCAAAAAGCAATCGAAATTGTCAGTGATTTAAAAATTTTTTACATATTTTGCGGCATGCTTCAGTTAATTTTTTCAATTTTTTGAAGAAACGAAAATTTTGGCGACAAATAAATAAATGTTTTTTATTACCATGTGAATAATGCATCTGGAGGAAATGAAACTTGTAAAATGTGTTTTTTTAATAACGTTTTCAAATTGTTAAGCAAATTTTGTTTTCGCTTTTTCTTTTGTGAACGAAATTTAAGAATGATTTTTTGGAAAAGTCAATTTTTCAGTAACTGTGAAAAAAATAGAATTTTTTTTTTGTTTTACAAATAATACTGACATAAATAAATACATAACAGATAAGTTAATTTATATAAATAGCAAATAAACAAATAAAAAAAAAACATAAAAATTAAATAAATGAATTTTACTAAGAAAAATCATTAAAAAGGGAAATGTAGTACTGAATTAGAAAAAATTAAAATTTATTCATCCAATATATCGAATTCACTTATTTTTGTATATATAATGTTGTTATAAATAAATATATATGTTATTGATATTCTATTTTATTGGTTAATTTTATGGTATTATATATATATATATATATATATATATATATATATATATATATATAAATAATAAATCTATTTTTCAATTTGATTATTAATATTTCATTACACATGTCATATAAAGATTGAACTTTTTTTACGATTTGTTTCATCTCAGTCAAATATTTCAATTTTCCTGAAATTATAACCGAAAATTCCAAAGAAATTATAATTTTTTGCAAAATCTAACAAAAATACAAGATGGAAAAACAATAGCAAAAATATGCGGTCGTTTTCCGATTAGCATATATTTTAGGAATATCGTCTAAACTGCTAGACAATATGTGCGATCAATTACATTGAAATATTGATTAAATAAATAAACAAATCAGTAAATATATATGAGTAGCGCATAAGTAAATGTAAATAGTAAATGAAAAAATAACCAAACATAAAAATTAAAAAAATTAATTAATTACATTAAATAAATAAATAGATGGGTTTCTATTTATTAATGTATTTAACATATTTAATTTATTTATTAAAAACGAAAAAAAGAAATATACAGATAGATATATTTGTGCATTTTTACATACGTAGACAATATTGATAAATAGTAAATAAGAAAATAAAATTATATAAATAATTCTTCAACTTGTTTAATTTGCAATCATTTACTCATTCTTTCTTCATCTCACATTATTTTTTCTCACATTCGATCTGATCTTCGATCTCTCCGATTTTTTGTCTTTTCTTTTATGCTTGTCTTGAAAATGTAAACACTTCAAATATGATTTAAACGAGTAGTACTGGGAATGTCATTTAATGTTATGTCATTAATTCAACGTAAAAGTACAATTATGACAACCATTCAAAACTTTAAATTACCTTAAATAAACTATTTTTAAATTTTCGTCTGTTCTCCTTTTTCTGTCATAGTTTCAGTTTTTAAGAAAAAAGAAAATTGAAATTTCAACTTAATTAATTTTTCATTTATGCATTATGCATTATACATAATCAACTAACAATTCAAAAAACGGAAAAGAATTTTTTACATGAATGGTTTTTAAATAAGCTTCAATATTTTAAATTGAAATTTTCTCTGTTAAGCGAGTAATTTGAAATAATTAAATTCTTTTAAAAATATGTAAGCAATAATTTTGTTAGATAATTAGAAATTTTGCATATGATTTAATTAAAATATTACATAGAAATGAAAAAAAAAATTCTATTAAGGAGAGAAATATGAAACTTACTAGCAATTTTTGATCATGCTAGTTGAAATAAGAGATATAAATAATTAAAATAGTAATTAAAAATATATTTCGATTGTTTTTGATGCATGAAAGCAACGAATGTTGGCTGAGTAATTTTATAATTGAATAATTTCATGAAATTGAAATATTTTAGTGATTAAAGCATCCATAAATATATCAATGATTAAAAATTTAATTTTTTCGCATTTTTCGAGTATTCAATTATTTCTTATTTTATCTTTCAAAAATCACAAAATCAGATAAAAATTTCACAAAATTTTTTCGTGAAGAAACAACTGAAAATTAAAAAACATTGATATGAAAACAATTAATATATCAATTAATATATCAATTTTTCACTAATATTTAAAAATTTTCAGAAAATATTTGGATTATATGATTTATTTTGAATTAAATATATATTATTTCCTTTTTCACACTATTTTAAACAAAATTAGAAGTTTTTTTTTCAGAATCAAATCAAAGTTTTATAAAAAATTTTTATTAAAGAATATTCGAACACGGAAATCGTCTGATATGTTAGCACCCATTTTCTCATTAACTTCTACTTCAAATAAGCATTGAAAAGTTTAAAAATAAAATATTGTAACAGAGGAAGGAGAAAGAAAAATTAAACGAATGAAATAAGCAATTAATAATCTATTTTTATAAGTTTTTATCAATTTTAGTCTTTGAAATCGTCATAATGAATAATTTTCAAATATCAATAAATATTTGAAACAGTTAGTCTCAATCAATTTCAATACATTTTTAGCAAGGATTTATTTTATGCTACTTTTCTTTCTTTTCGCTTCACTTATTTTTGTTTGTTTCCAATAAAAATGAGCAAATTTTTAAATATTTTTTAAATATTGTCATTTTCGTGCTAAAAGAAGATAACAGAAAGCAAGGATAATATTAAAAATAATCCCAAGCTTTTGAAAAAAAAAAAAAACTTGTAAATATTTGAGAAATGATAGATTTAGAATAATCTTCAGAAGAATGAATGGTAATAAGAAGTTTTAAAAAATTATTTGGGAAAATTTTTTTTCTATTATATCCAGGAATCACAAGTACCAAATAAGCGAAAATTTGGAACAGAAATAAGAAATAAGGAAGAAAAAAGATGATAAAAAATAAACACTTCAATTTTTGCTTTCTTTTTTGATAATCAATAAGAATATTTTAAAATTTCATTTAAAAAAAAATTTTGAAGCAAACAATCTGGATGAAAATATTAAAATAAAAATAAGATAATAACCTAAATGGATATGATTAAAATTACAATTAAAATAATTAGAAAACCGGAAATTAATTTGAACGGAAATTCAGAAAATAAAATGAATGAATAAAACTTAGAAGAAAGAAAGCTAATTAAAATAAAATGAGGAAAACTTGTTTGAGATATATCTTTCAAAAAAAACAATTAACGGTATGTTAATTATTTTTGCCCAAAGATTAACGCCATAAATGGAAATCAAAGATTTGTCATTAAATTATTCGCTAGACGTATCCTTGGCGACAGTTAATTAAATAGAATGCATAAAAATTCACGCAAATTATCTGATAACAGTTATTGATTAATCTTTTGTTTTATTTTTCTTTTTTTGAATTATTTTCTTTTTTCAAACTTATTACAACATTTTTAAATGATGGCGAGTAATTAGGTAGGATAAAAGAAATAATTATCGAAACTATCCATTGTGTATACTAGTCATTGGATAAATAAATATAAAAAAATTATGAATTATCATTTTATCATTGTTTAACTTTAAAAATTAAGAAATTCTTATTTTATTGCATTTTATCACCGTATTATTTTCTACTATCTCAAGCATTATTAAGGCATGAAAAAATTATTATATTGAAAATATCATGCAAAATAGAAATTGTACACTATTATCATCATTATTATTACAATTGTAGCTATTATTATTACTATTACTACTACAATTAGTGTTACTATTGTTATTACTACTACTAATACAATTAGTGTTATTAATATTATTAGTATTACTACTACAATTAGTATTACTATTACTGTTACTGTTACTATTACCGAAATTATTACTATTATTATTTCTATTCTTACTATTATTAAAGCTGTTATTATTACTCTTTTATAAATATCACTTTTATTATTTATCATTACTAATTTATTTACTTCAATACTATTATTATTATTATTATTATTATTATTATTATTATTTTATTATTATTATTATTATTATTATTATTATTATTATTATTATTAATACTATCTCTAAAATTGTACAATATATTGCTATTATTAAAATTTTTTAGCGATCTCACGCTACTGATTTCTCAATCATTTCAAATAATTTTACTAAGGCAATAAATCCATCATTTTTTATTTTTTTTCATAAAAAAGTTATGCATATGATTTATGATAATTTATGTAATTTGCGTCATTACGATATTATTTCACGCTAACAATTAACGCTGTCACTGTTAGCTAAAAAAAATTTAGCAACAAAGAATATGTCTACCATTAATCGCAAATAAGAATGAAATGTCATCAGAAAGAAACTAAATCCAACAATTAAGAAACCTAATGAAATATCAATCAATTTTAAATTAATGTGTAGCAAGATAAGGTGAAGATTCAGAATATCTGCTTAATTTTCTTATCAGCAGTTCAAATATTTCCAGTTGATTGCTTCTATTCAAAAAATACTCATAATGTCATCTCTTCTATTTTTAATTGGAAAAAAAGCATAAGAATGAAAGAAAAAAACTGCAACTTCTTCGCGGATTTAATTGAGGTTTTATTATCTTGCAATGAAATCATGAATTACTCGAATTTCTCAGAATTACATCTCGTACTGGAATTCAAAACTTACATCAAAGTTCTTTGTGCGACAATAAGGAAATCAGAGCTATTGAATGACAAGATGATTTAATAAAAATTTTAATACAGTTATGATTTAATACTAAAATTATGATTTACTACTATCTAGACTTTCATTTTCATGTTTGGACACAATTTCTCTTTTTTCATTTGATGGAAACGATGAAAACAAGATTTTTCAATAAAATCATCTCCTTTGCATAAAATTAAAGAAATCCGTTAATCCGTTAATTTCAATAGATGAACAATTTCAAAATTTTTCCATTCTGCATGAGGATTCAAAAACTTCAATAAAAAATTTTCACTTATGATAAATTCCAAATTCAATGGAAATACTTGTCAAAAAAAGACAATAGCAATTATATTTAACAATATGAGAAAAATTATTTCAAATTGTTGCAAAAAATTAATGTGCAGCAACGATAGAACGCTTAATTTCTATCATCGGAATAATTATTGTAGAATAATCGTTGAGGGAATCAAAATTTTCTGCATATATTTTGCATTTAAACAAGTAAAAAGAAAAAGATATAATTAGCGCAACTTGCTAGCTATAAGAGATCAAAAAGAGCAAAAATGTCACAAAAAATAAGAAAATAGAAGAGATGATGATTTATGGTCAATAGAATAGAAAATATTCGGCATTGAAAAAGTTGAAAATTAAGTATATTTTTTATCCTTTTTCTTTCTTTTCCAGATAGGAAAAAAAACCGGACGAATGTCTATAATCGGTAAAGCAATAAATAATATTCCGAAAGTTCAATTAATGTCTTCATTTTTATCTTTTAACCATAGCGAATAACGCTACAAAAAAAAAAAAAAAAAAAACATAAAAGATAAATTTCGCTCCGGTTAGTAACATTTCTTGAATATGTTAAATTTTGTAAATACGAAAAATCAAACGAAATGCTTCAATGCGACGTAAAGCAAATTATAGGAAACAATGAATATTGACGTAACGGACAAATCCTGCAAGCGTATATTAAAGCGTTTCGTTTCATGAAATGAAATTTTACTTGAAGAATCGCAGTGGGTTCTCATTTTATAAGGCGGCACTTTAATAAATGTATTCAACTATATTGAGATCATATTGTTAAGAAATAGTTTTTCACTTTATTATTGCATAAAAATTAAGAATTCTATGCGCATTTGTCAATTGCAGTAAAAATATCCGTCAAATTAGCTAATTTTTGAGGAAAAATAATTGAATGAGATAATATAGGATTTTTCAGAGCACCATTGTGACGCTTTGAAAAATTCTATATTATCTCATTGGTACTGGAAGCGCTCCGAATAGTATTGGTTGTGGCATTGAAACTTCTATTCGGAGCGCTTCCAAAATGAGATCAATTGAAACTTTGGAATTATGAATGTTGGGAAGTATAGAAGGAAGAGTAGACTAGTATTTGATGTATTGTATTAATATATAGTTTTAAACAATATCTTTAAATCATTTATTTTTTTTTTTACCGGAAACATACTTTTATTTTCAGAAATATAAAAATACTCTCATTTTTTTTTACCAAAAATTTTTTTTTTTCAAACAGAATTTGGTTGCCAATTCACATCAAAGTTCGAAGAAATGTTCAAAGATATTGAATTATCAAATAGTTTGATGGGAGATTTTTTGAATATAAGATTATAAAGAAAGAACGGAAAGTATGCGAGTTTTCGCTCTGATAATAGCATAATTTTATTGAATCATAACTGAACCTTTCAATTCTCACATATACAATTCAAAGGATTTGACAAATGATTATTGGCCGACACAAGCTGTTCCGCATTATGTACTTCCGCCAATAACAACATAGGCTTTTAAAAGTTTGAAGTCATTCTACCTTGGCAGACATAATGGTCTCGAAATCTCATTAAATCCTGTGCTAGGCTATGCCAATGTTAAAGCTTTCTTCTATTTAGAGAAACTAAGCCAGCAGGTAAATATGTGTATGTAAAGTGATAGTTTGCTTTTTTTTATTTTCCAGGATAACATATTTAAGCATTGCAGAAGCAAATAATTTTTATAGAATTGTGAGCTATATTTATAAGATTAGAGCATAAAGCATATCAAAAAAAGTTGGTGAAATGCTTGAATGACATATAAAATATTAGAACTTGAATAGTTCATGCTAGATTTCCAAATTTAAAAGATTTATATAAGATCTTAAAAAGTGTCCCGTTATTAATAATATTTATCTCGAAGGCTATTTTGGCTTTATTATGAAACCTGAGCAAAACGCACATCTGATCATCACATCAAACAATCGAAATTTTGTATTTCTCTTTACCATGCGATACAACTGGTGGTCTAGCGATATCTGTTTCCTAGAAATAATTTATCGAAAAATAAAAATCCAAAAGACATATTTTCATTGAAAAATACAATAGATTCAGTCCTGCATGTGAAAAGAGGAAAAAAGAAGTAGTAATTAATTGATAATGAAGATAAAAGTCATTCATATTCCATTTCATGATAGAAGAGTTTTATATATGAAAAGAATTATGACTGCATAAATTCACTTTTTATTTCTTGCTAAAGAAAGCTTTATGTAATTCTGGAAAATAAAGATATCAATCAATTTACATACATATATTACTTGCTGGCTTAGTTCCTCTACACAAAAGACAGTTTTAACATCGGCATGGCGAAGCACAGGATTTAACAATCTGAGTTATGTTTCAATAAAGTTATGCTATTATCAAAGGAAAAACTTACATAATTTCCTTTTTCCTCATAATCGCGAAAATCTCCTATCAAATTATTTGATAATTCAATATCTTTCCTTTTAACTTTGAGTAAATTGGCAACCACATTCCATCTGAAAAAAAAGATAGTAAAAAAAAAGATAAAAGCGAAACAAAAGTGTTTTCAGTAAAAAAATAAATGATTTAAAGATATTGTTTAAAACTATATATTAATACAATACATCAAATACTAGTCTACTCTTCCTTCTATACTTCCCAACATTCATAATTCCAAACTTTCCATTGATCTCATTTTGGAAGCGCTCCGAATAGAAGTTTCAATGCCACAACCAATACTATTCGGAGCGCTTCCAGTACCAATGAGATAATATAGAATTTTTCAAAGCGTCACAATGGTGCTCTGAAAAATCCTATATTATCTCATTCAATTATTTTTCCTCAAAAATTAGCTAATTTGACGGATATTTTCACTGCAATTGACAAATGCGCATAGAATTCTTAATTTTTATGCAATAATAAAGTGAAAAACTATTTCTTAACAATATGATCTCAATATAGTTGAATACATTTATTAAAGTGCCGCCTTATAAAACTAGAACCCACTACGATTCTTCCAGTAAAATTTCATTCTGCAATGATGCTGCAGTTGCTCTGTTAAAAAAAATGTACTGAATTGAAGTTCGGATGAAAAAAAAAAGCAAAATTAGTTACACTAAACTAATTCTAAAATTTATAAGCTTTTTTAAAAATCTGGAAAGTTTAAAAATATCTTCCTTCGAACAGTTTAAAAAACTCAGTAACAAATAACGAATTCATACTAAATCTTCAATAAATTAAAAGAATTTTCAAATTTCTGCTCATTATTTATACAATTTCCTTCAAATTCAATCATGTTTCATATAACAAAATCATCAAAATCGTTTTTGTCACGAGCTAGATAGTCTCGCTCAATCAAAGACTCGATTCGTTTTTTGATTAGTTGTGGATTTGGCATGAAACGATGCTTCAATTGCTGTGTTACCTAAAATTTATTGAATTGAACTTTGGGAAAAAATGAAAAGAACTTCAGTTCAATTAAAATTTCAAGGCTTTCTAACTTCAAATAAATAATTATAATATAAATGATGTTTTTTCAAGCGACAAGCAGGAAAACAAGAAGCATACAATGATGTAGAGCTAAAACTTGATTATGAGCAATTCATTTAAGAAAATTACTAATAGCCTCATATTAAGTCTCGATCAGCTGTGAATTAATCCGGATACAAAAAACGGCAATTTTCTTTTTCTTCTGCTATCACGTCAACGCATTTAAAAAAGCGGAACTCGCATGAGAAAATGGATCAAATAGTCAGGTAAGCCTAACCAAAAAAAAAAAAGTATCTTGGACGTCAAAGAGAAACGCTGCCTTTAATACAGGAAAAATCAGGAAGGTGAAACAGATCCATCGATAAAGAAAATAAAAAGATCAAAAAATATAAACGAACTTCTGCAACCAGAACATTATGCAATAGCTTTTTTCTTGCCTTCATTTGTGTGATGTTTTTTTTTTTTAATTGAACATATTTTTCTTTTTAACTTGCATTATACGCATATTTTTCTATTAATGATTATGACTTACCTATTATTTATTATTTAAAAGTCTAAATGATCAGCATAAAATCATTGCTTAAATGATTCAAAATCAGATTCGAATAGCCGATAGCAACCAATTCGTTGTAAAGTTTTCACATTATACTTCTTTTTCTTTTCTTAATAATTATTATATTTTGATGATATAATCTTCTCCTTTTTTTTTTCCTTTCTTACATGACAATATGCACAAGCTATATTATCTTGAAGATGCACGTTCAAAATACTGCAATACGTGCAAATTGTTATGTAAGATGGAATCATCGAAATAGAAAAAATCGAAGCGTCGATCCCATTGATTAGTTTATTATTGTTTGATTTTTCTTTATAACTTCTATTATACGCATATTTTTCTCTTCACGATTATGATTTAATCCATTATTCAAAAATCTATGTGATTAGCGCACAATGTGACATTTTTCCCTGAATTGAACATATTATATTTTTATTTGTAACTTCTATTCTATGTATTACAATTTCGTTGTAAAAAATATCTTATATTTTTCACACTTTTTTTTTACTTTTCTTAATAATTTTACATATTTGAATGATATAATCTTTTTTTATTTTTCATTTTTCACATGAAATATGCATGAATTATATTATCTTGAAAATATATGTTCAAAATGCTATAATACATGCATATTATTATGTAAGATCGAGTAACCGAAATGGGAAAGACCGAAGCATATATCCCATTGTTTATACTCTTGGATAAATCATTTTCACTTATCAAGCCGTCAAAATTTAATCGTTTATAATGATAATAATGTTTTTTATGCGCAAATTTTTTGTTTCTAATATCGATTGAATTCTAATATTTTTGGATGAATTTTTGCATAACGTTTTAATTTTAATTTTAATTTATCATTTTTTCAGCAAAATTTCATCTACCGAAACAAAAGATTTGAAACTGCCAACTTTTGGATATTTAAAAAATCATCTGCTCACGGAGCCGATTTATTTCCAGCTATTGGAGAATTGCCTGCGAAATACGGCGCATTTGGGATGTTTAATTTCGATTTCAAATTTACTCATGATATTGAGTTTCGGACTCTTCTTTTTTGAATTTATTAATTTAATGACCGGTATGACTTTTTGGATTGAGGATTTGAGAGCGAATTCGGTCAGAAAGGAGCTTGAAACTCATGACGATGAAGCTGAAGTCCCTAAAGCGAATTTATTACGTCGTGAAAGTCCTCCATCATCTCCAAAATAGATGAAAGGATTCCGTGAATTTCTGGAACATCAATACGTTCTGGAGCGGGATCTTGAAAATGAGGACCAGTTCATACGACATGTATCCTAAGGAATTTGTAACTTTGAAGGGATGGCGAATTCAAGCTCGCAAGCAAAGTGCTTAAGCAAACTGGTAAGTTTAATTTTGAAATTAATAAGAACAATTTAGAAAATTTTTTGAGGATCATTTACTTATATCAATTTAGCTTGAAAAGTTAAAAATATTTCAATAAAATATGTTTATTTCAGGCTTTTGTCAAAAGTGCAGCCATTGATATGCCGCATATCAGATCTCATGATGAAGCTCCATTCCTTGAAATGGTGCCCCAAGACCATGAAGGTCCTCAATGAATATAAAGGCTGTTGAACAAAGGAGACTTGAACTCGTTTGTCGAAGAAGCCAAGTACTATTACATTCGAGTAAGTGAAACTTTTTTCAAATGTTAAATGCAAAAAATTGTTATCTAAATTATATAATATCCATTTTTTCTCGGTAAATTTTTGTCTTTTCTTCAGATGCATAATAATAATAACAATTTTTACCCGAGCCACAATTAAAAGATATATTCTGTGCCATCAGTTCAATGGTCATTCCTACGCCAATTTCGCCTTGCTCAATCATCAAACTTTTTGTTTTCACGCAGTTAACTTAACTTATTCATTACCAGTTGATTGACCTCAATTTTTTAATTTTTTGTCAAATTCTTAATATTTGGCTATTGTTGTTTTTGAGTTTTTAAATTAACCGTTACTTTTTGATTTTTTTGAATTGGTTACTCATTTTGATATCTGTTTATTTAACTTAGTTTTAATTTATGAAAAATGACAATGAAAATTTTGCATTTTTCAGTTTCCATCAATGACAACAGTTTGTCGAATTGAAGTTCCATTTCTTTTTTCATTCCTCTGGAAAATTGGTTTTAAATGGAAACCATTGGATTGCCTTATTTCGTTATGCTTTTTGTTTGTTTCTGCTATCTAATTTTGCGTTTTCTGTTTTGGTTTTGTTTGCTAATATAGAGATGTATTTTAAAAAGACAAGCAAAAAGAAGTAGAAAAAACAAAAAATAAAAAAATGAAAAAATATAAATAAAAAACAAAAAATAAAAGAATAAAAGAAAGAGAAAATGATAAATGAAAAATAAAAAAACAGAAAAAATGTATGAAAAGTAAAGAAAAAATAAAGTAATGTTTTTATGATTTTACTGTATTTTTCACACTTTTTCTGCCACATTATTCATCCATTTATTTCTTTTCCTTTCTTTTTTCTCTTTTTTTTTTTTTTTGCATTTTGCAACTCCCATTCACTCCTTAGCAATATAATTCTATCGAATTCATCGTTTTGATAATGTCAAATGAATCTCGACCTCATTTGAGTTAATTCTTGAAAAATAGATTTCAGCTGGAGCTCATTGGAACCTTCTTCCTCTGTAATTTTTGTTTTTTGACCGTTCAATTTTGTGCTTTCTGTTTTGTTTTTGTTCACTAATATCGGAATATGCTTTTGAAAAATTAGGACGAAAAAACCGGAAAATAGAAAAAAAAGAAGAAATAAGGAAGAATGAAAACCGAAAAAACAAAAAATATGAAAAACTTTTGTGCTTTCTTTCTTTTTTGAAAAAGACAAAAATTAAAAAAAACAAATGAGCCAGTTATTGTACTGCTTAAATTTTTTTCGCTATGTTATTCAATTTTTATTTTTTTAAATTTTCTTATTTTTTTTCTTAATGTTTTTTACTTCATTTATTTAGTGATCGCCATGGTTTTTTTTCCTTTTTTTTGTTTTTTTTTTTTTAAGTGGAACAAATTGTATCTATGCATATATATATATATTTAATTTATTAATTTCTTCTCTTTCGTTTTTCCAATTATTTCGATTTTTCATGTTACTAAAATAAAAAGAAAGGCAAACAAACTTCGATGAATGCATTTTTTTTTATGGTACTTTAGAGCTATTCTTCTTGTGATAGTGTTTTTTTATAGTGTAATTACTATTTACTTTTATCCTCTGTAAAAGTTATTTGCAATTGCAATAAGAAAAAACTTTTTGTCTTCCCAATTACAATGGTTTTTCCAATTACTGAATGGTATTTTGATAGAAGTTTTCTGTAGTTAGTACTTATTATCCAATATAATTTGATTGGTTCCATTTTCTGCTGCTTTTTTGTTTTTTTATTTCCTACTTATGATTTGTTTTTTTGCTACCGTAACTGAATTATTAACATCTTGATTTATTTTACTGGACTTAAATATTCAAATTTTAGTATCTTCAGATTCATTTATGAATTTTTAGAAATTCTTAATATTGGATATTTATTTAATTAATTTTTCAACTTTGATGTGTTAATTGTATTTCAAGTTCTATTCGTAATGGATATAAAAATTTTAAGCTTTTTATTACAGGATTATTGCAATATACTGTTTCCTCATGATAACAGACAACAAATAAGTATGGTCTTTAATCCTAATCAGAAATTTATTACTGATTTGTTGCAATTTATTTGTTATTCTAAGAAATTGGTTATTAAAGTTCTAAAACTAATTGAAATTTTAAGAATATTGAATTATGAATTTTAATTGTAGCTGTTTTTCTAGTTCTTGAAATATAAGCTGCAAAACTCGCAATCAATCTTTAGACTTTTAGCATACTTTAATATTGCCCGTTTTCTGATTTGAATCATTCCATCTTTTGTAATTAGGTATAATATAAAATGATATTACGTTGGTTCAGGTTAATTTTTAGCTATTTAAGTATTTTTATTATTTTTCTTTCAGTTAGTTTTGCCACTTTCCTGTTTTGAGCTTTTCTGATTTCAAAAATATTATAAGAAATGTTTGTCTTTGATCACTAAATTATCTACTTTTTAAAGTCTATTTATAAGTATAGCTTGAAATGTTTTTATCGATTTCAATGTTTAATAAATGCAAAAATTTACAATTAATATATATTTTTAGTGGATTTCTGTACTTTCATTTCCTATCTATTAGCATATTAATGTATTTATTATGAGAAATAGATAATATTAATGGTAATATTTTTTACATACAAAATCGTCTGCATGGTTTTCATGGATCTGTTTTTCATGCTGATTGTCGTTTTATTCAAACATATGACATATCGATTGTTCATTATATATTACAAATTTTTGATTGTGTTTCTCTGTGGAAGAAGTATTATTTAGTTTTATAACAATTTTTGTACTGTACTTGCATATATGTATAAAAAAAAACAGAAATAAATTGCATTTAAGATTTGTCTTCTTTTTGTCTTTTGATAATTCTTTATTTTTTTCTTCAAATTCATTTTATCAAATTTACTCTACTTTAATAAAAATGCAAATTATTTATACTTTTATCAAGAGAGTACAGTTATGAAGGGTTCAATATTGAACCATTATATTTATATTAACTGTTATATTTTCTACTTTTTATATGAATTATTGGCTTTTTTCATAGCAGTTATTTTCATGATGTTATATCAAAGCGTCTGCACCAATGTTCTTTGGATGATTGATTTGATTTCCTGTATGCTATTCTTTCTTGGGATGTTCACTTCTGTTTCAATTGACCTGTAAATTTTGTTTTGTGATTTCCTTGCATAGTTCAATATTTGGCATAAGTTTCTGTAACAATATTGATCAGTATTTGATTTTTTGATAAGTAAAAACAAAACATCAACTTTTTGTCCTTTTTTTTTCTTTTTTTTCGACCATTCTTGTCGTCCATATTATCCATATAAGTGTAGACTATGAGTTTCTAGCAAGCCGTTTCATTTTTTAAATCTTCTGCCATATTTAAACTTTTTTGCCAATTTTTTTTAAAGTTGCTTTTCAATTACTTTAAACATTTTGTTCAGCTTCATTTTCTCACCATTTTTTACTCTAAAATTATTGTAATTATAACACTTCGGACTTAAGAGGATATTTCATTTGAATCATTAGGTCACTTGACGCATTACTCATTTCCAAATTTCGTCCTTCTCGATGAATAATTCTCCTATTTCTAATTGTTTATTCGATTCGTTTTTATTTGAAAGATTTCGAATACTTGATTGCATTTTTCATTTTTCCTTTCCCTGCTTTTTACTAATAGCTGAAGAAAGGGCTATTAATTTTAATTTTTCATTAAAAGATTTTAAAAACATTATAAATGTGTTTTATAGATTTTCTTTTTTTTTTTTTTGTTCTTGAATTTTGTATTTCTGATTCGTTTCCCCCTATTATTCCATATATCTATTGTATATTTTATGATAACTTCACTTATTTCAATTTTGAATGCTCTTTATTTTGATTTAACTTAATCCATAATTCCTCATAACTTGAATGCCTTTGATCTGTTCTTTTGACAGTTTTGTATGCCTCTTAAATTAGTGTCATATCTTTTTCTTAAATTGCATACCTTTTCTTAAATTTCTTTAATTTTGCATGTTTTTTTGCTCACTTTATTTATAAATGATTTATAATGGACTTCAGTTTTGATGCTTTTTTTCTTAATTGAAAACTTTTTATCTTTTCTCATAACTTACATTTTGTGCATGCTTTTGTTCCACTATCTCAGTAATGTTGCATGCATCTTATTTACTTGATTTTATATTTCATTACTAGTTTTTGCATTGCTTTCTTTTTTACATTGCGTTTTACATGCTTTTTTGCTCCCTTTATCTGTGTGTAATTTACAGCTGATTTCAATTTTAAGATTTTCTTTTTGCTGGATTTACTTTATCTTTCCCTATAACTTATATGCATTTCTTTGTTTTACTTTACATTTTTACGTTTTAAACTTAAATTAACTTATTTTGTATTAAATTATCATTATTTTTTCGAATGTCTCTTTGTCCATTGTAGTTTTTGTATATTTTTAATTTACTTTCCATGCTGTATTTTTGACTTTCAGTTACATATTAGAACTATGCTTAACTTTAATCTGTCCCTTGCTGATTGTTTCTTCTTATCATTAATGCCAACTATCTGTTGCATGCCAATTTAATCTTCGTTAATTAACATGTCTAAAAAATATTTTTTGGGATATTAAGAAATTGATCATTCTTTTTCTCATTATCGTTTTTTGGGAAAAGTTCATTTTTACACTATAATTTCTGTTCTTACTTACGGCAAATTTGAAGTATGCTCGTTTTCATTCTTTATAATTCAGTATTTTAACTGATATGAAAATGCGGCTTCGGCGCAATATTCAAATTGAAGAAATTGTTGATTTTGCTTAGATTATCAGATGTATTTGAAACGATTTTATGTGATATTCTGTACATATATCTCTGTACATATGCATTTAACACAGTTCAATAGCCCAATTCGTTTTTCAACCCTGCAGAGTAAAATACCGAGAGGAACCCACATACAATAGGCCAAAGGGTCCGATTTCCAAAACTTCAAATATTGTTCAAAAGAAACAATACACGAAGAAATCGGTACCCGGCTAGCCGAAGCCAAAAAGAGAAAGTCCGAAATACAAGCGGACTGCTTGAAGAAGTATCGTAAAAACGAAATGACTTTAGAAGAGATGGCTGACGAAGACCCACTCTTCGTCATGCACAACATGTCGAAAATAATAAGTTTTAAAAATCGTTTCATCGAAGACCGTACGGAACCTACGGAGCTCTACCTGATCATTGGCGAAACAGGAGTCGGCAAAACATCATTTGCCACAAGTCTTTCGAAGTCATACTACATCAAAACAGCCAATATGGGTCAATGGTGGGACGGCTATGAACAACAAGAAATCGTTATCCTCGACGACTTCTATGGCTGGATCTCACCAGTGGAACTTTTTAACTTGGCGGATTCCAAGAAACACATGGTTCCAATCAAAGGAGGATTCGTCAAGTTCAATTCCAAAGCCGTCGCAATAACATCAAATAAGCTCCCAGAGTATTAGTGGAAGCCAGATATACTCAAAAAATACGACATGCGAGCATTCGATCGACGAGTGACCCTTACTTGGATCTGGACTTCGAAGGACCAAAGAAACTTCTTCAACTACAACTTCAACATGGACCTCGTCAATGATCAGCAAGAAACGATTTTACTGTGATATTCTGTACATATATCTCTGTACATATGCATTTAACACCTTTTTCAAAATAAAATTCTATTAAAAAAATTTTTTTTCAACACACAACAACCACACACAGGGTGAAAGGTAATCGTGAAATGTGTGGAGTTTTTATGGAGACGCTGCATTTACTCTCATTTATCGTTAGTTTTTTTTATTTATTTTGCTTTTAAACATTATTATTCTTGTTTAGTGACTAAGATTTACTACTGAATAATGTACTCAAGCTCTTTGAAAATTTGCGCAAGTAATAGCTATGCCTATTTGTTAAATAAAATTAGCGAAAAATGGGCTAAAAATGAAATTATTGATAAAATATATAAAAGGGGGCATAGCTATTACTAAGCCTAAGCCAGTCTTCGAGTTTAAATTCAGATTTAGAATTTTGAATTTTTAGAAAATAAGATTCGTATGTACATTACGACGTGAATCAATGATATTTGAGTTTGCAGAGTGATCAAAAAATTTTTTTTTTGCATTTCTTTAGTTCTTGATTTCGATCACTAATTAATTTTTTCCTCTATTTTTCACTTCGTATATTTGTCTTTTTTTTTTCAATATTTTCGAATTTTTTTTCACTACCTTAGATTATACTGTGATATCGATTTCCATTCTTTTTTTTACCTTTGACGATTTTCATTAATGTTTGCTTTTACTAATTTGGCTGGGGGAATTATTGGAAGATTTTTGCAGGAAAGTTATCGGTGCAAATTCATAATATGCTAAATAAGTGCACCGAAAATGAATGTGAGTTTAATGTGTTTTTTATAATTACATATTTTTACATACTATGTATTTTTTTAATTATGTATTTTTACATACTTATATGCTTTTTTTCGACTCTTATTTCTCAATTAGATGTTGATTAGTAGAATATAATACCAGGAACCTAGCAAACATTTAGTGAATTTATAACAAAAGTTCATTCTTAACAAAAAAAAAAACAAGTATCTTCGGATATCTTGGAATAATGCCTCAAAACTTGGGTAGTTTCTAGAGTATATCCGAGGCAAGTTTATAAATAAATGAAGATATGCTTTTGCTAAAGATTGCTGATAAATCGAATTAATATTGAAATAATAATTTGCTTTTTATATTTTTTAGCCTAAATTGCTAAAAGCTGTACTGTTAAATGACCTGAGATTATTACAAGCGTGCATAGAGAAAGGTATTGATGTTGATGAAGTGGATGAAAATGAAACTTCGCCGTTACATTTAGCAAGTTTTTACGGTTACCATCCAATCGTGCATGCACTTATCGATGCATGTTCAAGAGTTGATGCACGTGATCGAGAATGTTTTACATCACTTCAGCGATTTGCTTACTTAATGTTTATTACTTTTTTCTTTAAAATCTGAAGCAAGGAAAAAAGCTGAAAATAAGCACAAAAATTGGTTCATTTCAATTTTTTTTCTTTTTACTTTTTGCTAATCAATAGAAATATTTAGAAATTTTATTTATAAAATGATATCATTATGGTTATACTTACCTTTAAATAATATATATTCTGAATTAAAAAACCCGAATGAAAATATTACGATGAAAATAGAATGAAAATCTGAATGGAAATGGACATTATAATCAGAATAATTTAGAAGCAGGATGACAATTTGAAGGAAAACCCCGAAAATGAAAATGAATGAATGAAGAAAAAGAATCAATTAAAATGAAATCAAGAAAGTTTGTTTGAGATATATCTGCCATAAAAATAATTAATGATATGCTAATTATTCTTGCTAAAGCATTAATGCCATAAATGGAAATCAAGGATACATCATTGAATTATTCATTAGACGTATCCTTAGTGACAATTAATTAAATGGAATGCATAAAAATCCATGCAAATTATCTGCCAACAATTTTTGATTAATCTTTTATTTTCTTCTTTTCCATTATATTCTTTTTTTTCAAACTTATTATAACATTTTTAAGTGATTAAAATTATAGCTTAAATTAGGTGCTATAAAAGAAATAATTGTCGAAACTCTCCATTATGCATATCAATTATTGGATAAATAAATATAAGAAAATAATGATTTATCATTTTATCACTACTTAATTTTACCAATTAAGCAATTCTTATTTTATCACATTTTCTCTTACAATTTAACGTTTATTTACTTTTTCTTTTCAATATATTATTTTTCACTATCACAAGTAATATTAAAGCATTGATGAATTGTTAAATGAAAATATCATGTAAAACAGAAATTGCACATTATTATCATCATTATTATTACAGCTTTTGTTACCATTCTTATTGCTATTCCATTAATATCACTGCTATTTATTATTTTTATTACCATTATTTATTTGTTTATTATTATTATCATCATTATTTATTTAATTATTCACTTTTTTATTTTATTATTATTATTATTCTCATTTTTATTACTAATTATTATTTATTATTATTAATACTATCGCTATAAGTGTACAATATATTACTATTATTAAAGTTTTTTTTAGCGACTCCACACTATTGGTTTCTTAATCATTTCAAATAATTCCACTGAGGCGATAAATCCATCATTTTTTTTTATAAAAAAGATATGCATATGATTTATGATAATTTATGTAATTTGCGTCATTACGATATTATTTCACGCTAACAATTAACGCTGTCACTGTTAGATAGAAAAAATTAGCAACAAAGAATATGTCTACCATTAATCGCAAATAAGAATGAAATGTCATCAGAAAGAAATTAAATCCAAAAATTAAGAAACCTAATGAAATATCAACCAATTTTAAATTAATGTGTAGCAAGATAAGGTGCAAATTCAGAATATCTGCTTAATTTTCTTATCAGCAGTTCAAATATTTCCAGTTGATTGCTTCTATTCAAGAAATACTCATACATGTCATCTTTTCTATTTTTAATCGAAAAAAAAAAGCATAAGAATGAAAGAAAAGAACTGCAAATTCTTCGCGGACTTAATTGAAGTTTTATTATCTTGCAGTGAAATCATGAATTATTCAGATTTCCCAGAATTACATCCTGTAATGGAATTCAAAACTTTCGGCAAACTTCTTTGCGCGACAATAAGGAGATTAGAGCTATTGAATGACAAGATGATTTAATGCAAATTTTAATACAAAATCATGATTTAATACTATCTAGACTCCTCTTCATTTCAATGTTCGGACACAACTTCTCTTTTTTCATTTGATGGAAACGATGAAAACAAGAATTTCCAACAAAATCATCTCCTTTGCATATAATTAAAGAAATCCATTAATCCGTTAATTTCAATAGATGAACAATCAAAATTTTTCCACTCCGCATGAGGATTCGAAAACTTCAATAAAAAATTTTCATTTGTGGTAAATTCAAAATTCAATGGTAAATACTTGTCGAAAAAAGACAATAGCAATTATACTCAACAATATGAAAGAAATCATATCAAATTGTAGCATAAAATTAATTTTGTATTGAGAAAAAATCATGTAATGGATAATGGATGTAGTAATATGTGAAGCGACGATAGAACGCTTAATTTCTATAATCGGAATAATTATTATAGAATAATCGTTGAGGCAATGAAAATTTTCCGCATATGTTTAGCATTTAAACAAGTTAAAAGAAAAGTATGTAATCAGCGCAACTTGTTAGCTATAAGAAATCAAAAGATGAAAAATTGTCACAAAAAAATAAAAAAAAAAGCATGACTTATGACCAATAGAAAATATTAGGTATTGAAAAAACTGATAATTAAGCGTATTCCTTTTTCTTTTCTTTACGAACAAACGTATACAATTAAGAATAAAAAATATATATATATAATATTTCGAAAGTTCAAGTATCCTAATCCACGTTCTCAGTAATGAATAAAACTATGAGAACATATAAGGTAATATTTCGTGCCCGTTATTTTACTCCGTAACGTTTCTTGAAAACGAGTGTCACGAATTTTGCAAACGCATCAAAATTTAGGAAAGATCAAAAGAAATGCTAGAATGCAACGTGAAGCAAATTACGGCAATGAATCTTGACGTAACAGACAAATCCTGTGAGCGAATAATAAACAATGGTGCTTTAAAAAATCCTATAGTATCCCACCCAACTATTTTTCTACAAAAACTGGCTAATTTTGACGGATATTTTTACTGCAATTAGCAAATGCGAATAGAATTCTTAATTTCGATACAATAATAAAGTGAAAAGCTATTTCTTAACAATATGATCTCAATATAGTTGAACATATTTATTAAGATGCCGCTTTATAAAACTAGAACCCACTACGATTCTTCCAGTAAAATTTCATTCTGCAATGATGCTGCAGTTGCTCTGTTAAAAAAAATGTACTGAATTGAAGTTCGGATGAAAAAAAAAAGCAAAATTAGTTACACTAAACTAATTCTAAAATTTATAAGCTTTTTTAAAAATCTGGAAAGTTTAAAAATATCTTCCTTCGAACAGTTTAAAAAACTCAGTAACAAATAACGAATCCATACTAAATCTTCAATAAATTAAAAGAATTTTCAAATTTCTGCTCATTATTTATACAATTTCCTTCAAATTCAATCATGTTTCATATAACAAAATCATCAAAAGGGTAAACAAAGATCATCGATATTATGCAACATAAATATATCGGAACATTTGTTTAAAATCATGCGACATATTCATAACAGCGATGATCGTTTTTGTCACGAGCTAGATAGTCTCGCTCAATCAAAGACTCGATTCGTTTTTTGATTAGTTGTGGATTTGGCATGAAACGATGCTTCAATTGCTGTGTTACCTAAAATTTATTGAATTGAAATTTGGGAAAAAATGAAAAGAACTTCAGTTCAATTAAAATTTCAAGGCTTTCTAACTTCAAATAAATAATTATAATATAAATGATGTTTTTTCAAGCGACAAGCAGGAAAAGAAGAAGCATACAATGATGTAGACCTAAAACTTGATTATGAGCAATTCATTTAAGAAAATTACTAATAGCCTCATATTAAGTCTCGATCAGCTGTGAATTAATCCGGATACAAAAAACGGCAATTTTCTTTTTCTTCTGCTATCACGTCAACGCATTTAAAAAAGCGGAACTCGCATGAGAAAATGGATCAAATAGTCAGGTAAGCCTAACCAAAAAAAAAAAAAGTATCTTGGACGTCAAAGAGAAACGCTGCCTTTAATACAGGAAAAATCAGAGGTGAAACAGATCCATCGATAAAGAAAATAAAAAGATCAAAAAATATAAACGAACTTCTGCAACCAGAACATTATGCAATAGCTTTTTTCTTGCCTTCATTACCCGTACAACAGCTGCTTCAACTTCATGTTTTCTGTCTTCATCGATCTAAAAAGATTATCATTATTTAAAAATATAAATCTACCGCCTGCAGAATAACGAAACAAAAATAAGAATAAAGAAACAAATAATGACTAACTCTTGAGCGTGTTTCTTTTCTTTCTGGTTCAGCTTCCGCCCGACCTGATACCATTTGAATTTTTATTCTTGTAAGTTTCGAAGTAAATGCATCGTTCACCCAAAATTCATCACTATTTTCTAAAGATGTGCATATTCATTCATTTATATTTTATAGTCGGCAACTAATGGTGTTATCAATTTACAGATGATAAAGATTTAAAAACCAATACTTGATACTGGTGTTAATTTTGGATTTATTGACAGAGTTACATTCAAGACGTTGATAAGATTCTAAATTTACAATCTTTTCATGGTGCTAGTTAGAAACATACATTTTTCAGCAGATGTAGCTATATGTTTGCAACACGAAATGGCCCTACTAGTAACAAAATTTTTAAACTAACCGATTTCTCTTCCATGTCCTTTTCGGCATAAAATTCTTTGAGTTGGTTTTCCCATTGCCAAAGAAAGCAGTGATCGTTTTAATTCTTTATCAGGAATTTGAGTTTCAGCTGCTAATTCCTTAAAATTTTTTAATGCAAAATACGCAATTACAATTATAGAAAAACTGACTTAGAAAATTTTATCAATAAACGAATCAGAAAATCGAGCTTTCGTATGTGTTTGATAGTGATCGATGTAAAAGCAGAAACGATTATTGGATGAATGGAAAAAGTTGAAAATGATACAAATTAATACTGAACATGTTTAGGACAATGCCTAAACAGATGACTTTTACAGAACTGTGAGCTATAATTATATAATTAAAGCACAACCTAAGCCAAAAAAGTTAGCGAAATCTTGAAGTGATGTATATAAAATCTAAAAAATACCCAATTATTAACAATATTTACCTCGAAAGTTATTTTGGCTTTATTATTAAACCTGAGCAAAACACACATCTGATAAGTGCTCACAGTCAATATTTTGTATTCCTCTTTGCCACGTGGTGTAACTGATGGTCCAGCGAGATCTGATTCCTGGAAATAATTTACCGAAAAATAAAAGTGTAAAAGACTTTTTATCATTCAAAAATACAATAGATTCAGTCCCGCATGTGAAAAGAGAAAAAAAGAAGTAGTAAATAATTGATAATGAAAATAAAAACCATTCGTATTCCACCTTATAATAGAAGAATTTTATCTATGAAAAGAATTATGATTGCACAAATTTACTTCTATTTCTTGTTGAAAAAGCTTCATGTAATTCTGGAACATAAAAATATCAAACTATCAATTTACATACATATATTACCTGCTGGCTTAGTTCCTCTACATTAGCATTTGTTCCATAGAAGACAGCTTTAACATCGGCATGGCCAAGCATAGGATTTAATGATATTTTGCGACCATTATGCTTGCTAAGATAGAATGACCTAAAACTTTCAAAAGCCTGAGCTGCCACTGGTGGAAGTACACAATCCGGAGCAGCTTGTGTAGGCCAATAACCACTTGTTAATACACGCACCGTTATATCCACTGAATCGTGGGTCTGAAAATGAAAGATCTCAATTAAGGTTCAATAAAATCACGCTATTAGATGATCAGAGGTGAAACTTACACTTTCCATTCTTTCCTTGTATTCTCGAAAATCTGCCATTAAATTATTTGATAATTCGATATCTTTGAACATTCCTTCTAACTTTGATGTGAATTGGCAACCACATTCCGTCTAAAAAAGAAAAAAAATAGTGTGGTAAAAATTGCGAAGTAAAAATATATTTCTGACAAAAAAAAAGAAAAAAAAAAAACAAAACGATTTCAAGTTATTGCTTAAAAATAGTACATTAATACAACAAATCAAATACCAGCCTATTGATCTTTCTGTACTTCCTAGCGTTCATAATTAGTTCATAATTAAAAAGTTTCAGTTAATCTCATTTTCCATTAACAATGAAAACATCAGTTAATATTTTTCAGCAAATTATCATACCTTTAACTTCGAAACCATAGCTTTTTCTGCATCATCTGACATACTTTTTTGCAGAAGTAAACGTTTAGCTAAATGCGACTTGTAATATCTGGAAAAAAAAATGCAATCATTATATTTTGACTTCAGAGAGACTGTTTTCTAACGATTTTTTGTATATATACAACAGTCAAATCAAAACAGATAAAACAAATAAAACTTTTCATCGCAAGAAAATGGCGTAAATCTTAGGAAAAAAAAAAAATTCTTACCGTTCAAAAACATCCTTCTCTTGCAAAAAACGAAATAGCACCATGGATTTGTCTTGTAGTGATTCTTGTTCACTTTCGTTCATCTAATTTGGGCAAAAACATTTTTTCTTTTCATTTAGAAACAAAAATTATTTCATATATTTGCGATATGCTTTAAAATAAAATGTGACTCAAAATAAGTCAATAAATATGTATGTTTTTATTATCCTTGTTTAATTTGATTCAATGAAAAACATATTCTGTGCAGCTAAAGCAGGCAACATACTTATTTAAGCTTTCTCTTTCATAAATTAGAAAAAACAAATAAACAAACACACCAGTTTCATTCCTTTTTTTAACTTATCATCCATGTACAATGACAAATATTCCGGACTTTTAGGGTTCAAGTTGAGAAAATATTCGAAATCACTTTGTATTTTTTGCTTAAATGTTTTGTCGTTATCGAAAGCATCCAACAAAAAATGATCAAATTGATTCTTGAGATCCAGCAATGCCTGAAAAAAATTTCCATCTGCTGGATTCTGAAAGAAATAAAGAAGTACTTAATGATTTTGAATCATTTTGAAGTCAAGCAAAAAAGACTAAACGAACGATTATAACTGGATATGCACGTAAATGATAATATGTGCTGACCTGAATATAAAGAATTGGATTTTTTGATGTACCAGCTTCGCGGTCACTGCTTTCGCTGACCAAAAATTCACCTTTTCTTCGAAGATATCTACTAATGCAATCAGTCATCGTTGGTAGTCCTTTCTTTACTCGTTTTAGAAGAATATACAATCGACGTAAATCTAAAATAAAATTATATCAAATGCAATTATTAAACCAACAAATAATCATGTTTGAATTTAAGATCGTCTGATCAACCGAATGAGTTTTCAGTAAAAGGTGGAATATAGATATATTTGAGAAGTAAAATACTTTTGTTACCATGAATGCGATCATTATTGAGCATATGTATAACACCACTATTATCCATTTCAACAATTGTCATCATGTGCTTATTAATCAATTCTTCGTCCAAAACCTATAAACGAATGAACTGTCCTAATCTTGGTGAAAAGATTATTTATTCATAAAACTTGCAAGAGCTCCATTTCCCTTATTTTCTCATTCAGAAAAATTTTATCTTTAGTTAGCAATTTCATATTATCTGCCCCATCTTCACTGGAATACATAAAAGATTTTTTTATTCTAAATAGTTGGTGAAATGAATCTTGACGCATGAAAAATAGTTCATATTATATTGATAGTTGAAAATACACAAATCAACAACATACGTCAAGTATTTTTTGTTCTGTTCCTTTATCCATATACATCTTTGCCCGATTTGACTCGTCCATTAAGCATTCCTCCACTTTTTTAACATAAACGGATGCGCAGTTCTCGAGCAAAAAATTTTGGCTTTCCGCACGATAATACTCTGCTGAAACACGTAAAAATGGTTCCTCAAATTCTTCCTCATAAACGCGCCGCGAATCGACACCTAACGCCACTAGCATATTGCATGCATTTTTCACTCCGATTCTGCAAAAAAGAAATATATATATATATATACAGTAATTTTCGATAAGTAATCTGATAATGACTGATTATTAATGAATAACTACAACTCAAAGTGATTAAAGTGATTTTATAATTCTGTATTAGACCATAACCAGCAAGATGATTTCAAGACATAATAAATGACCATCAAAGGATGATCAAATTTTGAAATAATTATTAGAACCACCAGAAAAAGACTGATATTTAAAAATATTAAAAAAATAATCTGCAAAGAACATGCGAAATGCGTTTTTTGATTTAATATGAACAAACATTCCATGCTATGTGATTCTACATAGCACAAATTTCAAGAAGAGAAAAAATACCTATTAATAATTTCACCTCCTCGCTCGGCAGCAATCATTTTTAGTAATATGTTACGTAAAGTATCGCCTAGTGTTCCGTATCTAATTATTTCATCGCGAAACAAAATAAGACCCAAGTTATAAACGGGATCAACATTTTGCTGCTGTACATAAACTCGATCCATATACCTGAAATTGATCAGCTTAAATCCAAATTATATATTGCGAAATAAACTGATTTTCCCGTCTCCTTCTTTTCCTATTCATTAGCAATACCTGATGCGTTTCTCTTTATCACGACTATAAAAAGTTCTTCAAAATCTTCGCAGATTATTTGTGCTGCTACTCTTTGCTAGTAACATTAGAGCTGTGACAAAGCATATAGTATTAAGTCAATTTTTAAACAGACTTTTAAAGCACTTAGAAAGAAGTAATATTCATTAATCAAATACTGAAAACAACTAACATGAGAATATCTCTAATCATGACCATGGCTATAATATGATCTTGCCATGCTGTATTCAACACTTCTAAAAAACTACCGTTAACTGCTGCTAGCACTTCGTTTCTAACCTGAAAAGATATAAATGACAGAGTGAGGAAAAGATAACAATAAAGAAAAAAAGAAGACTTTACAGCAGGGTTAGAAATGTCAAACGTAATATGAAATTAACAAATAGTACCATCTAAAAAGATATTTTACAAAACAGAAAAAAACATCGTTATAAACATGATTTAACAGAATTGTAGCATGAGCAATTCTAAAGCTTCATCCGTTAACTAAGTATTTTTAATCACACAATGAAAATTCAAAATCCGAAATTTAATACAGATTAAGAATTCAAACCGTTGTTTGCAGATGTTCGATGACCACCTGTCTTAGGCCAGAATAAAGTTTATCGCCGTGCTTATGCAATACCATTGTATAGGCATTACGATAAAGTTCCTCGAAACTGAGACCAGAATTATTTTTCCGTTGAATCTCCTGAATAGCGCGTTTTAACAATTCCCATGTCTGTTGCACATATTTTTCGTCCATTGTTGTCTGTAAATACGATCACTGTTGTTGGAATGTTGTTTTCGAATTTTTTAACCTAATTTTTAAAAAGATGATTAAATGCCCAGTGAAGTGAGTTTAACTTCGGAAAAGTTTATATCGCCCATTTTAACTGAACTGAATGCCTTCTCTGGTATCTATTTTTCCACAGTGAAATTGTAAGCTAAGCCATGAAATCTAAAGTAAGTTGAAAAATAAGGAAGTGGAGAAAGACTGAATGATAAAAATCTAAAAAGACTGGCAATAAGCGAATCAAATATCGAATAAATTTCATTAAATATTTCATAAATATGGACAGATAAATCCGCATGAGTAGCAAATATAAATAAATCCAAATCTCAGCATATTTTTCTTGAGAAATTTATTAAATAAATGGAAATTTAACCATGCTCTTTAGCTTCTCACCATGTTTAATTTCATCTAATACTTAAATTATTTAAGTGATACTATTTCCAGTGATGATATGAGAGTAATTTCGGATCAGAAGATCACAAGGAAATCAAATCTATATCATGAAAAAAATGATATGGTTAATTTCTTTTCTTGAAGTTAATTTAGAATTTAACCGTCAACTGTTGCCGATGACATAACGCAACACGATCATCATGGGTCATTAATTCTTTAAGAAGTTCTTTAATTGCTTTAAACTGTGAATGCATTTGCAACAGGACAAATTCAAGTGAGATAAAATTTCTCGAACAACCGCACGAGAAAAAGATAATTCCAACATAAAAATGTGGCCAGTAAATGCATTCCGTTAAATAGATAAATTTTTGGTTGTTTTTTTTTCCTATATAATAATGTCAAACATGGTGTTTATGAAGCTAAGGAATATGATTAATTCGGCAAAAGAATTCGAAGATAATGACTTATCTTGGATTAATCGATATCCTGGTCTTTTGAAACCACTTCAAGAATCACTTGGGTAAATCAATGCAATGATTTCAATATAAAGAAATTCAACCATAAAATAAGTAAATCTAGTTCTACCTAATTTTTTCAAAAAACTAGGAAATACTAAGCAAAATTTACAGAAGTATGGAAAAAAATAATCATTCACTGTACCGGAAAAGCTCGAATTCGCATTTTGTTGCCCGATGAACCAGTGCCACCACCCCCACCATTCGGAACGCTCCTTGATGGTGTTGGTCGACTCATCCGTGAAACACTGAAAAAATTCAGTAATTTGATTAATGTTAAATATGCTTGGAAGCGAACAAATAAGAGTTAAAAACAAAATCTTTCAACAATCCGATTTTTTTTTCCAGCAATAACTACATATGATTCATATCTTAATCGATATCGTCTTCTGACGACAAAATACTCATTCATGGATTGAAAATATCATATATCGAAAGCATTATAAAATCACTTTACTAGATTCTTCATTAAACTTTTAGTATATGAATCGATTTCTATTAAGTTACAATATTTTTTTCTGAAGATATAAGGGTGAACTAGGTATGCTACTACTAATTTAATAGTACAAAATCACATTAGTCTAAGAAAAAAAAAGGACGAATATTAGCATGAAATAAGTTTCAACATACGCAATGAAGAAAAATCATATTTTCAGATTTGAAACTTCGTTAATTATAATCGAACTGCTAAAACTTTGAGAAATTCGATTAAGATATCTTCAAGCAAGAGAGGTAGACGTTAAGGTAGGAATAAGATAATACAACAATATTATTGAAGACAAATTTCTATGGGATATATACTGATTAAATACGGTCTATGTCACAAAAAATCAGCACATTGATTTATAGAATAATCCTATATCGTAAGATCATGCTAAAAAAGTTTAAATTAACGGCAGAATAAAATTCCATTATTCGAAATATTTCTCTTTTATCCTTAATTTTCAAGGATGAAAGTGCCGTTTTATTCCTCATCTGCAAAGCATATTGCAATACTATCATCTCATTTTTGGTCAATCTCGAAGTCTTACTTATTTCATTTATGAAATGCACCAAATCGCAATATACCACTTAAAAAAATATATCAAATTGATCCCACTATTTCGTGGTACCAAAAGCAAGCAAGGAAGCTTGACCCCATTTCTTGGAAAATCCGCCAAATAATAAGTGAATACGACGAAAAGTCTGATGTGAATCACGGTAAAAGTAAGTATATAAATATTATGCAATAATCGATACAAAAAAATATTACATCAGACATTCTTCAAAAAAGAGAATAAAATTTTAATTCTCTGTGTTAATAGTTTTAATATAAAATTTTCATTCCCTTCAAGTCGAACTCGAAAAAACTTTTCATTCACTAAATTAAGAAATTGAAATCGTGAGATTTTCATCAGATATGTACTGAAAGTTTATGGGGCAAACATTTCAAACGTTTTTGATCTTTCATCGATGTAATTCATCGTTTTTAATGAAATTCCAAATTTCCTAAATTTTGAGAAATAACCACAAGTAAATTCTAACATGTATGCATTAAAAACTTGAAGGAATCATCGAATCACCGAGAAATCTCATAAGAACAGCGCCATCATAATTTCTACATTTCAGCAAGAAGCAACCGACATCGGAGTACTTCAAATTTTGCGGCCGCTGTTGCAGCATAACATCCATTTTGCAACAACAAATTCGAAACATAGAACAATTAATTTCTAAAGTAAAATTGGTTCCTTCCCGGGATTTCTTAGCTCTCGAGAAATCTCAAGAGAGAATTCCATTCTAAGCATTGATTGTTGGAAGTTGATCAATATCAGGTTCGGTCAGATTTTGCGATATTCATCTTGATGAAAATATACCATCTAGGGAATGAAACATGCACCCGAGAAAAAAAAATAATTATTTCAGGACATAAATAATTTCTCAAATTCCATTTGAATTTCAAAAATAATACGAACGATTTTAGCAAATTTTCGAAATGCAAATATTTTTATAGATTTCAACTCTCTAAATATTTACTAACTTGGTCTATCATTTTCATTACTTGAAAAAACTTCTTTGTTTGAGAAATAAAATTATGCAATCTATTTAAATTAGAAACTTTTTGACCGAAAAAAATTTAATTTTTTATAACATTACGTGAAAAAGCTTGTCATGAAATTAGAAATGAATTATTTAAGCGAAATGTTTTGAATAATTTTTGAAAAACAGCAAAAATTCTTATAATCCAAAAATAAATATTTCTCTTAAGTCTGATTAATTATTTATCAAAAATTTGGTCAATTAAATATTAAAAATTTGGTCGATTAGTTATTACAAATTTGGTTAATAATTAATCAGAAGCTCTGATCGATTATTTATCAGAATTCTGATTAATCAATTAAAATATCGCAATTTCAAAAAAAAAATTTATCTAAAATTTTTTTTTCTAAAATTTATCACTAACAGGTGCAAAAGAATTTATGATGAGATAATAATATAGCAATTAACTAGTACTTTAATGCATTCCATCGAATATTTCAATGAAAGTCAGAATGATCGATGAAGAATAAATTTTTTGGATTTTTTTATTTTCGAAGAATAATTTTGATTCGCTATAAGTACGAGAAAGAAAAAAAAAGGTAAGAAAGGGAATTGATTTCATCGATTTGCAATTTTCAAGGGCTCTTTTTTTTGAGTTCCATCAGTAATTTCATCAACTAGCATTAAAAGTTAAATCAAATTCTGCAATAATTTGTCATAATGTCACGAGATTTTCATAGAAATTATTCTGGATCTAAATTTGAGCAACATAATTGAATAAAAAAAAAGGAATGGAATGAATTTGTCATTTTAAAATGTCGAATAATCCAACTGTAGCAAGTTTTTGAGGATTTTTTCCTTAATAATTTTTTCTATTTTTTCTGTTTCGAAAAATGAAAGGTTTTTTCAAAAATAAGAATTTAAATAGTTTAAAATAGTAAATAAAGACGCAAAAAAAAACATTGCTCTCATCTTCTAAAAATTTTCACAAATTTCTCGTTTTCATTCATTATTTCAATCTTTTATCTTTAGTTTTTAATGTAAAAAAGTGATAGATAATTAATAAAATGCGTATTCGATATTACAACATTAAACGAAATTATTAGAATTAATAACATTGATTTGAGAAAAAATTAAAATTGTATGTAAGAATTAAATTCTATTATCATTATCTTTCATTTGAATTTATATTAGTCAAAATTAAAGTTTTTTTGAAAAGCAAATCTAATTTGCAAATCAGATTTATCCTTTTGATCAAGGAACTTTCAAAAATAGTCGAAAAATCAATTTATTCGTTTTTTTGACTGTTTTGTTATAACTATTTAAAAATCATTTTTTCGTATGCTTCAATGATCATTCATATACTGCAATTCTCGATTTCATATTATTTTTATGCTTTTTATTGGAAAATTATGATTTCTATATACTAATAGATTATTTCGGAATTACAGTAGATTATTTCGAATTACTATTAATAGATTACTTCGAGCTAAAGTTATCATTTTCGCTTTGTGTATTTCTTCTTTCAAAGAAATCGTAGTACCAGTTTGTATCAAGTTCAAGATATCATAATTGAAGATCGTTTTCCTGATATCATGATTATAACACATCATAATTAGAAATTATTCCCACGATATTATGATTATTAAGTATACTGAAGATCATCCACAAAGTTTACAAAATTTCATAATTGAAGATTATTTTTATGATATCATGAATCGCAAGATATCATAGTCGAAGATCATTCCCACGATATCATAGTTATTAAGTATTATAGCAGAAAATTTCTCTCAAAGTACAATGATTACAAGATATCATAATTGAAGATTATTTTAATAATGTCTTAATTACAAATATTCAATATCATGACTATTTACAAAGTTTTTTTCTTGTCTAATGCATGATAAGCTACTAAATCTATTCTATGATAAATGTGTAGTCATTTTCACATACTAATTAAAATATTCATTTGTTACCTGATTGCAAAGCACACATTCCATTCAATTTTATCCAAAGTCAATTTTTTGCTTAAAATTACTGCTATTATACGGTAGATGAGATAATAGAATATTTTATACGATATTACTGACACAATTATCGTATATTAAATCGAACGCTTCTGGTCATGGAATCATTTCTCTTAATTTGCAAATTGATATTCGCTATGAAGACAATGCGATCTTATATCTTATATTATCGTATTTTCTATTGTAGGCGGAATAATCGAATGAAATTTAAACTAATCCATCATCTATCAAATTTGGATTATTTTGAGCTGCCGAAAATTGTTATTTGTAGCATCCAGTATAACTTTGTAGTTACTGAGAAAAACGCTATATTTGTCGGGAAAGTTGATTTTTTTATGGCAGAAACGAATCCTTTCTATTTACCTTATATTGTTCATTCATTACTTCTTTTTTTTTATGAAGTGTGATATTGTTTATAATATCTTACAAATCTAATAAAAGCTATTGTTGACTTAGTGGAATCACAACAGCACGAATATTTATTAACGAAACCGAAACTTTGTTGCTATATCGATGTAAAAACTCCAAACTTTTGATTAAGAAAAACTTAAATCTGAATTCCCTTTGTTCCAAAATCCGAATCTTTTAAAGGTTCTCTCCTAATCTGCAACATGTTGTCTCATGATTAGTCGACCTTACTTTGTTTATCTGTTAATCAAAGCATCTTGGCAGTAAACATGTTTATCCTTTCTTAGTAAACATATTTCTCCCTTTGGCGATAGACATATTTATCTCTTTGTTTATAGCCTTGGCGATAAACATGTTTACCGTTTATTTAGTCCATTTGAAACTATCTTCAGGCATCCTGATCTTTAACACTCCCTGCTTCTAATAAAGTCATCTTTCGGATTTTTCCGATTACATCGAACCACTAAGTTTTAATCTTGAATAATTCAACAATTGCTGGAAATATATTTCTTTCCAAAAGTAAAAGAATAGGAAAAAGGTATTTATCAAATTAATTTTATATTTGTGATCCTTTCCCAAAATTAAACATTTGTTGGACATGAGCACTATTACACACATTTTTCTTTCAAATTGTTTCAGATTTAAACATCAAATTTTTTCGATGCACAGCGTTGCACTAATCATTTCATCACAGTAAAATACTGCAAAAATTAGTCTCAAAAAAAAAAAAAATTTTTTTTAAATTTCAACTTATTAAAAACCAAGATCTCTGAGATTACAATTTTCGTTTAGCGACTCAATTGTTATGATTGAGAAAACATCGTCGTGTAACGAGAAGAAAGCCCGTCAGCGTAATATTATAGTAGTAAGGTCATAGGTCAGGCTTGGTAGCGAGGGAGTATTGTAATTAAAGAATAAGAGTAGTGAAAATATCAGACATACCAGTATATTAAAAAATTAGCAGACATTCGCATGTATTATAATAGCAAATGAGATCAGAGCATTATAAAGTGTTAATGCTAGAAGGAGCAGTAGGGATTGATAAGATTTTGAAAATATCATGTTATAATGAACTAAGAGAGAGGGAGAAAAAGAATGATGAAAGGAAAAAAAAAAGAATCATCATAATAATAGCAAAGATTGGGAGCATTTTCAAGGAAAACAAATGAAACAGTTCTTGCTTCTTTGTTTGTTTCAAAAAGTTGTTCAATGGGGTGAGATTAGATCGGTCATTTTGTCTTTTATCAATAGGTCTTATCAATCATTTTCTCATTGAAATAAGGAGGGCTTATGAGTAACCTACTGTTATCAGTTGTATTCATTATTACATTGTTGAGCTATCAGTAATATTACACTATTGACCTATTAACCGATATTTAATAACTGTTTATTAATCATTACATTTAGTAAGTTATCAGTAATAATTATTAACCTTTTTAATTACCATAGTTAGTAAATTATGATAGATTCTTATCAGTTATTTTAGCACCATTTTGCATTACTTATTGGTTGTATTTATTACTTATACTTATCATTTTATTAGTAACTAGTCACTGCGAATTAATTGATCAAGTTTAGCACTATTTATTAATCGTTTCATAGGTTTAATATCATTGTTTATAATCACTATATTTAGTAAGTTGTCATTAATAATTGCCAATCATTTTATCAATACTTCATTCTTTTTAGTTATCATAATTAGTAAATTATGACAAAGAACTGTCAGTTATTAATGCTTCGGATTACTTTATCACTATTCAGTGTATCTATGTATTCACAATTTTTATTATCTTATCGTTTATCATTCTTGATGGGAATACATCGGAATTAAAAAATATTATTCAGATTCAGATCCCTTTATTGCTAAGGATGTTTTTCAATCAAATAACAGGAGAAGAGGAAGAAAAGAAAAAAATATGAAGTCGCAATAGGCAAGATGAAAATTATCATTTTTGATGGTATAAATGATAATGTGATCCAGCGGATAATTCAAAAGCGTAGAATTCTCAAATTCAAATTTTTCAAGAATTTATTAATCAACGGGATCATTTCATTGACAAAAATTTCGATTTTTGCTAATGAAATAATCTCGTTGAAAAATTTTGAATTTCGATTTTAATCCAAGCTGAATAAGAAAGAGGGAAAAGCGGAGTATTTTTAGGTGAAATTATGTTTTCGGATTATCTGATTGAACCTATTTGTAAAAGTCTCGATTATAGTATCATTTTTGTCACATTATTATCAGCAGCAACACACTGTTACACTTTTTTCTTTATCATTAGTTGTTATCGCGATAAGCGAAACTGTTCCCATAACTTCTTTGATGTTTCTGATAACGTTATGTTTAAGAATCAGAAAAAAAAATGGAAAAACACATATCAGTATTTTAGTTCTAATATTAATGTGGAAAGTCCTAAAAAGCAAGTATTTATTATGATATCATGAATGTTTTAGTTTAGATTATGTTTCATTGATCAGGCAAAATTTTCGGAGTAATCTTCTCAAATTATGGCTTTAAATTGGAAATCCAGAAATTTAGATATAGTTATTTATTGAATATGTAACATCATTTTAATTTGTAATTATTCCTTCTAATTCTTATTCTTTCAGCAGGTTTCTGAAATATTAAAATTAATCAAGATCAATTATTAATTTTTTTCCTAAAACATCGAAGTTGATTTAAAAAATTCCTAAAATATTGAAGTTAATTAGTTCTAACTTTATTTTAATGAATTACTGAATTAATCATAACAAGGCGTGTCGCTAGAATATAATTATGACACTGATGTAATACTGTTTGCTATAAACAATTACCGTATTATATAAGAGAAAGTTTGGCATGCTGTCAAAGTGAATTTTTCATTATTTAAGTAGATTTTTTCTTTTTTGTCAAAAATGATAAAGAAGTTTGAAGATGAAAAGAATGTAAAATAATATCTTTTTTACTTTCTTCTGCATCGTTCATCATAAGCTATTTGTTAATTTAAATTTAAATTTCAGAATTTATTTTAAATTAACATTTTATTTTCCATGTATAATTCGTTTCGTATGCTATGATACATTTGCATTTCAAATTTAATTTTTATCCAAATTTCGCTTGTTTCTTTCAATTTATGTTCAATTTTGTTCATTTAATAAGAAATAGTAGTTAGATATTCATTTCAGTGTCCATTTTGACTTTAAATCTAATTTCTTCCATCTCAATTTTCCAATTTTGTCGGAAATTTTGCAGGAAAAGCATTCAAGCCTTTTTTTCTTTCGTGAATTCTTAGCTTGTTAATTCTCTCTGTTAGGCAATTCTAATCTTTCAAGATATCTCTTAACATAGATTTATTCTAGTCTTTGAAATTATAGTTTCATAAAATTCCAATCTCTCTTATTGCCATTTCATTTACGTAAGCATTGATAAAAAAAAGTAGCGGCGAAGAGAAATTAAAGTGCAGCAGTTAAATGCATATGGCATCATTTTTTCAAAAAAAAAGAACTTATAATAAAATTTTAATTCATTATTCGATGAAACAACGGCGGATCACGAAACTTTGCCAGTCTTTGAGTTCAAATTCAGATTTAGAATTTTGAATCTCTGAAAAATAAGATTCATACATACATTACGAAGTGGATTAATGATATTTTAGTTTGCAGAGTAATCAAAAAATTTTTTTTGTATTATTTTGATTTTTGATTTCGATCAGTAACTAGTTTTTTTTTTTTTTGTTTTTCATTTCATATATTTCTCGTTTTTTTTTTCAGTATTCGATTTTTTTTTTTTTTTTTTTTTGCTCCCTTTAAATTATACTGTGATATCGATTAGTAACACATCGATTTCCATTCTTTTTTTACCTTTGACGATTTTCATTAATGTTTGCTTTTACTAATTTGGCTGGGAATTATTGGAAGATTTTTGCAGGAAAGTTATCGGTGCAAATTCATAATATGCTAAATAAGTGCACCAAAAATGAATGTGAGTTTAATGTGTTTTTTATAATTACGTATTTTTACATACTATGTATTTTTTTTTTAATTATGTATTTTTAAATACTTAAATGCCTGTTTTGGATTCTTCTCATTAAGATGTTGATTAATAGAATATAATATCAGGAACTTGGCAAACATTTAGTGAATTTATAACAAAAATTCATTTTTAACAAGGAAAACAAAAATCTTGGAATAATGCCTCAAAACTTGGATAGTTTCTAGAGTATATTCTTTTTTTTTGTTTTTCATTTCATATATTTGTCGTTTTTTTTTTTCAATATTCGATTTTTTGGCAAGTTTACAAATAAATGGAGATATGCTTTTGCTGAAGAAAGATTGCTGATAAGCTGAATTAATATTGAAATGATAATCTGCTTTATGTATTTTTTAGCCTGAATTGCTGAAAGCTGTACTGTTAAATGACCTGAGATTATTACAAGCGTGCATAGAGAAAGGTATTGATGTTAATGAAGTGGATGAGAATGGAACTTCGCCGTTACATTTAGCAAGTTTTTACGGTTACCATCCAATCGTGCATGCACTTATCGATGCACGTGCAAGAGTTGATGCACGTGATCGAGAATGGTTTACACCACTTCAGAGGTATGTTTGCTTAACGTCTGTTTTTAAACTTTTTTTCATTACAATCTCTAAACAGCACTATTTATACAATTATTATCCCACAAGAAGGGCGATTCGATGCATCTCAGTTCAATTATCGCATTACATATTGACTGCAAAATTTTTAGATTAAACAAATGTTTCAAAAATATTGCTAAAAGAAATCTGAAATTTCCTGCTATTCAAAAAATTAAGACGATATTAGCAATAAACGTTGACGTATAAAAATTTAAATGCTGAATATTGCTTCTCGTGACTGATGTAATGTATCTTTCAAATCTCTTTTAGTAAGGTGAATTTTACGAAACTTAAGTAAATTACAATTAAATTTTTTTCCCGCAGATTCTTTAATTTTCACCAAATACTCTTAAGAATTTGCAGGGCTTGTCTTCACAATCACCCAAATACAGTGAAAATGTTAATCAGCCGTGGTGCAAATCCAAACAGTGCAACGAAACAGTTCATGACTTCGCTACATATATGTGCACAAGTTAATGCATTGAGTTGTGCCGAAGTGGTCCTTGATCATTGTGATTCAATTGTTGGTGAGTAAAAGTATATTTTATTTCTTCTTTTGGCTTATGATGTGAATTTCCTCGTTCCAGCATAATAATTCCGATTGAACAACTAGAATAGCTATTAAATTTAAGTAGTAAGATTGACGTTTATTTTTAATTAAAAAAAAAGAAAAATTTGAATTTGTTTAGATCTTGTATGTTAGGGCTATATTTTCTTCTTTTGGTAATTTTTTTGATTGTTTTACCGCCAAAAATTGTAAAATTGTTTGATATTTGTAGTTTATTAGATTAACCTATTGGAAACTATCACCCATTAGTTTTTCTCACCGGAAAATGGTGATTTTGGTACTATTTCCCAGAAATTTGATTAAAGCTTTCCTCTTTCTTTTTATGCTGTAAGAATATTTCAGATCGCCCAGATTGGGGTGGTTGTCCACCGCTTCATTATGCAGCATCCTATGGAAATCCAGCTTTTGTCGAATTTTTGTTGAAGAAAAGGGCTAACCCAAATACTAAGTATTCTGTGCAGAATTTCTGTCTTTACTTTCTAATATATAAGATCAACTCAGAAATCTATTAAGATATAGGGACCAGTTTTAAGAACTCAAGCAGTAAGTGAAAGAAAAAGTGAGCAAAAAAAAATATCTAGTGTTCGATTTTGAGTCTTATCATATCGTTTTTGATCGCTCAAAAATGGATTCGAAAATATGTAATATATATGTATATGTCTGCATGCAGTCGTTGTGAATGGAGACATCTTCTCATCAGTGAATTTTAAAACTTTTGTAATCTTTTCATTTCGTTCAATTACTAACATGGCCAGACACTACTGAAAGTGATAAATAGCTTGAAATAACTGAATATATCATAAGCCGTGGCTGTTTTCTTTTCAGGAATAAGCGAGGTATGACTGCAGCGCATTGGGCTGCACTAAATGGTCATTGTAATATCATAAAGTTATTTTTCATTGGTGGCCTTGATCTGAAGTTACGAGATCAGCAAATGAGAACAGTCCTGCATTATGCGGCACTATCTGGCGATTTGGATTCCGTAAAATTTATTCTAGAAAATACGTCAATACCCATTGATAGTCAGTGTTCCGCTGGTTACACTCCATTACATTATGCCGTATTGAATGGACGTAGTCGAGTTGCTGAAGTGTGAGTTTACTCTTTATGTTAGTATTGATTTTTTTTCTTTATAATTCATGATTTTTTATTAATATTATAACATATAGATTACTGAAATAAAGTGATTTAATAATTTGGTTGGTATTATAAGTTTAAATATTCTTTAGTGAATCTCATATATTTGATATGAAATGCTTATGCAGGGAATTTGCGTTCACTGCAAATCAGTCATTTTTAGATAATATATTTTAATTAAATCCCTTAATATACTTTAATGATTCCGTTAGGATTCAGCTATGTATCATATTAAGTTTTCGATTTGTATAACAAAGATTTTTTATTTCATTTTTTATCGGCCAATATTGATTTTCTTGCTTGCGAATTACTTTATTTTTCATTTTTCCCAAATAAATCTGAGGAAAAACAATCAAAAGATAGTTTTTCAGCAGTTGAGAGAATCTGGCTTATGAAATAATTAGGCCTATTTCTAGTGACATTCGTAATACCAAAGTTATGATTTTAAACTTTTTGACACGACGGAATTTTATAAAGTAATCCTGAATCCATTTGTTGAATGGAATATATTTAGGTTGATCAGTAATGGGGCTGACCCACTCGTTGCAAATTATTGCAGTGGATTTATACCTCTTCATATTGCTGCAGGTTTTACTGAGGGCACCTTATGTTGTGATGTAAGTTTTTTGATGTAATATTGTAAATTATTTTAAAGCCTAGGAATTTACGAAAATTTTTGTCACCCATTTTTCTAAATTGTAAGGGAAATTAGGCATATTAATTCTTTTTTCAATTCGAATAACGTTAAGTTCAATAATTTAGTCTGTTTTTTGATAATTATCTCTAGTAATTCACTGATATAGCAAATTCCGTTTGATGAAAAATATTGTATTTTGAAATTTTAAAATCCATCTCTTTTTTCAAGTTAAAATCCATTCCAAATTTTCTTTGCTTCATATATGGTGAACTATGACTAGACTTCGTTCTTTAAACTAACAGGAAACGAATAAGGTTCTGGGCAGAAAGATTCTAGAAAAAAAGGTAAAAAATTTTTTAAAGGAAAGTTAAAGAGAAAGTGTTGTAAATATATGCAATTATATTAATATAATGTACATTTATGAATACAATATTACTTGTTCTTATTAAACTTAAATGATTTTATAATTTCAGTTACTAATTGAAGTGACTCATGATATCGGTTATCAAACAATTGATGGTAGTACAGCTTTACATTTTGCTTGCGAATATGGCCGAATAGCACGGCTGAAATCATTGATAGCCAAAGGTGTATCAGTGAATGCAGCGACAAATCAGGGAATTACAGCACTTCATATGGCATCCAGACATGGTCATGATCTTATTGTTAAGCATCTTTTGGGTGCTGGAGCGGATTACAACATGTATCTTATTTTTTCTGTCCGTTTATTGTTTGGTCTTAAAGCAATAAAATGAATTTTTATTAATGGCACAAAATTAAGTTTAATCAAAATCGAAATAATCGTATTGGTATCCGATTATTGTCAGGAATTCTTAATTGATTTTTTATTAGCTCAAAAATGCTAGATTTTCTCATCTAATGCCTAAATTACAAAATATTCAAGTTTTGTTTTGTATAAATTTCCAGGAAAACAAAATCTGGTCTAACTTCCTTACATTTTGCTGCATTTCATGGCTATGTAGCCGTTGCACGAACACTCTGCAAAAGCGGAGCTAAGATTGAAGAGGTTGATGATATCGGACGAACAGCTTTACATATGGCTACACAATCTGCAAGCTCTAATAGGTAGCTTTTTGTTTACTTATCTTCTGATTTTAATGAATTATCGATCTGCTATACATTATTGTCATTCGACTTGATGGTCAGATTCAATGTAATGGTTTGAGGATATCATGGAATTGTATAGTGGGAAGTTTACGTGTAATCGTGTAAAACAAGCAAACGTAATGCTGTTGGAGAATATATTTCATTGAATTATTTGTTGAGCCATAATGCTAGTCTTTTATTTTTGAAAATTTTATTCAACTTATTTTCATCAATTTTTAATTCCAGCGAATTTATGATTGATTATTTGCTTTCAATCAATATTTCGGCATCAAAAGTGGATTTCAAAGGGTGTTCTGCGTTGCATTATGCTGCTCGAGGCGGTTTCTTTCCTGCTATTCAGAAATTATTGGCTGCAGGTGCTCTTGCAAATGCACAAGATCAATTAGGATATACTCCATTACATTATGCTGTGCAGTCGGCTTCAGATCTGGCATTAGTTGTCAGTTATTCTTTTTGTTCCGTGATTTCAAGCATAGTTACAAACACAGAACACAATATGATTGATTGTTTTTTGATAGATTTATTTCACTGATGTAAAGAAATTATTTTTCAAACATTCTGAAAATGTTCTGTTATGGAAATCCTAATATAAACGAGAACTTTTTTTCAAAATAATCCTTTCAATCTATTCTTAACAGATTTGAGTAATCAAATTTGACGTGTGATTTTTCAGAGTACTAAAATATTAATACGTGCTGATGATAAAATTGTACAAATCAGAGACAAATCAGGTTTTCTTCCCGTTCACCATGCGATTAAAGCTGGCAATATAGATACAGCTCTACTTGTAAGTTTTCAAATATCTACTATTTTTGATGATAATATCTACTTTCCAAGAAAGTTCATCTTTTTGCATCTTACTTCTAATTTCATCCAAAATTCTACTTGAACATTTTATTGTGATGCTAAAATGTTAGCAATTTGGAAATTTTGAAGTGCTATAAGAAATATTTCCTATAAGTACCCATTATACAATATGAATATTGTTAGAAAAGTTAGAAAACAGGTTTAAAATTAGAACATGTTCAGAAGCATCGTAAAAAAAATCTTTTGCTTACCGAAGACATTCAATTTCAATCTATTGCTTCAAGTATGATTGAATTGCACAGCCTGAATTTCATCTTTATTATAGATAAAATTCAGCCCGTTGATATTCAGAATAATGGATGGTCGGTTCAATTAAACAGTATATTCTGTCTTTTAATTCATAAAGGTTTTGTCTCAGTATGGAATTCAGGATAGATCTGAATGACGAAACGATTATGATATTAGGCTGCATTCATTTAAAATTTGAAATTTGAATATTTTTTAAAACGAAACTCATTAACTCTAATAAATTTTCAGTTAATAGATGCAATGCCTGATGTCACTGTTCCATCATCTCGTCATCCTTATCATTTAACACTTTATCATGTAGCAGCTCGTTATAATCATGCCCAGTTACTACAAAAGCTATTAGCTTTCTATCATGTACGTTCAATGATGCTTGATAAGGAACAAACAACGAAAATTAGTAACACTATAGGACTTGAAATGGATTCGCTGGAACGAATTCCCATTCATTATGCTATGTCATACGGTAAGGTTACCATTTTTATCCTAATTTGACGTCATAAATTATGTAAACTCACAAGTTAAGTTTTCTGAATTATAAAATTTTCTCCACATCATCTCTGCTATTCTATCAATTATATTCTTCGGAAAGAAATTAATGGTACAATGCTTTATTCGAATAATCGTAAATATTTTAATCTGTAGATTAATGTTTATTAGCCCATGAATTCAGATTAAGGGTAAAATGCATGCAGTTATTAAGAAATTTGTACCAATAAAAATATTATAGATCTGGAAGAGAGTTTAAAAAATAGGATTGGAACTTTTTCTTTTTCCGCAGCAAGAAATCCAAATTCATACTCATTCCATCCACTTAGCGAACGATTTACCGCGTAACTATTAAGTATTATACTTGTGGTGAATATAATTTGATAAGTTTTTGTGAATTTATATTTGTATTTTTAGAATGAATTCAGTGTTAAGATCGTTTAATATTAACATATTTTGAATCACATTGGAAAATATGAAGTCTTTTTCCAAAAAATGAAAATTTACGCGATAATTGGGAAACTCAAAGTTGCAGGTTATCAACGATGTGTAGATATTCTTCTGAGAACAGCAATTCGGAAACGTGCACTATTACGAAAAGATTGTTTTGGTATGACACCGTTGCATGCTGCAGCTGCATGTGGGAGGACTATTTGCATTTCTCTTGCTGTAGAATTGCTTAAGGAAAAAGATATCAATGTTTTAGATTCTTTATCAAGGTTTGAAAAATTTTCAATGGTCGATATTGTTTTAAATGATCAGCATTATTTTATATGTCAGTGTTTTATAATTTTTCATCTGTTCCAATAAATTTTTTCAAATGCTTTTGCAATCAATAGTTTAAGGATGCTTGATGAGGAGGAAGAGTTAGAAGTTCTGCTTATTTCGAGATTTTTTTGCTAACTCTATGGTCTGGTTTGGATTTTTTGCTTGCCAAATTGTCTTTGTTGTTTTTGTTTTAGGACACCGATCATGCTTGCGCTTTCAAATGGTTTTTTGGACTGTTTCCTTGCTTTGTTACCTAAAAGTGATGTCAAATTATTCGACAAAAATGCTCGTGGTTTAATGCATCGGGCTTGTAGCTTGCGGAACGAACTTTTATGTAAGCAGTTGGTGGATAAGGGTGCTGATTTTAAATCGATGGATTGCAACGGTGTTACACCATTTCATATTGCAGCAAGATCGGGTTAATTTTTTCACATTTTGAAATTCTGTAACTTAAAATAAATTTTAATTTTGCATAGTATAAGTTCACATACCTATTTATATCATAACCATTGTATATCTTATTGTTGTATTTGCCATCACTTTTTAAATTAGTAGTGAAGTTTTTATGCAATGTTTGTAGCAATAAATAGTTTTTTGCCGAAGTTTTACTGTGAAAAATAGTGAATTTTGAAAATCGCAGAATCAGAAAAATTTTCCATCTTTTCCTGGTTGATACTTTTTCTTTTTCATATTTTTTGAGTGAATTTTACAGGTGATTCAGCAACTGTCAGTTATTTGTTAGCAAATGATGTGCGCGAAATAAAAGATTCTGATGGCTTTACTGCTTTTGAATGGGCAGCTGTCGAAGGGAACGAATCTGTCTTGCATATTCTTTATAATGCTAACAAAGATGCGAATCGAAGTATGGCCTTAATGCTGGCAGCATCCTATGGGCGTCTCGAGACATGTCAGGTAATTGAAAAGTTCTTGCTTTCTGAAGATGTAGAATAATTAGTTGCCCATTAATTAATTTCAATGTAATTTTGTTTCGAATCGCAATATACACCAGTTTAATTTTGCAGCATTTATTCGAAATCGGTAATGTTGAATAGTTTGATTTTTAGCAAAAGAGAAAATGTCGTTTTGTTTTTAATATAAGAGAAAGTTTTATGTAATTTTGTTTGTAGCAGACGTAGAACATTGAGCAGTCAGATTCTCGCATTTAACACTTTGCGAAATGATATCTATGAAATTTATAACATTATTTTGCGCACTTCTTTCTTTTTAGTTCTTATTGCAAACGAATATAGAATATGCAAAGTCAAAGGATAATTATGGCAGTACAGCATTACATCACGCTGCACAGCAGGGTCATACAAAAGTTGTATCTACGCTACTCATTGCTGGAGCCGATCCTTCAGCTGTAGATATGTTCAATATGACTCCACTGATGGCAGCGGCAAGTTGCAAGGATTCCGTTCGTGCATTGGAAATTATCGGTTAATCTTTCCACCATTATTTTTTTTAGTTACGAAATCCAAGTTGAATATTTTTTATGGAATGTGATAGCAAATAATTTAATAATACTGGAAAATATTATGAATATATTTTTGTAAATTTGAAATAAATCGAATAAGATATCATACAGTTTAACCAATCAATGGTTATCAGTTCAGAGTAAGCATAATTAGGAAAGAAACGCGATTAGTTAAACTATTAGTTATTTTTTAGGTTTGTTAATTGAGCAGGCTGTATCATTGGAAGCAATTGACATAGCTGGTAATACAGTTTTCCATCATGTATGTATGGCTCGTAATGAGATGGGAGCACTTTATTTGCTGAAATATGTAAAACCAGTTCCTACTAATGGGCATGCCAAACACATTATCAATATTCAAAATAAACGGAAGCTAACGTGAGTTTTTTTATTTTGCGAAAACCAAAAGTGAGATTATTGTTGATTAATAGGAGTTCAGTTTTTTTGAATTTATATTATTTTATAATTTTCAAAATTTTCAAATCTTGTTTTACAAAATAATGTACTAAAAGAAATACCGTTTGAATATCTTTTTTTTATTGGCTCATATATATTATATTTAACTACTCATTTTTTCTACTTTTTAGTATTCTACATTTGGCTTGTAAGGCGGGAATGGTTACACTTATTCGCAAGATACTGGAAATCTCATCTTTTTCTTTATCGTTGATGGTAAGTACAGGATTCCAGTAAGATAATTTTCGTTTAAATTTTTGCTAAAAATTGAGGATTTTGATTTCAAAATATTGAGAATATATGATCTTACGGATAAGTCAAGCTTCATCTTCAAGACATTTTAATATTATAGCATTATTCCTTTTTAAGATACGCTAACAGATTATTTTCTGAAAGTAAATTTATTGATTCCTCGATTATTCTTGTAAGACTCATCCTATGGATTAATTAAATGCATTTAGATTCTGTCAAATATATGGTTGAGGTTAACATCAAGAGTTACTGTAATTTTTTTAAAATTTCTTTCTTTGTAAGATTCATAACATGTGATAAGTGTACACAGCGGAACTCCCTAAAGCTTGAAGATTACGAATTTAGCGCTGATTAATAACTTGCAGATTGGCAAAAACTGGCATTTAGCCGTTCTTTTGTGTTGCTGCAGATTATCTAAGTGGAAGAAATTTGAATCATTCATTTTCGGTCAGCATTGGATAATTTCGGATTTCAACTCTATTCAATCTTTTTTGAATTTCCGAGTTATATAATTTTTCATTTCAGGATGATAAAGGACGCATACCATTAATTGCACCAATTGAAGATGATGCTGTAATGGATTGCATGTTGTGCATGTTGGATGCATTTATTGGTGCCGGTAACAGCAATTTATTCTTAGGCAAATTATTTCTTATTATATTCCTTTTTTTTTTTTTTTTTAACATGCTGTTCCCTATTCATTTTTAAACTGAAGAATGTTTCTGCTGAAAAAGATAGGAAAAAAACTTACATTCTAAATCTTAATAGATATAAGTCTGACAATTTTGCAAAGTTTTTCCTTGAAAGGTTCTTAAAATTTTAGCAAAGGGAAAGAAGTAACCTTGATAGTTTTTACATTTTCATTTTTGAAATTTTAAGATGCGGAAAGCCTCAACTAACATAACAGAGAGGATTTGATTTTTGATTTCTATTATAGTTCGATATCAAATGATGAACTTATACTTACTATTTCAGAAATCAAAATTTTGATTTATACTACGTATTTCTCTGAAAATAGAATCTGTTAGAAAATAGGTCCTGGTTTTTTAATATGCTCATAATTTAAACTCTTCCCAAAACTGGATCTTATTTTTGATGAAATGCGTTATGAGACACCAAGTGCTTTAAAACCTAGTTAAGATGTTAGCAAATACGCAACATATCGTATTATAAAATAGTAATCTGTTGTTAGTCATTTTGAATTTTTGTATATGAAAAATATGATATTTTCTAAAAATAAAATCTACCATATATTCTGGAACAAAAAATTGAACTTTATTTTTGAAGGAATGCATCGTGAAATGTCAACAAGTATTTTCTTTTAATTCAGGAATTAAGTCGTCATTTTTGCAAATTTCAGCAGCAATTCAGAAATTCCGCGAAACCAAACATGATGCTCCACCTGTCCTTTTTAGAGAAACCATTGAAGAAGCTGAGGCTGATGCAGAAGGCGATTTCTATTGATGATTAACGTTTCATTTTGCGATTTGTATTTTCAATTTATGATTTTTATTTTACATACGGGTCTTTTTCAATAACAAAAGATTATTGATGCGTTCTCATTTCATCTTTTCTTTTATGAATTTGAAATGACTGAATGGAAATCATTTCAAATTTTTTTTTAATCAACTTTCTTTAGCAAAGTAGTTTTCTAATACTTTTATCTGTATTCTAAATGAATGCTCGGTCTAATTTGAAATATATCATCGAATAGTAGAGGTGGAATAAAATGGAGAAGAGAATTTAAATTTTTTGTTTTTTTTTTTTTCCATCAAAAAGCATCAAAATTTTTTCCACATACAGTTTGTTGTTTTGATATGAATTCTTAGAAATGTAGGAAATTTAAGGAAAGACAACTATAGTATAAAAAAAATAAATTGGAATCGATATTTTTTTTTTTTTAGCAAATAACAAATCTGAAAATGGCGAATATATTTTGCTCAGTGATTGGAAAATTCAGTATTGTATTTTAAAAAAAGTGTTGAATTTTTGTTTGTTTGTAGCGTTCGCGTGTACAAAAGTGTTTATAATCATACATCATTTGTTTTTTATCATACAGTCTTTTTAATTATACAGGTGTTTCTTTTTTTTTTTCTTGATGTTAGTTATGTTTTATGACAAATTCATCTGCAGCAGAAGCTCCATGTTAAAATAAGACATGTTTCTGTCTTATGCTAACAATTTCTAGATTAAGCCAAATCTAGGAAAAAATAGTGATAGCATGAATAGTGATGTTTATGTTAATTGTTTAAAAACAGAATGATATCGATACGGTGTTATTATTCTGTAAATTTCTTGCAATATGCTGGATGTACATAGTATTCAGGATTCGGCGATCAATTAGTTTTCATTTTTTCATTTTATTTAATAATGTGATTACATTTTATGATAGTTTTAATTGTATAAGATAATTTGGAAGAGATTTAGGCATATTTACCATAGCAAGTTGGATTCTAGTATAGGTGAACATGAAGAATAAAAGATGATGATCTCGATCTTTTTCTTTTTTTTGTTTTAATATAACCAGATTTTTCATGTTTAGATAAATATTTTTGACAATTTATACTGTATTTAATCATGATATTGAGACTTTCAGAATTATGATCACAAATGACTTATAAGTTTTGATGCTTGAAAATGTCTACTTTGTATTTTTTTTTTCGTTGTTTGTATGTTTGCTCAATTTTTATACACTTTTCTTTTGAAAAGATTTGTCTCTTTCGTATTTTATAATAGGGTATCTTATTGGCTTGTACTTATGTTGGATTTCTCGGTTTTTTTTTTTTTTTTTTTTTTTTCGAACATCTTTTATAACGATATTAGTTCTTACCTCCCAAGAATTGAGAAATAAAGACATTTCGCTTTTGATCATATTAAATATATATACATATTTAGAACAAATATTCATTTACTGAAACAGAATTAAGGGGAATATTTTGGAATTCCTTGGACGGAGCAATTTTTGCTAGATGAGTTGTAGTGTTTCATGGTTTCTTATTTATGCAAATTGCAGAATTTTAATTAAAAATGATTAATAATTTGGGACAATTTTGCGTCCTTACTTAGCTGTTAAATTTTTCTTGATAATGATATGTTAACCGTATATTCGTGGTCAGTTAAGTCGAATTACAATGATAATATAGGTTGGTGATATGATACAGCAGCCGAATAATAGCTATAGAAGAAATATTGTTAGATGACAATCCTTTATTATTTTTGAAATAATTAGGATATAAATAGTATTATTGCATTAATATTAATTCTAATTATTGAAATAATGGATTTGAAATGAATAACATAAGGATCGATAAGTATGATATTGCAAATAAGTAAAATGAAAGAGGAGATGGGGTCAAGGGAAAAGTGATCTCTTTTGATTATTTGATCCAAACAAATTATAGTATTGTTTCAGGGAAAAGGGTCAAGAAATGTGGTATTGTAAACTGGTAAAACGAGAAAGGAGAAAAGGAAGAGATGAGGTCAAAGGGGAATCTTTTTGATTATTTGATCCAAACAAGTTGTAAAGAAAGGAGAGAAAAGAAACAATATAATATTACTACACCTATAAACAGCTCAATCCCGGATCATATCTATTTTATGAATTTCCTTTTGGTATAGTAAATATAACTGACCTTTATTAGAATTGCGAAAGTATGACCTTCATTGAGGAAAATGTGACCTTTATAGAATTTTTTCTCTTAATTGATCATTTCATCAGGAAATTTCCATTATTGAAATTCCATATCCGCCTAAATCCGATATGCAAAGAAGAAGGGAGGCGGGAAAGATGAATGAATCGTCGGTAGAGATTATTTCTTTTTTATTTTCATTCCTTTGAAATGTAATTTTATAATTAAAATTCAAATTTATATTAACAAATTTCTGTTATTTTTAAATTTTTAAAATTCCGCAAATATAACTTAAAAAAGTTATAACTTTTGGAATAATTTATTAATGTTTCGTTTTTTTTATTCCAGAATTAAGCAAACTAAAAAAATTTGTACGATGAATCGTTTCACCTTGATAGTAACAATTTTGTTGTTCACAACTTCAACAGTCACCGGTTTTCATTCATTTTTTTTTCTTTTTTTTTTCTATGTATGACAAAATTGACTTTTTATTTTATATCATGCTACGATGTGAGAATTTAATTCATTTTGCAGAGTATCATCCATTTAAATAGATATTAAAATTCCAAATGGAAGCAAAACTTTTTTTTTTTTTTATCAAATGATAACAGAATGAAGTGCAAAAGAAGTCTTGTGCATCTTATTTGTTTTTCAACAATTCTTCATACAAATAACAGAGAATTTGTTTGAAATTGATAATAATGATAAGTTGGAAATTCGGTAATTTTAAAGTTTATGATAAGCTGAGAAATCCATAATTTAAAAAATAAGCATGAATTATTTATAGATTTTAAATTAAGGAAAAAATTTTATTGCATCCAATCTAATTTAAATCTTATTTCTAATGATTATAGTTATTGTTAAAATTAATTTTTTCCAAGTGGAATGTTTTAAATTTGAGAAATTTTCAAAAATTTTGTTCTTTCAGCTTTATGCTTAGTACATTTACCAATTCCGAACGGTTTGGTGACATATAATTTGTTGTCACCAATTCCGGATCTTTTCCATGCTACCGGATCAGTGGCCGCATTATCATGTAATCTGGGATTTGTCGCAAACGGTTCAACAACTACGAGATGTACCTCAAAAGGTAATTGGGAACCACAATTGGGTAAGTAATTTTAAAACTATTATTAGAAATTAGATTATTAGAAGAGATGAACAATTGTTGGAAGTTTATAATTTTAGATGATAAAATGATATTTTAAAACAATTTTGTGATTTTTTTTAAAGTAATTTAAATTAATTTTGTAATCTAAATTTATTTAATTTTCATTGGAAATTTTTTCTCTCTACTATTTATTAATTTATTCTTAATAAACGAAACAAAATTTCATATTTTTCTATAAAATTTATTTATTATCAAAATATTTCTTTCCTGTAAATGTAATATATATAATATTTTGTATTTACTTGAAGGTTAAAATCTAAATGTAATAAATATAATATTTTATATTTACTTGAAGGTTAAAATCTAACTGAAAAACGTTGTTTACTTTTAAAATATGTTTACTTTTGAAATCTTTCCGATTTTTTTTTCTTTTTTTTTTTTAATTCATCTGCTGAAGTTTATGATGTACTTTTATTATTTGAATAATTTTTACCATTTTAATTTTACCTTTTTTTCTTCTTTCCAGGAACATGCGTTGTAATTTCTGATAATGTATCTACAACTTTGACACCAATTTCTGATCTAAATTGTATTCCTATGAATCATACAATGGGTATTATAACCTATATTCCGGTATATTTCTTTGCTTTAGTAAATTTCAAAATTAATTCAATTAATTTTTGATTCACTTTTTCCTCGTTTATTAAATAATAGTTCGAGGAATTTTTGATTTTATATATTTTTATTGCTATTTAAAAAAAAAAAAAAATAAAAACTAAACTCTTATTAACATGAATTTATCGTCATTAATGCTTAATCTTTTATTAATATTAAGTTTTCTTTGGAATTTTTCATTTTTAAATTTAAAATCCTTTTTTTTTCACAATTTCTCAGAACTTTTTTTTGATTTTTTGCGACCTATTTTGTTATAATTTCTCAAAATTTTTTTGATTTTTTGAAACTTTATTGATTGTAATTTTTTATCTTAAAAAATTTCAATAAAATTTTTACAGAATTCAACATCAAAAAAGCATGTACCAGGTACTCTAGCATTGCTAACATGTCCACTTGGACAAAAAATCATCGATGGTGCATCGTATTCAGTTTGTCGAGATGGTAATTGGTCTGCTAAATTAGGCAGCTGCAAAGAAGCCATGATGAAGATATTTTGAAAATTTACCAATATTATCACTTATTCTTATCAGTTTTATCATTTCTTATTCAAATTCCTACCAATTTATAGCATTTTTGTTTAATTTTTGCTTCATTTTTCATATAAAATATTTTTTTTCCTCTCTCCGTACCATATCTAGAAATTATTTTTAAATTATTCATTCCAAAATTTACACCATTATTTCTCCATTTAAATCATTTTAATTTCATTTATTTTTATTCTTTCATTCATTCTTATTGTTTTCATTTATGCGAAATTTTGTAACGATTGTTTTGCAACGATTTGCATGAAATCATTTTGAAAATGATTTATTAATTCGATTCCTGATCTGATCAGTTAGCTGAAATTCTTTCCATCCAATTTTAATTTTGTTGAGAATATCAGATGGATTAAATTTTTTGCTATCTGTTGATAAAATGTCTTATCAACTTTGCATCAAAACAACAATCTAAAATCAAGAAAATAAAACAGAACACATAAACACACTTATGTAAAATCTAAAATTAATCATTTTAAACCAGGTATGAGTAAATATCACGTCACATTACATGCTTATTCCTGAATTATTTTCTGGATATCTGTTATTATTTGACAATACTTTTATGATCCTTAATTTTAAACATGTTAATTTCATGTAATCTTATTATAAATCAATTTTATAAGATACTTTTCGAATATTTTTTAAATTTCCCTCAATTTTTTTTCAATATTTTTCCTATGCTACGTTAATTTTACGATTATTTTGACTGGATTTTCAAAATATTCGGTGAAAAAATTGAATCTGTTCAGATTAGCATTGGGATTTTTTGTTTACTTATTAATAAATGTTTGGTCAATGTTATTCGAAATTGAATTTATTTCTTCATTCATTAATCAATTCCATTCCTTTTATTTATTTTATTTATTTATTATTTATCGAGCGTTTTTGCAAACAATTAGACGAAAATTTTGAGCTTGAAATTAACAAAAATAAAAATAGAAGAGATCGAAAGATAAGTTTAATAATAGTAGTGATTGATGTTGATGATAATGCTCCTCCATCCATCCTCTTCAGCATTTGTGTGTTTGTGTCTACAAAATATTTTGTTATCACAGCTGATGCGTTAATGGTTTAAAGCGGGGCTTATCACGAATCCAAATTTTTTTTTATTCATTTATTTCTATTCCAATATATATAATATTAGTTATGACATTTTCGAATATATATATATATTCAATTTCTGGTTAATAATAATAAAGGAGAAATTTAATGCTTTCAAATATATATAAGATATATACTCAATTTTTGATTATAATGATATACTAACAATAATATATTAAATATAAATTTATAATAATGATTAGCAGAAGGATGTGACATTCTTAAATATATATAGTATTCAAATTCTGATTTCCCATAACAATTCAGAGAAAGATGTGATATTTTCAGATATATATATATATATATATATATATATATATATACATATATATATGCTCAATTTCGAATTTACAATAATAGTTAAGACAGGTATATAGTATTTTTAAATATATGTATTCGATTACTGATTTGTATTTAATAATTGAAATAGTAGTATTTAATGTTAAATGGATTCTGATTTATAATAATAATAAAAATAATAATCTTTAATGTTGAATGATTAAATTGGACATAAATTTAACAAAGCTTTTAAAATAACTATTATCATTAGATGTTTTCATTGATAAGTTTTATTCCATCATATCAATCAAAAATTGTACAATAAAGTATTTCCGTCATATTTTTTGTTAAAAATGATCATTGCAGGCTTTTCGCAGTAGCTCGAGCTCAAAATGTTCGTGCCAAGCTTTAAAGTTGCATTAACAACAATGACAACTGCTTCCTGAATGCTTCGTTGTATCGAATTAAAGCAATCCGATCAGATTGTTTTTCCTGTTGTTTACGAAATTTTTTCAACAACTTTTCAATCGTTTCCTTTCTTCCTTCGTTGAATTTCAATCATTTATTTATTCAATGAAATGATGGTGTAAAATTATTTGTAAAATGGCTAACTATAATTTTTCCTCCGCAACGAATAAATAATTCATCTTTACAAAATGGATGCTACAGTAATCGCTACTTTTTCGAGGTAATGTTTAATTGCTTAATTTCTAAGACTGTGTGATACAGTAATGTAATACAGTACAATAATAATATACGATAATACAGTAAAATGCGGTACTAATATTATTTGATACGATGATATAATGGAATATGATGCTAATATCATTTCATACGATAACATAATAAAATACAAATGTTAATAATATTGATAAGAATAGAAGACGACATTTGATATGATATTAAGTAATATTTAATTAATCTATTCGGATTATTATTTTTGGTTATTCATCCAGATGATATTTCTAATCCGGAATATATTATTACTGGTTTACATCTTATCTTTTGATCAAAGTTAAAATTATTTGAAAAATCTATGGTCAATCTGAAATAATTTCTATTTTTTCTCTTTTTTTTAGGCTATATCAACAACATATGCTGATCTAAATAATTGATCGACAAAATTTATTGGTTTTTGGAATAATATGCTGGATGCATGTTGCATAATATCGAAGATATATGTATATATATATGGCATCATAATTCCATGAAATTTTTTTGATTTTATTGAATTTAAAATAGATATTCATAATTTTGATGTAAATCTTCCTCAATGATTCGTTTTTTTCTTTTTTTTTCAAACTGTCAATATCAATAACAAATTATATGTTTATCAAAGTGCATGTAATTGATGAATATCATGAATGATCGAGATTGATATAAACAAGGTAGAAAGTTATCCTTTGGATAAATTTATCAGAAAATTATAAGAGCAAGTAATTAGTACTCAAATAATCGATAGTTAAATTTGATATTATTCTAATATGTGGGATCATTTTTCAGTTAAAAGCATTAAATGTAGAAATCGATAAACTTGATAATATCTATCTACTTTTTCGTGCAATATCCTTCTCATTTTTTCAAGATAATCGAAAAACCAATCTTAATTAATGCTTGATTAGTTTCAAATTAAAATAAATTATCTTAAATCAGAATTTATCATATTTAATCATTATTCTTTGTTTATTAATTTTTTCTTTTTTTTTCGTTCTTTAATCATTTATATCACTGTTTGTTTTACTATTCCAGTTGCTCATGAACTATTAACAAAGGCATACGGTAACATATTACTGTTATCGCAAATGTTCAATCGCTGTTGATTATTTCATGAGCAAAATTGATGGCTACACTTAATCGTAATCATATCATTTCAAAAATTTTATTTTATTATTTAACTGATCTAAATTCTTTTAAATGCTTATCTATGTTGTCGAATTTTAGCACAAAAATTAGCTTCCAATCAAATTTTCCTATAATCTTCGATATAATTATCGATCTAATCATATATTTCATATAATAACGCCAAATCGATTAATTATTGTTTGTCGTTTGAAATGAAATATTTAAATATTCCAAAAGTTCAAGAATTGATATTTAATTTTACAATTCTTTTAAGATGTTTTTGCTTTAATTCGGTTCAATTAACAGTTAATAAATTACAGTTGCTTTTCACGAACAATGAAAAAAAGAATGAAAAAAAGACTTAATTAATTACTTATTGATACCTATATCTTATCATAATTCTTACTACCATCTAATTTACTATTAGATTACTTTTCGATTCAGTCATTCGTTAAATATGATTAATTAATTGATTGATTAGAAGCTAATTTTTTTCTAAACAACATATGTTTTAAAATTGATGGAAAAGAAGACAAAATTAAACTTATCACACCTTTTTTTATATGTGTTTTTGCTGAATTTTCAAGCTTATTGAATATTATTAAAATGCTTCGCCACTTCGCTTTTTTTTTTCTAATAATTTAATAATTTTCTGATAAATTTTTATTCTGATAAATTTAATAAACGGTTGATAATTTAGTATTACATATTGCCAAATAAACTATTCGATGATAGCAAATTTATATACCTCCGAATATATGGTGATATATGAATTTATAAGTATTGATATTTGTTGTATTTAAATATTCTTCAATTTATCATTTCATTAATTTGTCCATATTATCCTTTAACTTTTAAAATAAATTTCTAAAAATTATTTCATCGATTTGAGTAAAATCTTTTTTGCAATTGTATGATGATTTTAATAATCTCGAAAATTTCAAATTATCATGAAATATTCAAAATCATTTATTCATTCATTCATTCATCCATATCTGTTGATTTCAATCAGCATTCCGGAAATAGCATTATACCGATATTCAATTCTGAAAAAAAGAAAAGAAAGAAATTATTAAATTCAAATTTTGGGAAATTCTAAATTTTTCTAGTCTTGCGAAACAAATTCAGTATAGTTGGAAAAAATAAAATATTTCGAATTTATTATACATCTTTAATATAAAATTAATTTTGCTTATTACTAAATTTTAAATAAATATTTAATTTGCATAATTATTGTAAAATGAGTGTAAAAAAATATTTATCATTAAATATATGTCATATATAATGAAATTTATGCCACGTAATTTCAATTTATAAATATTGGAAGTTATTATTAACTTAAATAATTGAATATTGCTCATGAAATGAAATGAAAGAACATAATTTTTTGCTTCCAAAACAACTGATATTAATTTTGTGGGGAAAAAAATGAACAACTTGTCGTATCATTAATAAACAATTTAAATAATTATTTTAATGATATTTCAATAAATAATATGATCTGTTACTGATAATATTATGATTTAGTATTATAAAATCAAGAAATGAAGAAAATTAAATATTGCAATCAGTTAAATGAAAAATGCATCGAAACTTAATCATTTAGTCAAAAAAAATTTATGAAAGTTTTTTAGTATTTTTTTTTTTTGATTTAGCACATTTGTAGAAAACAAATTTTTAACATAAGAAAAATCTACGAAAAAAGGAAAAAATTTAAGTGAAATTAAAAAAAATATTTTATAAAATTCACTGAAAATTTTTTTTTTCCCCTAGAACTATGTTTTTATTGCCAATTTAGCATACGATGAATTGAAATTGATGTTGCCTGGGAATTGATTTTTAACCTTTAAGAAAAGAACAGGATTTGGTAATACGGTAGTTTCCGATAAATTGATTAATCAACGCACAAATTATTCGACAATACGGTAATTTCCGGTAATTTCCGAAAAGAACAGGATTTTGGCAATACGGTAATTCCCGATAAATTAATTAACGCATAAATTAGCGGATGAAATTAAATTTTAACTGTTTCTGGTGTATCATTCAGCTGCTTTCAAGAAATGTAATGCATTATATGACTAATTAGATTGTGATAATTCAAAGAATTATTAAAAAATGACGAGAAATATTCCTGAAGTATTCTGATATCATCAAAAAATGACATTTTATTTAGTTATCATCCTGATATCATCAAATAAATATTATGTATTACGTGACTGATTAAATGATAGTAGTTTAAATAATAATCAAAGGATGATAAGAATCATTCTTGGAGCAGCTGTCTTTTTTTTTTCTTGTTAATTAATTGAATTAAATATTATTTAATATTATGTTATATAACCATGCAATTATTTGATGCTATTAAATAATCAAATATATAATAATTTATACATACTAAGTATCATATGATATAAATCGTAATGTTAATCGATTTTTTAAAAATATTGCAATATATAATCGATTTTTTTTTCTTTTTTTTTTTGTATATTACAAAGTTGGGACGAAATTTCTAGTCAAAGAAATGTTAAAATTTATTTGTGCCAAAATTTCGTCCAAAATTTCTTCATAAAAGAATTGATTTCTACAGTTATAATTTCTTTTCAATTTTTTAAAAATTTTTTGTTTCATACACCATTTGATAAATAAAGACAATTATGTTAATCATTTCACTTTAAATTGATTTAAATTTAATATATTCATTCAGAATTTTAATGCAAAATTCCAATTAAATGACAATGATGCACTTTGATCACCTTCTTTCGTCCTTTAAATCAAATGACTGATGAGTATTTGTAAATAAATCCAATAGAATCAAAATCATTTTTGTCATTCAAATTAATAAAATAGCGTTGAAATTAGAATTTTCGAATTTACAAATTTTTGATCGAAAATAAAAAAAAGATAGTTTAGAATTATATTATGAATTAAAATTGATATATTAAGTTCAAGTTTAAAATTTATGTTGGATGTTTGGCGATGTAATCTTTAACAAATTGCGGATATTCATAGGGCCAATCACGACATTGTACTTCACTTTGGAATTCTAATCGATCCAGTAAAATATCACCCACATCATAGTTCATATTTCTTGGATCAGAACGAATTTTGTACATGATATTTGTGAAGCAATTCTGAAATACATCATCAGAATCATCAATTTGACTTCTGAAAGCTGCAGAATGATTTCTTTCCAAAATATCGACCTTTTTTTTTTTTTTTTTTTTTTTGTAACTTTCAACTGAAATCGATTATGATTTCTTTCCAAAATATGGCCCATTTTTTTTTTTTTTTTTTTGTAACTATCAACTGAAATCGATTAAACTCAACAATTTTATCATCAAAGCTAATTTAAAATACTGAGAAATATATTTTATTTTATGATTTAATAGTGATTTAAAAAATGAATATTTGATGATAGGATTAGCTAATATTATAAAAGACATATATATCCTGTTATGTCTTAATATCGATTTAAAAAAAAAATTTGATAAAAAGAATGAAATATTTGATAATGAAACATTTGATAAGATTAACAAATACTGTAAAAAAGGAAAAAAATCTCTTTCATGCATTGGTAATGATTTAAAAAAAAAAAAAGCTAATAAAAAAAATCAACAAAAAAAAAAAAGATGAAATATTTGATAATAAAGTATTTCTGATAAGACTATCAAATAATGTAAGATTAGATTGATTGCAATATTAATATCATTATGAATATATTAATTATCAATTCTAATAGTGATATATTTTGAAATTTAAAAATTTCTAATCGCATTAATTTTATTATTGATAATTGATATTTTAAAATTAATAATATTGAAGATTGCTATCAAACGTTGTCCTATGAATATCAAATAAGGTCATTTTATCAATTATTTTAAAATGGTAAAGGAGAAGAAAGGGATGGAATGAGAAGTGTCGTTTACATCATTTGTCATTTTACACTTTACGAGTACAATTTATGATCGATATAATTGTCATCTTTCAAAAGAAGAAATGAATTCGAATGGATGATTTAGGTTATTCATTTCTAGCAAACAAGTATTTCGACGGAAAAAAAGGAATAAAATCATTGTTTACGATTAAATGTTTTTACGTGAACGAACAGAATTATCATTTTGTCGTCAAATTTTTGCAAGTGAAAAAAAAAAAAAGATAGAATCATTATTTAGAATCAAATGTGTTCCTACGTAAAAAGAGATAGAATCATTGTTTCGAAACAAACCTTCCTACTAAATCATGCAATCAAATATTTCCACGTAAAAGAAATTGAATCATCATCTAAACAAAATATTTCTACGAGTATCAGAAACAAGTATTTCGACGTGAAAGGCATAAAATCATTGCTTTAGAATCTACGTTAAAGAGATAGAATTGTTGTTTAAAATTAAATATTCTCAAGTAGAAGGAATAGAATCATCATCTTGCAATCAAATATTTTCATGTAAGAATCAAAAATTACAAGATTTAATCGTAGTATTTAATTAAATGTTTAGATAGTAGCACTATATTGACGTGTATTGAACAAAAAAAAAAATTTACAAGAAATAGAGGCTAAGCATGAAATTGCGATATACTTACGAGTAAATTATAATTAATTTTCACAACAATATATAAATGATTAAATTATAGTTTGTAATTTTAAATGCAAATTTTCTTTTCTTTTTTAGTAAAAAAATTTTTAGTAACTAAAGGAAGAAAAATCTCTATATTATAATTACATATAATTTTTCTCTTAAATTAGCAAAAGTATAATTTTTCTATTAGATTAGCTGTAGTATAATTAATTTCTCATTAAATTAGCGAAAGATATTGAATTTTCGAAAAACTTCCACTAACTCGATATTGTTTCCGTTTTGTATCCGGTAAACAATGATGAGTAATATTTAATAATAATGGATCCTTTTTAACATATCTACGACCGATCACTTCGAAATAACCATCACGATCGGAAAGTGTATAACTACTAATTCGTAATTTACCACGTTTTATTTCAGATTCCACCTTATCTAAAAATTTCATTAATTTATTAGAATTATTAATTTAAATCTTTGCCTAATATTAATGCGAATAATGCATAAAAGTGATAAGTGATATATGATAAAAATTAATAAGATAAAAAAAGGAAAAAAATTAATACATGATAATTAAACATAAGCAAAAATGATACTTGTGATAACAATAAGTATTACTATGTATAATGAAACTATTAAATATTTCTTTAAACAGAATTCAATTTGAATGTGATTGAACAAGAAAAAATCAACAAGAAAAAATGCTAGAAGAATGGGATTTGAAATTAAATTTGGGATCGAATTACAAATTTTTTATCGTTTTTCATATAATTTTTTCATAGAAGAAAAAAATTTCATTTTAATAATTAAATAAAATTTGTATAGATTTTTTTCCGCTTTTATAAACTTATGCATGCTGAATAAAATTACATGAAGGTAAGTTCAATGATAAAGTAAAGAAATGAAAATACCAAATGACCTATTGATCTAAGAATGAATTAATAAATGAAATAACACCAATTAAAAAACAAACATGAAACTTCTTCCGCAATATTAACAAGCACTGCATAGGCTCGTACGTAATTGCAAAACATTATTCCGGAAATATTAACCGGTTTTGGAACTTTAATTTCTTTTCTTGCAACATCATCCGTAACCGACTTATTGATTTTCGCTAATGCAATGATAAGCAATGATAACATGTGTAAATAACACATATATAAATGACACGTCATATTTCATCTGAATTAATTAAAGTTACGTGAAAAATGCAGACAATGGATTTGAAGCACTTAAAATGTTAATTTATTATAAATGCCGATTATGAATGAAAAATTCGTTAATATAATTTTTCTGTTTGATGCAAATTTTCTTTTCTTTTATAAGCAAATACTTGTCTAAATGGTTTTTTTCTTTTCTCAACAAATCAAAAATTATTTAAATTAATCAAATAGAAATCTTATTCGGTAGTTTTATTACTTAAAATATCAGTATTCTTCTTTACAAGCGACAAAGGAAAGAATAATCCAGTGATCAGTTTATTTGGATATTCTCTTGTAAAAATGCTTTTAGCATAAACGAAGAATCATTGTTTCGTCAATCAAAAAACAAAGAATCATTGTTCCGGCAAACAATGACATCGAATGATATTTGATGTATGACTAATTTATACGGTAATTCAGTGGCAGAATCGGTAATCATTTGTTCCCACGAACTTTTTTCAAACGACTAATTCGACTTATCAATGATGGCGTATAACAAAAAAAAAATAAAAAATTTAAAAAAAAAATAAAAAAAAACAAAAAATAAAAAAGTCATGCTTACGTGAATTTTTTTTTGTTACGTGAATTCATCCCAATCCATTTTAATCTTTTTTATTAGTAAAAAATGGACCATTTTATTTAAAATAACATAATTTAGCAACATCTTATATAAATATTTTTTAACTAAATTTTATCTTTTAACTATAAATATAATTTAAAATTTCAATTTTTAATTAACTTCCATTAAAAGTTATATTCATTGAGCTTGTTAAATATAAAATGTAAACAGCCTCATGATAACAACAAATAGTATTAAATAAAAGAACTTGAAATAATTTAACTTTTAGTTTTTACAGGAAAAAACTTTTTGATAGATTCATTTTTCAACAAAGTAACTATTCTTGTTCATTATTTGAGAATTTCTTTATCAACTTTTTCCAAGCTCAACAAACTTATGATGTCTAATTTAATCGTACCATTTTTATAATTCCAAAATACTAAATTTTGATAATGAAAAAATTTGTTTTAAATTTCACTTTTTTCAATTCTAAAATGTGAAACTTGAAAAGAAAAAGATTTTGTTTTAAATATCACGAATTTGATTAAATTTTTCTTAAAACTTTATGGATAATAATTCGTTAATATGGTCAAATAATACGACGATAGTATTCTAATTGGAATAAACATTTAGAAACGAATTTTTTTTTTTTTTTTTTCAAAATCTTATAATTACAATCGGAAATGAAACTTCATAATATATTAACAATAAATGTATTGCATGCAAATCAATACTCTCAACAAATCTTATTTTGTAATGAAATATTCCTCTCTTTTTTTTCTTTCCAAAATTTTGTCAACCAGAAAAAATTTAATTTGTTTAAAAGAAAAACACTGATGATATTAACCAGAACAAGTGCATGAATACATGAGCAATTCAATAAAAATTCCTGAAATCACAAAGTTACGAACGGCAGTAAAAAAAAAGGAAAAAAAGTTTTTCAAATATCTGAATGTAATGAAATGAAAACTGATAAATAGAATGTGTGCATGTGTGTGTGAGTGTGTGTGTGTGTGTGTGTTAAAAGTAATATTTGAATTATTTTTCCGAAAATTTTTCTTATAAAAAGTACACAGTGAAAAAATTTGAAAATTTTTAAATTATCTTATTGGAATGAAAGATCATCAAACTTACTTTCGAATGACTTCTCGTCTTATCAGTGATTCACACATATTACAATTTTGGCAAAAATTTATAGCAATGAAATGATTCATTAACAAATTAACATATTGCGCATCATAAAAAATTAGCGATTTCGTATATATGAAAATTGAGTTCCACGATCGTTGCTGTTATATGAAGCCAATTGTACTCTGGGTCCGCCAGATTCACCACTTCCACGCAGATCTGGTCTACCACCCGAACGTGGTCCAGGTCCGTAAAATCTATCACGTCCACCCGGATATGGTCTGCCACCCAAACCGGGTCCATATCCACCAAATCCACCAAGTCCTGGTCCACCCAGACCTCTTCTGCCACCCAAACCTGGTCCATATCCATCAAATCCACCAAATCCTGGTCCACCCAGACCTCTTCTGCCACCCAAACCTGGTCCATATCCACCAAATCCACCAAGTCCTGGTCCACCCAGACCTCTTCCGCCACCTAAACCTGGTCCATATCCACCAAATTCACCACGTCCACTACATCCAGTATAACTAAGGTATCCATAACCAGGATATCCGTAACCACCGTATCCTCTATAACAAGGATATCGCGGACCAGAAGGTTTACCCCGAGGATATGGAATTGGTGGGCCTACAGGTGGATAACCAGGTCTGGAAGGAAAGCTAGGTCTAGATGTTGAACGTGTAGTAGTTGTTCTTTCTCCAAACGAATTTGCATTATTATTCAATGACTGAAAATCACAAGAAATTTAAATTAAATTTAAATTAGCCTTAATATCATTTGTATTATACAGATAATTTTTGAATTTTTTTTATCCAAAAGTTTAAAAATTCACAAAAAGGATATAAATTAGTATAAATATTCAAAAATAATTTGAATATTGATATAGCTAGGAAAAAAAAAGAAAATTTTCGATTTTTTGGTAATTTTCCCCAATTTTTTTTTTAAATTTTTGGAAATATTATTTGAAATAATAGAAATTCTCGCAAAATATGTTGAGAATTTCTATGTTTTTTTTTTTTAAAGTTTTCATAAATTTGATAAAATAACAAAAACTTACATTACTCCCAACCGTGTCATGATTGAAAGAATCAACAATTTGACCGCTAATTAATGATATGGTAATTAGTAATCTGAAATTAAAATTGATTAAATTATAAAACTTACCCCATCTCCAGCCATATTACCATTGAAAGAACCAATTACTTGACCGTTAATCGATGGAATAATAATTAGTAATCTGAAATTATTATTAGGCTTGTTTCAAAGAACTTTCAAGTTTCAAAATTAAAAATTTAAAAATCTCTGCTGAAAGAAAGTAAGAACACTTTATTCCTTGAAAATAAAATAAAATTTCAAAATTTAAATTTAAAAATCGTCGGTTAGAAGAAAGTAAAAACACTTTATCCCTTGAATACAAAATGAAATTTCAAGATTAAAATTTGAAAATTATCGATTGAAGAAGAAGTAAAAGCATTGATTCCTTGAACACAAAGTAGAACTTTAAATTTTTAAGATTATTTCGATTAAAAGAAATTAGAGCATTTCAGTAATTCAATAAATATGATATAAAATATCATTTTTTTTTCAAAAATTTTATCAAGTTAAAAGTAATACAAAAGATAAGATAAAAACTAAAACTTACAGAAGCAATGGCATCAAAGAGTTTGTCATCTTTTTTTTTTTTTTTTTTGCCAAAATAATTCAAAAGATTTTGATAAATTTCAACCGTTCTGTTTGATTTGAACAATAAATGAAACAGCTCATCATTTAGTCAAACTATAATGCATTTTATAAGGTTTCATCATGCACTCATTAATTAAATTTGAAATTTGCCGAATTGCTTAGAAATGAAAAAATTTCCAAGTACGTTTTGATGTATTCGTTTTCGTGTTTTGTAATTCAATCTCTCTTCGTCTAAATCTACCAACTAAAATAATTTCATGGAAAAAAAAAGTGAAAAAAAGTTAAAAATTTCTGACAGACAATGAAATTTTTTTTTTTCATAGAAAAAAAAAAGCAATAATTTTGAAAAAAAAAAATTTTTTATTTTATATTGAACGAGAATTCGTTGAATTATTCACCTTAATTTCTTTTTTTTTTTTTTGTTTTTGCAAATATTTCAGTCTAAAATTTTAATTGCAAATATAAATGAATCCTTTTTCTTAAAATTTTTTTTGCTACAATCTCTTTTTTTTTTTTTTTTGTTCGCTGTTATTTCCATTTTTATAATTTTTATCAAATGAAAAGAAAAATAAAATTTAAGAGAAGACAAAAAATAAAAAATTTAGTTTAAAAAATTGGAAAAATGAAAATTAAGTGATTTCTTTTTCTCTCATTTATCAAAAGCAAATACCGGTTTTCATTATTTTTGATAACAAACTTTTCCAATTATTGACTGATCATCAACAGGGGGTAAAAAAAAAGTCACTACAATTGAAACCAAAGTTATTTACTCATTTTTGAAGAATTAAAAAAAAATTTCGTCTATTCTTTTGTTGCGCGTTTATTCAATGATACACTGATACGTTATCATTAATGCAATTATCAAATCTTGTAATCGATTGAAAAAATTTAGTCCTTTTCTTCTTTCTTGATATTTTAATTTTTGAATAATTGAATAAATTGATCAAATTAATGGAAAATTGTATTTAAAAAAACAAGAAAATATTTCTTTTATAACTAACTCATTGTGTAATCAAATAAGGTAATTGTTTAATTAATGAGTAATTGGAAATAATGTTAGTAAAAAATAATCAGCGTCCTATGATCTTACCGGTATTTTTACTTTTGAGAAAACAATGAAAACACTTAAATCATGATAATTTAATTTTTACAGTTGCTGAGAAATAGATTTTATTTATATTTAAATTCATTTTCAATTTTGATTCAATAAAAAATTGAAATTAAAATTAAGAGAATTCTGAATTTGAATTCAAATTACTTTTACTGAATTTAGGAAGGAAAAAATGACGTTAAAAAAAAATGAAATTAAAAGTAAAAAATAATTTCATAAAAGTTCCTAAAAATTCATTATGAGAAAAATTTTACCAGAAAAACGGGAATTGAATTTTAATCAATCGATAGTTTCCACTTTTTAAATACTTGAATGAAATAAATGGAGAATTATTAATGTAATATTAAAATTAATCATTTATTTTTTCTTAATTTTAAATAAATCAATTATTCGTTCTATCATTAATAAATGAACAATGCTTCAAATGATAACGGGTGTAAAAGTTGTCAAAAATATTGATAACTGAACCGGATACAATTCCTGATTTTAGACAATTCTTGATTCCTTCTGTCAAAATATTCAGATAGTACACAAAGTTTATTACCAAAATTTCTCCGCTGACTTTTGATTGCAATCAGACAAAAACGAATAAACAAATGTAAATAATATTTCGGTTTGTTAATAATTCGGTTATCAGAAAAATATAAAAACGGATTCGATTAATACAAAATAATAATATTTCTCGTCTGTATAATATATATTTATATTTTCCGTTTATATAAAAGAATTGATCGTTTTTTCGAGAATTATTTAAATTTTTTTGTGCATGAAAATTCATTTTTCTTTTCCGGAATACATTCTTATTTCTTTGTCAAGAATGCAATTTGCCGGAAAATTGTGCCGACTCGAACCATTCGAAAGTTGCGATCGATAATTATTAAAGGACTGAGATGTAAGAATTTTTTCTCATATGATTTCTTATCAGATTATTAATCCTCAATTAAAAGAAATTCTTTTCAGAAACTATTTTCAGTTTTATATTGGAAAATTAAAAACATAAATTATACAACAGAAAATTATCAGAAACTTGAAAGAAAGTAAAATTTTCGTCGAATTATTTCTCGAGGAAAATAATAAATTAAAATCATACAAATTTATCGAATGAAAATTTCGCATAATTAAATGAATGACAATATTAGAAGGACAAAAGATGATAATGAATGATAATATTAATAGAACGAAAGATAACAGTAAAATAATGGAGGAATAATGATTATAATTCCTAATAATAAAATTAATAAGTTTATTTTTAATGAAAACAAACCTGGATGATTTTTAAATTTGTATATTTAATAGCAATTAAATCGAACATTTTAGATTAAATTGTATTCGGCTAATTTATTTAACATGCCAAAGCTTTTTATCATGATAATTTCAATCCCTAATATCTAATTAATAATACTTTATCAAAATCATTTGATAATAATTATTCTGATATGAGTATTACTCAATTGTTTTCTTTTTTTTTCTCGCTGTCTTCGTCCATAACCTATGCTCTTTCCAGTTTTCCGCAAATAATATTAATCTTTCGTCTTGAACTGTTTGGAAATTTTCCTTCCCTTTTATTATCATTTGTAAAAGTTTTACTATACTCATCAAGAGCTTTTACTGATAACTAACTTTTTTATTTTGATATTACGCTTATCAATATTTTTACTGATAATTAATTTTTTATTTTGATTTTATCATTTCTTCCGGAGAAAAATAGTTACATGATAGAAGAAAACAATATTGATCGATTTTTAGAATATTGATAAATTGGAAAGAAAGGAAAAATTTAGTTTTTTTTTATGTTGAAAAACAATATTTTTTGAGTTATTTAATGGGAAAAATTGAATAATTCTGTCATTTTTTAGATCAAATTAGCATTATTCAAATGAACGAATTATCGAATAAATATTATGCCAAATTCGGTTTGAATTCTGAATTGCCATGCATAATTCTGTTTGGAATAGCATTTATGCTTGTTTTTGCTGGCTTCGATACCCAAGCTTATATCACCGAAATAGCCTTGCAATCCGTGTCAAATGCATTTCCCGGTCGAATATCGGCACATGCCGGATATTACGGGTAAATTACGATAATGCTTATCATTTTAATAATTTTCCAAAAGCAAATTTTGATAAAAACAAACTCATTCAGCGACTTTTTAAATTGTTAAAAACCGTTAAGTTTATTTTAATAAAATAAGTCCATGCAATAATTTCTAAATTTTTCACTGTTATCCAAAAATTTTTTGAATTAGAAAGTATTAATAAAAATAAGCTTCTTTATTTCAAAGAATGAAAAATAAAAAATAAACAGAATAAATCTTCACTTGGCAAAATTTTATAAATTTCGTAGTACAAAAAATAAATTTGTTTAAAAATCTTAGCGTGAAGTAAATTGTAGCTGTATAAAAATTTATAAAACTAATATTTTCGAACAGAATTTCAAGCAAAATTTATGTAATTAGAATAATAAGTAAACAAGCAATAATTGATTAATCAGTTAATAAATACCATTTTTAAATAATTAAATACTATTTCATAGTATCCAAGTGAATTTCATTAAATTATTCAATACAAATGAATTAATGAATTTATATTCTTACAATTATTGATTAATGTCATTTATGAAATCGATTTTTCAAAATATTAATTGTATTTTTACTTCAATTACCCCTTTTATTTTTTTTTTCATTAATTATTTTTTACTTAACTGAAAAAAAAAAGAATAATAAGCTACTAATTTAGGATGTATATTATCTATTTTTCATTTGCAATATCAATATTTATTAATAAAAAAGAAATCTTTATCAATTAGTACCATTTTTAAGAAATTCATCTTTTCAAATAAATAATTAATCATTTATCAAAGCGAAAAATAATAAGTAATTAATTTAGGATACGTATTACTCATTTTTTATTTAGAATTTCAATATTCATTTATGAGAGAGGATTAATGCCAATAAGTAACATTTATAAGAATTTTACCACTGCAAATAATTAATTAATTAGTAAAACAAAAGATAATGAATAATTAATTCAGAATTTTCTTAATTTGTATTTTATTTATAATATCAATATTTATTAATAAAAATCGATTGATGTCAATGAATATCATTTATAAGAACTTCAAATAATTAATTAATTAGCAAAACAAAATTAATTTAGGATGTGCATTACCTATTTTTCATTTACAATAGCAACGTTTATTACACCACTTATTGTGAGCTATTTGACCGCTAAATGGACGATGTTCTTGGCAAGTGTACTGTATACCATATTCATGCTAACATTTATGCTTGTCAATAGTTATATCTTTTATACTGCATCTGCCTTAATGGGTATTGGATCAGCTTGTGAGTTTTTCAACTATTAAATAACACATTTAGTGTTAAAGTATGGCAATATTGATTGATTTCATTTCAATTGTATGATATTTATCATTCTCCATATTATAACCGTCTTAGCGAGTACTGCAATTATTTCATTCTAATAACTCTTTAAAATATCAAATCATAAACTTGATGTTGAAGTATGCCAGTATTGATTGATTTCATTTCAATTGCATTATAGTAGTGCAAATATTTGAAGTTATAATATTAATAATTCCTATTAATTATTTCAAATGTATGTGTCAATATAGATACTACATCTTTTATTAATCTTCCAGGTATTTGACACCTGGAAATATTTGATAACATTGATAATATTCAATTATTTGATGACAATATTTTCTGATAATTTCTGTAAAAGAGTTTTTTTCTTTTTCTTTTTTTTTTTTTTTTTTTTGGAATAGTAACGTAATTGATGTAAAGATCAATGATTGATTGATTGATTGATTGATTGATTGCAGTTATTTGGATCGGTCATGGTGTTTACATGAAGGAAATAACAACACCAGGCAATGAATCAAGAAATAGCGGTCTTCATTGGGGCATCAATTTTGCCGGGTTTAAATATTATTTTTCTTTTTTAAACATAAAATTTCAACTAAATTTGTTAAAATTATTTATTATCTAAAAATATTTTAACTTCATCCAATAGAACGACATTGAAAAAAAAAAAAAAATTGAATCGATGAAAATATGATACAACATTATATATGTATATATTCTTCTTTTATTTTTAATTAATCGATTTTGTTCGAAATTATACATTACGCATTGCTAAAAAAACTTGCAAGTAATACGTGATTATTGGAAATATACGTGACGTAATATGCAAACCATGCATGCACAGTAAAACGCTTAAAAAATAAGGAAGAATTTTGTGATTTCATTTATTTTGATTATATTTAATTTTTATTAAAGGAATTAAATCAAATAAAATTAAATATATTCAAGTATTTCTTTTTTTCACCTTTTTTTGTTTCTTCGTTGATAAGAATTTTGAAAGCTATGAAAAATAATTAAAAGTAACATTATAATTGTTTTATGTTTTTCAGTCTAATCTTCGGCGGTATACTTTTGCTTGTGATATTTGATAAAACTGGTGAAGCAGAAATGTCAATGGATGTTATCAGGTGATTATCGATATCTTTTTTCTTAAAAATAAAACTGATCGGATTTTTCGGAAACTTCTTAAGAAATATATCGGTGAATAACATTTTTGTTGCAGCAGTCAATTTACAGTATTAACGAAAAAATGCAAAACAGTTGATAGTAAATACTTTATCGAGGATTAATTATAAAATAATCCAGAAACAAAAATTATGTCAATATTATAGCACGATTAATAATATAAAAAACAAATTTGAAGTGAGAAGATTTGGAGGAAATCGAGATGCTTATTGTCGGATACAAAAGAAGCAATGACCTTTTAGTCGGAGAAATGAAGCGAAATGACCTTTGTTAATCTAAAAATGACCTTTTGGGGTAAAAGATTGGGAAGTTTATAGTGGAGATCTAGAGATAGACATTAAGGAACAATAACATAAGCATGATTAACAATGTTCTACTATTAAAGCTTAAGCTGGGAGAGATGGAATGGAAAGATGAAATTTATAAGTGATGGATCACGATTGATATGATAATTGATTATTGAATATATTCATATTATAATTTGTTTCGGTTTCCTGACAAAATCTTTTATTCATTCATTAACAAAATTTTTAAAGTCTTATGAAGAAAAGTTGGTAATTTGAAAATTTAAAACAAATAGTTTGCAAGGCTAATTTTAATCGCTATCCAACAAATTACGATTTTACCATTTGCAGTTTTCGCGTTTTCTCTCCATTATTTTGGGCTTTATTTTAGTTTTTAATTTAAATTATGAATATTATTAAGATTCGAAATTACTTAAAACTTCAATAAATAAATATTGTTCATTTTAAAAATTCAAATTTTAGAACCAAATGTTTTAAATTATTTTCATTTACTTATTTATTTATTTTTTTTTTGAATAATCAGCAATTAACCACACCTTTAAGTAGATATGATTAATTAGAAATATTTAATAGTTCGACTTGTGTTGTAACTGATTTCCAATCTTAAAACTTTCAGACAAATTTTCTTATTTTTAAAAGAATTAATCAGTAGCTGATTTGTTTACAATTTTTGATAATACATATCTTTAAGCAGGTAATAAACTAATAATTTTTAATGTTGCATATATTATGTTATCATGTCAAAATGACATCAATTTAAGTTGATTTAAGATTTTATAAAAATTCGAGATTTGGAACAATCAAGATATGTTGCATTATCATGATAACGATTTTATTTGATTGCATTATGAATAGAATTTAAATTTAATCGTAAATATATTGATGAAATATTGACAGATATATTTTTGGTGGATTATCAGTGTTTACAATTTTATCAAATATTTTATTCGCTTTGTTACCCAATCATTCCAATCGATCTGCAACAAAACGTGATAGCTTCTCAAAAACTATGGGTAATTTCTGAAATTATTATAAATTTAGCAAATATGATTGGTAAAATAATTAATTGATTTATTGATTTGTGTCATAAATATAGCATAACTTCATTTAATTTTAATTGATAAAATCTAGGATAATATCAGTTCGTTTTATTTCTGAAACTACTTTTTAAAAATTTTCGAAACTGTCATTTTTCAAATTAAACTATTGCAAATTAAATTTGATGAGGAAAATGGTAGTTGAGAGTTTAAAATTGTGCAATTCGACAAAATATAGTTTGGTTTAATTTTGTAATTTTTCATTTTAAATTGTCGTTTTTAATTTTAGATTTAAAGAAAATAAAAATTTTAGGTAAAACCATAAAGATATTTACCGATATAAAAATGCATTTATTAGCTACTGGTTTTATGTTTATGGGCTTATCATTATCACTTTATATAACAATCTATCCGTCGTGCTTATCATTTTCCAAATCAGTCATCGGTTTTGGTAATGAAATTATCGCTTATTATGCATTCATTACTGCAGCATCACAAATTTTCGGTTAGTAACGAAAATGTTTGTTACATAACATTTAAGAAACTTAAAAAGGTAGTAGTGATTTTATTAGTGATAAAAGGTGATAATGAAAGCTTATCAGGGATAATAGGTGATAATGAAAACTAAGTATTAGTAATTTCTTGCTATAAATTTAAAACGGAAGCGCTATTAAGTTTAATTTAAAGTTTGATTTAGTTCTATAAAAGTAACGATATTTATTTGGTTTTCTTTTATTAAAGACAATGATAAGATTACGCTCAGTTTTAAATTTTGTTTTCGATTTAAAAAAAAAAAAAAAGTGAATGATTTGCAAATTGCTTTTTTTTCGTTTTCCACTACATTTAAAGGTCGCAAAACACGAGATGAAAGGAAGGAAATAAAATCAAAGAACATAAAAGTCAAAGGACATTAATATTAAGGGACATAATGTTTTGCTCCGATAAAAAAAAAGAATTGTAATTTTCATTTTGACAATTTTACGTTTTAATTTTAGACTTCAGATAAATATTTGTCTGAAAAAAAACCATTTGATTATGTGAAATTTATTTTAAATTAATTATTGAAAAGAATAATTTTTTTTAACAAATCTCTACAATGGTATTTTTCAATTTTCAAAAAATATTCTTGCAGGTGGATGCTTAATTAGTTTCTTAAGTAAACGAATCCACAATTTCGGATATATGCCAACAATGCTAATTGCTATACCATTATATTTAGTAGCATTTTTGGGCATTTGGTTGGCTTTTCCTAAAAATGCAAATTTGGAACCAACAAATGATGTTACCTATCTATCACCAAGGTTGTTAATTCGATAAATTTTTCAAGTTTTCCAGATTTATCAGGTTTTAATTTAAAACAGTAGTAGTTGAATTTTTACTAAAATAAATGTATGCGAAAATTATCGATCGAACAAATGAATGAATTTTCTGTAATCCTCAAATGAATTCTATGCTTAAATCTTTAATTTTCTTTCACTTATAATTTAATTATAGTTTTAGAAAAAATTTTTAATTATTACAAATTTTAAATTTCTAAAATAATTTAGAAAGTTATAAGTTTACAAAATATTCTAAAAATTTTATAAAAGTCACAAAAATTATTCAAGTCTCTCCTTATGGCTTATCATTGGAACGTTGATATGTATCGGTGATAGCTTTTGGAATACATTACGAACAGCTGTACTTACAAAAATGTATGATCGTGAAAGTTCTTCACAAGCTTCTGCAATAAGTAAATTTTTCCAGGTAATGTTAAAATTTCTATTTCGAATTTTTTTTTTTTTATTTTTCAAAATGAAATATGAGATAAATAGTCCAATTAGGCTAATACCTCAAGTATCTTAGAGTAATTAGAGTGAATCGTAAATATCTTAGATTTAATTAGATTTGATATGATTAGCTGATGAAATATTTCATTTCAATTCAATTCACAGCGAGAATTCATTAATTTTTCTCCTCTCGAACAATCAGTTTATTGGTATTACGGTTCTTCATCATATCCGTTTATCGTATCACACCTGTCGTATATCCATTTATCGTATATTTTATCGTATCCATATCCGAATGTTAATTAATGTAATTAATTAATGCATGATGTAGTTTTAGTTTTTCTTCATCGTATTTTATTTCTTAGTACAATAAAAAATGGACAGAAAAGTTTCATAAATAATAATAAAATAAATGAACAAACAAAGATAATATACGAAAAATCAAATTATCATTCACTTACCTAACTGAAACATTATTTTCACACATGATTTTCATGCAGACAATTTATATTTGTTGCATTATTACTATTATTGCTATTTTCATTACTGTTATCATCGGTATGATTATCGCTTGCCATTATCATTATTACTGTTATTATTATTATTATTATCAATCGCATTATTAAAACTATTAACATCTAATTATCGTTATTATTGTTATTATCGTCATTATTATTATTATTATTATTATTATTATTATTATTAATTATTATTATTATTATTATTATTATTATTATTATTATTATTATTATTATTATTAATTATTATTATCGTTGTAACAATAATTGTCGCTACATTATTGTATAATATTAGGAACTATGTATTTGCATATAATAAGATGGAAATGAAATGCACTATTAATAATCTTTGTTATGGTATTAAATTTGTATTATTAATTGTACTAATAGCAATGAGATGACATAGTAATTACATAAATAATGGAAAAAGACGATATTAAGGAAAAATTGCAGCAGTTATCAGATATAAACCAAATTAATCATATCGAAATAAAATCAATATAAATTGAAAAAAGAAAGAAGTAGAAAATGAATGCGATATCTTATCAATTTCCGAAAAATGAATTGTAACAATAAGATCCCAATTTAGAAAGTGATAAATAGAAGAAATTAAGTGTATTAAATTACAAAATAATCGTCAGTTTGATTGTATTATCTTTCTATGTTTGAAAACGGTTCATTCCAGGTATCATAATTACAGTATCTTAAAAGCATATTTTATCACTATCATCAAACTGATAGTAATGACATTTCTATACATAATATAGCTCATTCAATTTTTGTTATCTTTTTACTTTGCTGCACAATATTAGAAATATAATTTCGTGAATTTGAAGAAAAAAAACTTGGAAAATTCTCATTCTGTGTCGATGTGACATCTTTGCAAAATGAATCCTTCATAATTTTCTTGAAGCTATTGCACCAGAAATCCGCTTGTTTGCACGCTTATCTCATCAAAACTGAATTATTTTAGTAATAATAATAGTTATTATTACTACTAGTCTATTTGTCGATCAAGTTATATTCCATCATTCCCAGCAATAAATACTTATTTTAATTCATTGGTATGCAAATTCTCATGGTAGCAGTGATAAACATTAATGCATTAAATATGTTGATGTGATGAGGAAGATTGAGAGTCTTCATATCTAATTGAGATTCACGCTTCATATAACAGGAAAACTGATCGGCGACGATTATCGTGCCAAGATTCACCCCTTTTAGTGGCAATATTATCAAATCTGTCACACATAAAATATTATCGACGATGATTATGATGGTGATAGTGATGATGATGTTGATAAGATTGATAATGATGATGGATAGCATCAAAAGGAAGGTATGAGATTCAAGGATATAAATTATTACTATTATCCAAATCCAAAAACGCAAATTATTGCTATGCTACTGTTATTATTGTTATTATTATCATGATAATAATAATATGGCAATAATATTATTGATGATAAAAATATAGTTAATAGTCAACAATAATAATGATAACAGCAGTGATGATAATAATAACAATAATTATCATATTATCAATAATACTATAACAATTGTGATATGCTGATTAATGTGAATAGACTGACAACTATCATGAGAAATATTTAAAAGACGAAATATATAAAAATGTTAATATTATTACTAATCCATTTATTCCTTATTAGTATTTTTGTTTACTAATTATTATCATTATTAGTTGTGATTAGAAATGTCAACAAATACTTGACAAAAATAAAATTTTGTTTTGTTTTTTTGTTTTTTATTATCATTTTATAAAATATATTGGGTAAAGACAATATTTCATCACTTTTCCATCACTTTTTTGCCATTTTATATTAGTCTTTTCCTTGTACGTACATAAGCGTTATATTATATGCAATATTTATGGTATTGTCAAACACATTTCTTCCTGAAATCCCGACATTTGACAATAAACAACGTCGTCCAGAATTTTCACATCAAAGAACGAAAATGAAAGAAAAATAAAAGTGAGAAGAGATAAAACATTAATAAATATAGACACTATTAATAAGGTAAATCTTAAATTTCAAAAGTTAAAGAAAAATTTTTGCAAAAAAAAATCCCTTCGAATTTCGAAAGTTGTCTTTTCAATCATTAAAGCCAAACATCGATTATCTCACTCTATTACGGAATTTACGCTACCGTAACCAACCCTAAAAAGGCTAATACTTTTCCGAATTTTCTTGGATTAAAATTTTTCGTAGACTATAAACTCTTTCTTTATCTCCCTATCTCTCTTACATTCCTCTTTTCTTTTCCTATTTAAATACATCAAATAAAAACTATTCCCATTGAAGAATCATCGCTGAAACGAAATGTTTGCGTTGTGTATGTGTGTGTCTGTGTCTGTTCTATCTGCGTGAATGTACCTGTGTATGTGCAAGTATTCTGTGCACATGTATGTGTCTGTACGTATGGCGAGTCATGGTGAGGCGAATAGGCGGTGCAGATGCTGAAAGTAACCAATCAAATTGTTGGGATTGGTGGGATAGGACGAATAGGAGGCGAGAAGAGAAGAGAAATGGGAGGTGGTGGTTCAGTTAGGCTGGGATGACGGTAGTTTGAAGGAGAGCTCCTTTCATGCTCTAATCGAATTTTTAAAAAAAGACTAATTTTTTAGTCCTTCCATTTTCGGATGTTATCATTCATTCAATCAGCATCTTCTTTACTGTAATTTGGATGATTCGTTGAAATTATCATGTCACTTCCTTATCCTCCTCCATATTACTATACCGCTTCTACCATTTCACCAACATCGACGCATTTTCGCACATGTTTGGCGCAAATACCAACACCATCCAGGTATCGTATGCTTCATATTTTTATATCAGACTTTTAAGTTCCAGACCAGATCATCATTTTTTCATAAACATAAAAGCTTTCTTTTGTCTTATAGGAATTAAGCAATATAGTTCCTTCCTGTGTTTTTTCTTTTTTTTTCTGAAAAAAAGAAAACATCATATAAATAAAAAAATAATGAAAAGGTCAATATAAAATTATCAGTGACCAGTATGATAAAGTGAAAATGGAAAGATATTACATGTCGAAAGAATATGCATACAGTAAAATCATTAAATTAACAAAGGTCGATATTGAATCAATAATCAGCAATTTAAAGCAAAAAAAAAATTAACGAAAAGTTTTCCTTCTTTTTTTCTTCTTTTTGATTTTATATACTTTTGGAATCTTTAAATCGTTGCTATATATTTCGAACTAAATGCAAATAATTTCTCATGTAAAAAATTTTACTAATAATTGATACATGAATCACAACTTTAAAAATTGTATAATTTTAAGTAGTCTTACGGCACTGTTTATTTATTACCGTAACTTGAAGTTGATAAACAGATTTAAATAATTTTCAGTATTTGTTAATTTTGTTATTATTAACACAATATTGACTGATAATTAACATGGATATCAATGTTGGAAATTTAAAAAATTAATAAAAGCTTAATAAAGATTGAACCTTTATAGAAATGGAATTCATTGTTCTCCTAAATGATAATGGTTGAAATTATTAGATAATAAAATCAAAGTTCTAGCTAATGACTTTGGAATTCATAAATCATAACTTCTATACCTGTTTTTTAGGTGATGAAATTCAATATTTATTTAATATCGGATACTTACAATTCATCCATTAGTGATTGAATTTTTTCACTTTATAGTGTCAATTGCTTCGTTAAAATTTTTAACTAAAACAAAAATTAACAAATTAATATCATATTTAAACGTTAGCTTTTTCTCAATACTTTAATCTGGGTTCAGCACTGAATTTTTTCGATATATATCATTAAATACTCTATGTTTAATAATAACTTAATCATCAAATGAACATTTTCCAATCAATTCATTATTTTTAGTTCTACAATATCAAATTTTTCGATTGAAAGCATTTTATCCAGACGGGTATCAGTGCCACCGTTACCACCGTTACCGTTAGCAAATGATTTTGCCGTTGCTGCTGCTGCTGCTACGGTTGCATGGCCTAGCATTCCACCACATTTATCATATCCCCGTAAGTTTCAAATTCATATTATTATCTCCACTATCATTAACTAATCAGTAAGTTGTTAAAATATCATTAAACATCATTTTTAGTCTTAGTTCATTTTCTTCTGTCTTTTGTTTACTAATTACGAATGATAAGCATGAATTATAATCGATAAATGAAATACAAAAATCTTTTTTACCAAAAAGATCTTTGTATTTTAATGAAAAGTCGATGAAAAGAAGTTGACAAAGATAGCTAAGGAATCAAATTTAAATTAAAAATTGTCGTAGTTCTAAAGGATGATTAATATTCCCTTGATAATGCCTAGTAATTAATTATTAGTATGCATCATCGGAAAATTTGTTAATACTAATACAGTTTGCTAATATTAATATATCGCTTATAATATCTATTTATAGTTCGGCAGCAAATAATTATGCATATGTCAATTTACATCATAAACTTTGAATGAAACCATTTTTGTTTCACGCATTAATTATATTAAATTTAATAATATCCTTTTTACTATCACAACTAAATAATTAAAACAAAAAATAGAAAAAGTGAGACTTCCTTCTATTAAAAAACTATAGCTTGAAATCTGAAGTTTGATACTTCAGATCCCGGTTTCCCGTATATCAATAGTGGTTTTATTTCATCATTCCATCCATTTCATTACGGTGGTAAACGAAAACGACGTCATCGAACAATTTTTAGCGAAGAACAACTGCAAATTTTAGAAAATGCATTTCAAGGAACCCATTATCCGGATGTAATGTTACGCGAAAAACTTGCCGTACAATGTGACCTCAAAGAAGAACGGGTAGAGGTAAGAAATTCTAACGGAAAAACTTTTGCAGACTTTTCCTCTTTATTTCAGAATCATTTCTAAACACATCACATAATTTATTAGAAGAAATTTTGGAATTTCTGTCACAATTTTTTGTTCACTGAATTTTAGTGATAATTTTTTTGTAATTTTACTGCATTCTATTCATTTGTCCAACGCATTTACTTTTTACGAAATTGTGACTTTTTGAACGATTTGAATATTGCAAGTTTTTGACTTTTTCCTGCAACCATAAGTTTAAGTTAATCCGAAAAAACATTTGGAATATTTTAGTTTCGAGTTTTGCATACCTTTAGGGTAATATTTCAGTCAGTGAATTTTTAAGTTTATAAAATTCTTAAATTTATAAATCATTTTAACATTTTTTCTTTATTTCTATTTTCAGGTGCAAGTTAGTTGGAAACAATAATTTTTAATGATTTTTTTATGGTAAAAATTTTCGTAAATTAATGTCCTCTTGTGTGGGAAAAATTTGATACCAGTTTATCACATAATCAAATTTTTGCGTTTTTTTTTTTTTTTTTTTTGTCACATTATGATCATATAACAATTCCCGTAGTAGTTCCCTTAGAATGATATATAATCTTGCAGAAATACAATTAAATGCAAAAATGAAGTATTTTTTTGCATATATGTTGTTTATCTTTTTAACAAAAATCGAATTATTATTTATAACTATTGCTAATAAGGATTTAATTATTAATAAAATTAATAGATAAAAGTCTATGATAAAAATGCATATTAAAAAAATATTTTTTGAGATATGATAATAATCATAATCAATAATTCTAGTGGTGGTTGGCAAGTCACACATTAATATTAGCTTATTTAACATTAAATAAAAAATAGTGGATCGATTTACTTAAATTTTTGAATGGTTAATTGGGAAATAATTCATATTATTAATTATATTTCCTCTCAACTTTTATGTTTTTTTTGTATACAAAAGTATTTATAAATTCGTTGTGATAAATAGAATAAATATTTGAAATAAATGAATAAAATGACATCACGCAGACAAAAGTTCACGAATCAACTAAATTAAGCATATTTTCTTGAAAATTGAAATTATTGATTAATCTTGCAGGTGTGGTTTAAAAATCGTCGTGCAAAAGATCGTAAACAGAAGCGTGAAATTGATGTAAAAGATGGTACTGGACAGAAGATGAGTGCATCGGACGAATCAGATTACGAAGTGTCTGATGACGATGATGACTGTACCAAAGTTAAGAAGCATCGTCTGTCAAGCAATAATGAAGCAAGCAATGATAAAGCTAATCATATCAAAATAGCGGATATCAAAAAGGAACCTAAGAGCACGATTTAGTCTTCTTGCCAATTATTACAAATTAATGGACTCGTTATTAATTAGAGGATACTTTGAAAGTTAAAAACTTGTCATTAAATAGTGCTTTCAAATAGTTATTATTCAGCAATTGAATAAACTTCAAAATTTGAAATTTAACCTTTGGAATTTAAAAGCTTATTTTTTAAAAAGTTGTTGAAAATTAAGTTAAAAATATTTTGCGAAATATCCGTTAATTTCTTCTAGTGATTTATTTTTCTCGTTTTGGTGCAAATTTATCGCGAGACGTGTATTCAAGCTAAAATTAAATTTGTTATATATACATTTTTTTTTTCTTTTAATTTGAATAAGATATTTGTTTTGGTGAAATTGTATGAATTATTTTAATTCAAGAAATATATCGGTGAATTTATATCTCTTAAAATAACTTCAAAATTATCTTTCTCTTACTTTTTTATTATGATTCTAAATTCTGTATCATAGTGGCTAAATTTATTCTAATATGATATCCTATTGTATTGTCATTTGCATTTGTTCTTTGAGGATAATTTTTGATTTTTACAATATAGAAAAGAAAGTAATGGCATGACTGTTATTTATTTCGATATAAGCTTCCTTTTTCTTCTAATTTTGCTTTTAAATTATTTGTTCAATGAAATTTTGAAATATCTCCTCTTCAAATTTCAACAAAAGATAGCGGGTCACTCTTTTTTCTGTTGTTTTTTCCTTTTTTCTTCCAATGAAAAAATTTATTATGCAAATCGATATTAAATTGCATAACAAGTTTTGCCGAACAAATTACGTGGATAATTTCATAGTTCATTCTGTGTACTGTAGCTATTTTTCATTTTTTCATTCTACCAAATGTGATTTATTTTCAATGGTAGACAAGACTACCAAAATCCAGTTATTAAATTATTGAATTAGTTCTATTTCTGCTCAATTCAAATATGTTAGTTTAAAAGGTTATTACACAAGAAGGGCAAGAGAAAGAAAAAGAAATGGGGAGGGAAAAAGGGAGAGAGAAAAAAAGAAAGGGGAAGAAGAAGAAGAGAGACGAAATTTCTCTTTATTTATTCATTAATGTAATTATCATACTACCGAAAATTTATCAACAATTTTCATCGCCAAATATTTGCCATTAAATATCATTTGCAGAAATTAATTCGAAAAAACGTCAATTAATGAAATATTTAATTATGCAAAATTAATCCGTTAATTTATAACGGTTTGTTTTAGTTGTATCAATTCAATAACATTTATTTTAATTAATGAAATAATGTCTATTCCATCACTTTGCTTTGTCTTTATCAAAATCAGCAATTTGTTTATGATTCAAATTGTATCATATGAGATTTGACAATCCTCAATTTATTATTTCAAACAATTAATGATATATTTCTTTTCTTTTCTTGTATTTCTTAAAATAAAATAAATGTGCTATTCAAGAGCAAACAATTTTAAAAAAGTACTAACAGGAAATGATTGAATTTCGATAAAACTTGAATCAGCAAATGTATTCATTCATTCTTCTTTAATCAACTGCTGCATGTGTGAGATAGATTATTACTGCCATAATTAGAATAATTACTGATGCATTAATTGAAATAATATTTAAAGTGTTCAAATATACAGTATGATAGACATTCCCTTGTTCTGTTTCATTCAAATAAAACATTGAAATGTTGTATATTAATGAATTATTCCATTGCAATACATCACTTTCTTCCCTAAATTTCAATTATTTTGAACACTATGGTGTACTTTTCTTTAAACAAATAGACAGACATATACATTATGACACACACACACACACACATACACATACAACATACACACACACACATACACGGACATACACATACACATACACGTATACGCATGCACTTTCTCGAATTTTAATATTCTTTTGTTTTAAATGAGCTAAATAATACTATATGAAAATATGGTTGAAGAACAATGGAGTAACACATATCCTCTATCAATTCGTTTGTATTTCTTCCTCCTCCTCTACTGGCATTCAATAATTTTTTTAAAATAGTATTTAAACTTGAGTAATAGTAATTTCTTTCAAGTTTTTAAGTGATTTTTTCATTTATGCGAATATTTCATTTAATTATTGCTTATTCATTAATTCAATCCATTGCTTATTCAAATCTGATGCATTTTTCTTTCATTCATCTTCTATTTTCTGATCTCATTTCGTTTTCCCTATAAAATGTCTAGAGCATATATTTGACAGGAACAAATTAAAAATTCGAAAATTAAATAATTGAAGAAAAAATGTAAATTTTTATAATAAATTAATTATTGTTTGTTCTTCAATAAGAAATACTTCCGTTAATCATTTTAATTCTTAATTAATTAAAAGAGAAAACAGGTTCCTTTATTGATTTGCAGGAATCATTGCCAAGTTATTTGTTAATTATCGTAAAGAATGTGTCAATACTTATCACAGGTACATCTTTTATTTTTAATAATTTAATGAATTCTATCATCAACCACTAACATACAGTATTGCATATATTGAAAATTTGTAATGAAATGTACAAAAAAAAAAAGAATTAAAATAAAGTTGTAATAACAAAAATTCTGATCAAAAGGAAATGAAAATTTTTCGAGAAATTTTTCTCGAAAAATTTTCTTATGGATGAAATTTAATCAGACTGTCATTTATTAAATATGATAAAGTTTAATTTAAACGAAGGATTATTGACTAATAGAAATTTTTTACCTTTTAAATTTGAAAGAAGTAAAACTAGTTTTGAAGAAGAAAAAAAAAAATGCATTTTTAAACGATATTGAAGATTACGGTGTTTTTATTCAATAGATCTGATTGAAAGAAGTGCTGTATCTTTTTTTTCTTCAATGTAATGCATTCTTAGAATAAGAAATCCTACTGTGATTTGATTGTTTGTTAATTTAATCGGATTGCCTGATTCCATCACTTTACAATCTTTTCGACGCGAAACATTTTCCGCTTCAGATGCTTATCCAATTGGCAAAGTTATCGACACAGAGACAGACGAGAAAACCTGTTTCATTTGTTCGCACTTCATCAGCATCAACTATCATTTTTACATTTTTAATGGTTTTTAAAATTTTCGGGAATCTTTTCAAAAATTCTAAAATTTCCACAAACATTACGCTATACCGTCAAATAATACTTTCTAATTACATGTTTGAAAATTTTCTGAACTTTTGCAAATTTAGATTTTGCATTTTTTATTATTTGATAAATGTTTCATAGAGTGAGATATTAACAGAATGTAGTCAGAATTTTAATAAAAATTTGAAATAATTTCAAGTTTGTTATTATCAGCGAATCATCAAATAATTTCATCATTATTTTACTAAAATAGTTAGAATTATTTGATTGAATTAAATATTATATCGACTAATACTTATAATAATTATTAACTGGTCGATAATGTATTATTATATACGCGTAATCAATGCTATAAAACTCTATTATGTATTTAAAAAATCCAACAGTGAATAAATGATTATTATTATAATTTATATTTTCGTTTGAGTATTATAATCAATTCATTGCAAAAAAAAAAAAAAAAGGAAAAAAAAGAGAAAAAGAAAAAAATGGAAGAATGTGATTTAATGAATGATTATGAAAATTTCACACAAACTAATTCAAAGATTAGTATTTAGATCATCTAATCAATACCGATTAACGGAATGTACCGAAGAGAAGATAGGACAGGAATGATATAAAATTATCATTTAGTGAAATAAAGCAAAGTTTTCGCACGCATTTACAATTTTTCGGTCTTTCAGGAATTGAAAGGTACATACACCTGACATTGTTTTCAACTACCAAATTTCTCGATCCATTCCATTCCTCTCCTTCCCTCTTTATGTGTGACCTTTGCCTTTTAACCTTTGATGTATCCTTCTTTAATTGAATTACTCATACCTGAGTGAATTCATTAATCATCCCCAACTGTCCATTGCCTGTCACTTATGTACAAATAGATATAATCACATTTCAAAAAAAAAAAAACATTCACCTACAATACAGTAAAAAAAAAGCTTTAAAGAATAATGACAAAGGGGGAAAAGTTAAACAAAGAAAAAATTATAGTTTTTCTTCATAAAATTTGATATAATGTAATACTCAAGATTAAGTTGTTATGATCGAGAATTTTTTATTATTTTATCAAATATTTTCTGATTAATGATTTGATTGATTAAATTCTGAATATTTAGGATATTGCTCGAATATTTTTGCTAACCGGATTAATAAAATATCAATCTTTTTTTTCAGGTTTTTCCTTATATTTCATTATGGATCCTTGCTCTTTATGAATGAACAATTGAAATTGCATTGTTCTCGAATTAGTCATCAAATTAATTAATATTAATCTTAAATATCAATGATTAGATTAATTATATCTACAAAAGAAAATTCTTCACTACATTCAAATCATTACAAAATTCACAGTTAAATTTATCATTAATAACAATAATAGTGTATTTATGATGAGGAATCTTTTCAATTTTTTGAAATTATTCAATCTTTTTCTTAATTTATATATACATATATATATACATATATATAAAGGAAAATATCTTGTTCCTTATGTTGGTAGAGCTAAATCTAATTAAATGAGTAGAATCCGTATCTATCATCAGCCTTAATGAATTCCTGAAATCTGAAGTTAAGTGGACATCACATAATAACTCTATTAAAATCAATAGAGGCAATTCTCATGACTAAAAATTATTGCTTAGAAAATTTGATTAAAAATTGAATAGATCTTTGAAATATTTAGCATATGTGTATATAAATTACTTTAATTCGTAAGTTTCTCCACATTATTAGCCCTATGCATTATACATTAATTAATTAATACGATGATAAGTTGTAGCATTACTAGAAATACATAGAAAAGACATTTTTCTGTATTTTTATTATTAAAAGTAAATAAAGAATATATGGTGAGGTGTTAAATGACCGGTGGGTGTAAAACATATGCATTTATTAAGTTCTATTAATATGCAAACAATTTGTCTGAAAATAAAAGTAGTGATTGAATGAAACTTGACATTTCACACATTTGTTTAGCTAAAGTAAACAAACGGAGTGAGTGAATATTCAAAGGTTTACATTAGGTATCATCCTCTCATCCTCTTACTACCATCAGTTTATTACTACCATTATTGCTACTACTACTACTAATAATAATAATAATAATAATTATAATTATAATTATTATTATAGTAATAATACTTGTTGTAGTAGTTTTTTTCGCTCATTATTAAATGTAATTCATTTATTCATTTATTTGTTATAAGGTGTTTAATTTTTATAATTTTCATTGTTCAGATTATGATGGTTATGATAATGACAGCGATGACAATCATGATGGTAATAAAATAATGATGTTGATGATCAATACATAAATACAACAATGTTGACAATGGTGTTATCAGGAATAATAAATAAAGTGGTGACGAAAATGATGGTGAGCAATGATAAATATTATAATTAAGAGATTTCATAAGATTCTCACCATGAAAATATTATCTTATTGCCTTCATGTAAATGATTGCTATCTATTATTTCATTATCACTATTGTTAAGAAGAAAACAAATTGGCTTAAATTCAAGTTTTGTCATTAATAATGTTTCTTTATAAGATTGCTTGAGAAGATAACATAAAAAGATTACTATATTCATTATGTATTTCTTGTTATATTGTACAATGATTGAAATTAGTTTATTATTATTATTTATAAAATATAGTTATGATAGGGCATGGGTAATTTTTGCAACTTTAAACTTTTTTCTTTTAAATTCTGTTTCTAATTTATTGAATTTTAATTTCGTTTTTTTCTTTTCTTTTTAGATATACAATTCAAATTTTCAGATATAGTTTTCGATATTTGAATTTAGTAGAATTCTTAGTTTCTATTACAGTGATCACACAATATTTAGGTAGGACAGAATTAGCAACTATATTAGATGCTATCTCTCTCTCTATTCCACCTTTTTAAGGTAGCAGAACTCTCTAAGAAGCTTATCAATCGAGTGACTAAAAATGTAATCCGTTTGCAAACAATATTTAATCCTGTTTGTTTTACTTTCGATCATGATAAAATGGAGGTGATGATAGTGTAATATTGCATGAAATGGAATGAAATGATTAAATTACCAAATCGATAAAAAATTCTGACTTAATTACTAATTATGGCTTCTATAATTAGAATAACTTATTGTGAACGGAAAATGATGATGACCGAAAAGGGAAGAAGTTTACAAATCTCACAAGTTTCAAGTAACATTTGAATAAAAATGACATTTCCAACCGTTTATGCAAATAAAAGTGAACGATTTGTTGGCATCAACAAGCATTCCCAAAAGACTATTTCGGAATCTATGGATTAAGTTTCATAAACAGTTATGATAAATGTGATCAATTAGTGTTTCTGATTCATGATCGAATTGATTACGAATAAGAATTTATTTAAACTACGTATTTATAGTCATTTTAGCATCGTCTTTAAATTTAAATAACATTAAATTCAAAATTAAACATACTTACTCAACCAATATACCAAATTTACAACACATCTTTATTATCGATTCTATCAAATGGATTAAATTATGTCTTCAAATATGCTGAGTCTTTAAAACATTCGCTATCGAACGATATCGTGGTGTATTTGTTGTCTTGATCAATCATCTATATTCTTTTAAATAATCTTCACAATTATTTGAATCATTTTATTGCTTGTTTCGAAAATTTCAAGTTTTGATGTGATAATGATTATTTCGAGATTTCCCTCCATCATTTGTCTTTTTTCTTTTTTGATCATGAAATATGCATTATAAAATTAGGAAAATTCGGCAAACATATTTTGTTGCATAGTGTTACAAATTATGAAAAAAATTTTTTATTAAATGTCAGCAAAGTTATTCAATTATGTCGGAAATTTCGCAAAAATTTTGTCAGTAATGAATGTTAATATCATTAAGAAACATTGGTTTAATGGCATCAAAAATTATTTATAATATTTGTTAGAATATTCCCAAAGTTTACATAACAGTAAACGGTATATACATATGACCTTTAACCCCCACCGTGATCCTTTCAATCTTCCAAAAATAGTAAATAACAATGAATAGGAAGAGGAACACGCAGAATAGTGCATCCAAAGTGCTGAAATTTTTTTGTTCAAAAAATAGAAAAAATCAATCATTAATTTTCCGTTTCTCTCCCTCTTTTTCTTTCTCTCTTTGTTGTTTTCTTAACCTCCATTTTCATTTTTAGATATTAAAATATGGTAATTATTTTTCTTAAAATTTATTCAATAAAAGATATAGAAGGAAAATTCAGAGAAAGAGAAAGAAAAGGAGAGAAGGAGGGGGAGAAAGCGAAAAGAAAGGAACGAAAGTAAGATGGAAAGGAAAGAGAGAAAGATAGAAGGAATGAATATATTGCAGAATAAATTCTAGTCTTACTAGTTGCTTCAGGTTGTTTTCTTCAGGGTTTTTATAATTAAGAACACGGTAATATTATTCATCTTTAGAATGAACTAACATCATTCATATTCGGCAAATATATTTCCTGAGATACCGCGAAGGGACGGGAAAATATTTCTTGAGAAATACCAGATTAATAGCTAATTATTTATTATTATTATCGTTGTAATAGTAATAGTAATGGTAGTAGTAGTATTAGTACAGTATATTGATCTACTATTAATTAATAGTAATATAGTTTGATGAAGTAAATGAAATGAATGAATGGATTTTTTTGCTTTCCGGTTTGAATGAGAGAAGGTGAGAAAGGAAAGGTATAGGAAAGAAGAAATGACCCTTGACATCTCTCTTCCTTCATACGCAACCTCATTCTACCCGAAAAGATTGTTTGAAAACAAAAGCTTTTGGAATAATAACTACCCAATAAGTAGGTACCACTTCTACCTGGCGAAGAGCAAGTACCACTTCATTAACTACTACACACATCCATTCCAAACGATAAGATAAATCGCATTAACAACACGAGCATATGGGAATATATGAAAAGAAGAAAAATACGCATATTTGTAATGCGGAAATTCGACGGATTCAGGTTGCGTAAAATAATAATTTACGCAATTACTTACACGTTCATGCATTATTGCTTCACGGAATTCACCAAAGGATGGAATTGGATGAAAAAATCATTTGCACAATTGTTCATTCTTTATTGTTGCTTATTTGATGATTAATTTCTAGATAGTAGCAGGTAGGCAGGCATATGTATCACTTGACTGGAATGATGTTGACAGTAATTACCGTAGAATGAAAATAATTCATTGATGGGTCTGCACTACCATAGAGCTATTGCTATTTGAGGATACAATTCATCAGAATTATGATCAATTCTTATTCAAATTTATGAATTCACATGAAACAGACCAGTGTACTAAGATTAAAGTTCATAGTAATGTTGAGAATACAGGTAATAATGTTAAGGAATATGAGCATCAAGACGTATTCATTCCTCTGAAGCTATAATAAGTATAAATTATTTGCCCAAAAAGAGTTTATTTCTAGAACAATCTCCTAAAATCAGTTTCGATATTTTTTGCAGTATTTTTTAAAATGAAAAAAGAAAAAAAACAAAATAATATGCATTTAGATGGAATAAAAAATTATCATTCATTTGATTTTTTGATTTTTTATTTGATTTTACCACTTCAACAAACATCGTACTGAATATCTTTTTATTCAATATATCATCGCCAAATAAGTGATAGTAAAAGTTATAAATTATCATGTGAAATAGCCAATCAGCCGAGTACTTCTTTTTTTTGCTTGTTGTTTCGATGTTTCAACGAATACATTAGATATAAAGAAAGATAGATGAGATTAGTTTATCGATTTGTGTTAAGGAGAAGCGAAGAATTTTTGAAGCTATCAGGAAAGTCTGGTGCCAAGTCTGATCTCACTTGACTTTATAGTGGTTTTCATCTGGGTCCAAGATAGCAGGACACATCAGTTCGCATCTTTGGTCCATCATCTCCACTACTGGTGCCACCGCTAGCACCACCGGTACCGCCTCCACCATAACCACCTCCACCATAACCACCACCACCATAACCACCACCACCACCACCTAAGATTATCATTAATTATTATTATTATTATTATTGTTATTATCATCACTATTATTACAATTGAAATTATCAATAATGGAAAACTTAAGCATCTTGTCATTTAGATAACTTTCTACTCACCTCCATAATCATATTCTTGTTGATATTGATAGCCGTAACCACCGCCTCCACCACCCATACCACCACCACCACCACCACCGCCAGCACCACCACCTCCCGAAGGTGCACCACCGGAAGGTGCACCACTTCCTGGAGCTCCCATATAACAGCTTACGTCGCCCATCCCGCACAAAGTAAAGTTAAAGTTACACGAATAAATGACAATGACTTCATAAGCATTTATATAACTGAGAAAATGTCACATAAAATTAGCATATCACACAATTTTACCATAAAAACATCTGAATAAATCGGTAAAAACTATTTGAAAATTCGCATAGTATGATGAAAATTTATATTTGATATAATTATTGTATAAGAAATACATATCTAATTTTCATACGTTCTATTATTTTAAACATTTAAATTTTTGCGAAATTAATTTTAGGGAATTTGAAAAGCTCATTAAGGATTATTTCGAAATTTACATTTATAGAAAAAGATTATCTATATAAGTTAGGATAAACTAATTAATGAATAAATATAGAAGTGGTACAAATTCCACATGCTAAATTTAGAAATCCTTATATTTGAATTAGAATTCCAATAAGCAAACCATTTATCCTAAGGATCACCATCATAACCGAATGCCAAGTGATTCGAAAACATGGCATTTCGAATCATCGGTTCAATGCCACCACAACAAAATGATACCGATGATGATTCCTTGCGTGTCATCTGATACTATGTTACGTAGTATATGACTGCAATATATCATTCTGAGGTTCGAGCAATTTTAAATGAAACTGACGATAATTGCATCCAGGATCTTCGAGAATATGATCAAACCGTGAATTTTCCTAATTAGGACACTTTTGTCAAACTTCACTAACATCAGCTTCCATTTGCATATTACAATATTACCATTGACTTCTCATTTCCAAAACGGCGGAGTTATGATTCTTCAGGCAAAGATATTGTCACTTTAATTCTTTCGAGATGAATATTACCATATTTCCTCGATTATGTCAGTACCTCAATCTTTGTTTTATTTCTACTTTCATTTCCTTTTCCCAAACTTCTATTCCTGCAAATTATATTTACACGATTCGCACACAGTAAGCCGTAATTTCACTCTTTATTTTTGCAGTAAAAGTTCCAACAATACGAGCTGATAAGAGTTGAAATTTCAAAAAAAAGTATTATGTGAAAACAAACATATATACGCACACATTTATCCATCATTTATTATGATTATTGATTCTATACTTAAAATTACGGGCGTAATTTAAATGCAATGAGGATAAAAATATCCCCGGAAAAGAAAAGTATAAGTTGCATTTCTAGATGAACAGCTCAGGTTATGGAATATAACTCGCAATCAGTGAGCAATTCAGTATCTGAATAATTTAAGAAAACATTTAATCATATGCAACCAAATCAAATTACCAGTAGCAAGTAAAAAAAAAAAAATGCAACCCAAAAATATCAGGGAAAAGAAAATCTGAAAATGAAATAAAAAATCAAAAACAAATTCAATGGAACTTTGAAACAATTATCAACGTCTTTTTTTTTTCTTTTTTCCGTTCTTCTATTTCTTTCTGATTACTGCAAGTCCTGAAAACGACTCATCATCGAAGTACGTGCTCGTTCTCGTCTGGATGCATTCGCACCATGTAATACTCTTGAACCAGCTGCACCTAATCCTGCTCCTTCTACTCGCATCTCTGTTGCTATTGGTGTTATGATACCTGCAAAAAAAAAAAAAAAACCAATAAAGAATAGCAAGCTTACAAGCGATTTTACTTTTAAACTTTTTGCTCTTTATTAATTATGTGTCACTACGTAACCAAGTAATACCCAAATGACAAAACTTACGTATTGAATTCGAATAATTAAGTTACTTGAAAAATGACTGATCGTCAGAAACTTTACAATAATGCATTTGATTGTAAAGATTACAAATTAATTGCAAGTTGTTACATATGACACATATTAATAAAGAAATGATAAATTTCACAGTTTTAGCCAAATGTTTGCAATTTTCAAATTCCTTCTCACTCGGCCAAACAAAACCTGATTTCCTACCAGCAAAAAAATTCATACCTTGGTTATTCTTTCCAATTCCAGTTCCTTCTTGCCAGCCCATTGATTTCAATAATTTATTTCCTATATTTGTGTCATCAATTGGAATATCTGATGATCGCACCGCATAATCCGCCCCAACTTCAACACTATCACTAGTAAATCCTGGAATAAAATATGACGAATGGAGATTGCCCAATTTTTAGTGCGAAAAGAAAAATAATCAAAAAATCAATTGGTAAACCCTTCTGAACTATTATAAAAATTAAATCTGCTTTAATGACAACATATAACTCATCAAACATCAAATAGTTCCTTAAACAAAATCTCATACCTTGAAAAAAAGATAAAAATAAAAAAAAAAGGTACTGACCGCTTGGATCTAATCCGAACAAGTTGCGACGTTCCTTTGCGCGATCCCGATATTGTTGCGGAGCGAGTGAAGATGAAGAGGCACCTTGTAAATTAGAATCAGATGGCATCGACAATGATGCACTTTCATCGAGAGAAGCTTGTAATAAATGTGCTTTTAGATTTTTCTAAAAAATTAAAATTTACTGCTGATAAAATTGGTAAAATGGTCACATCTGACTCCCAGTAAAGCCAAGCGTGAATTCAAGATAATTATGAGTGAAGATAGACATCAACTAATAAACATTCAATTTTCCATCTGAATTATCATACAATATTCAATGCGTGTCATATTTAGGCGCATGCAGAACTTTCTATCATTCCTATCTAAACTGTAATTTCAAATAATTTACTATATTATTCACTATTATTATAAGGGAAAAAATTATACAAGTATATATGTGTAAGGCCTGTCAAAAACTAAAACAACGAGAATCAAAACGATTAGCTCATGAAAAATGGCGAGAAAAACTATAAATAATCTAAGTAGGCAAACGCAAATATTTGAAGTATTATTACGCAAAATATGACATAGAATCTGTTCACATATCAAATCTTTGTAATTTGAATTTATTGGTACCTTATGAAGATCTGACATTCGAACATGTTTTATCAAAATTTCCAAACTTGCAAATTTCCGTCTGCACAAAATGCAATATTTTTTCTCAATATCAACAAAATTTTCATCAGATTGCATCCTGAAAAAATAAGGTAAAATATTTTTTCACTTCTTGATTGATCTTCTCCTACAGTAAAGCATAATTTGAAAGTACTAATCAGAATGCTATAAGGGAACTGTTGAACAACATAAATCGAACTAAAATGTGATCACAAACGTAATTACTTTAGTTTTTTTTTAACGCTTTAAAGTTAACAGTAATTAGTAAGACGGCAGCAGTATTCAACTAGCACCTGATTTCTATTCACAAATAATATTTCTGAAACATATTTTGCAACTACTTAGTTCCTATCCATCTTGAACGACAGAGTAGCATCCAGGACAAATTGAAGAATAATAAAAATTTGTCGAATATAGGGAAACATACGTCTTGACAGGTGGAATGACAACTGGATCAACAACTGAAGGCGGTGGTAAATCAACTACATGCTGTATTAAAGGATTTCCACCTTTATTATTCATTGCTACACGACCCACGCCAACTGCTGCAATCTTTGCTGCTGGTGGTATCTCTTCCTCTTCATCATCATCACTGAATGAGCCAAATGGATTCTGTAAATGATGGAATTTCAACCTATCACATAAAAATCAGTTTTAGTTATTATTCCAAGTCCTTAATAATTCTATGAGTATTTTTCTGAAATATTCGATGAAAATATAGCTAACACTTGTTTTCTCAAGCATTTTATATGTAAGATCAGCAGTTGGTTCGACGGTAGTTGTTTTCGGTTTGGCGGCAGTTACTAGAGGTGATGTAGTTTCCAATTTTGGAGGTGCTTTAACGGCTAACAACACTTTACTTTGTTTCTTCGCCCAGCGTGCCATTTCTCTTGCGATATCCTTCGCAGTTTTTTGAGGCTATAAATAAGCAAGAAAAAATTTAGAAATTATTTTTAAGAAAACGAGAAAGAATGAATTCCAAAAAAAAAATTTTTAGAATTAATCGATTTAACTTTTGAGATTTCAATGATAAATCTTAGCTATATATTGAAATAAAGTAAAATTGCCTCTTTTTTCGGTTCTTCCTTTACAGCTTCAATATTATTCTCGACAGCTTCGTTTTGACTTTCACTACCTGTTGCAACTTCTAAAAATGGATGATTTTAAATGATGTAAGATTTAAAAAAATTTTCTGTCCAATCTTTTATGAAATATAAATTCGCTGGACACCAAAACAAACTTATAAGATCTTTAGCTTACCTTGATCTGCTCCAGTTTGTCGAGACATCAAATCACAGGGTATATATGTCTGATATACTGCATTCCAGCAATTCCATTTCTGTGCATTAGCATCCCAGTAATATTGAGAATTGCTATCATAGTAAAGACCAGTGCTTGGGTCATAATATAATCCGGAAGATGGTTCAAACTGATACACAGTCGGATTTGGTGCACCTGTAAAAATGAAATATAAATAATTTTGAATGACCTCGAATAAGTGAGGAAAATCCTAAATCGAAAATTAAACACTTTTAAAATTCCTAAAATTAAAGGTTCAAATAAATGCATACGATATCTTTTATAACGTCCCCAGATAGTTTCTACAAAACCTAAATCGGCGGCTCCTTTAATTTGTGGTCCGGTGTACGATGCTGGCGGTCCTTGTACACTACCTCCAGATGGAATACCTAGTGAATCCTGTAAATACAAATAGAATGAGAAAAAGATTTTTGAAAAAAATTTGCAACAAATGCTAATATTTTAAAATATGATAATCTCAGACATTAATACGTACTGAACAAAAAGTATGTAAATCTGAAAACTCATATTTTATGTTAATTATACCTGACTGGTTATATCATCAACACAAACAAAATTTCTGTCAGCTGAAGCTTCATCTTTGAAATAATCGGTAACAACAAAATTTGTCTCGTGCGGTAATGGTGGTGGAGGTCGATTAAGAAGTGGCGGAATTGCAGTTACTGCCGCAGAATATATCGGTGGTACCTAACAAATTCATGTTGTGCAGGAAATGGAATTATTTTAAGAAAGTTTCCTTCAGATATGAAAAAAAAAAAGATCTGCTCTCGGCGAAATTCACAAAATCTGCCTTAATCCTTTGCCGTATAAGACTACGGTTAGAGAGTATCAGAGCAAAGGCAGCAAAGCAAAAGTATCAAAAATCGAATAAAATGATAAAAATAGCTTCATGTGCTCGTCGATGGAGCCAAAAGGTCAAAATTTTCGGGAAATCAGACTTGAAATGGATTAAAAGGAATGGTTTTAATCGATGTCAATTTCCTATTGAAAGGCTGAAAAGTGGCAATATCGATCTTCAAACATTTCGTCACTGAATTATCAGACAGTTCTAACAATTCTCAAAAAAGAATTCCGGAAAATCATGCATCAAAGCTGGATTTCTAAACATGATTCAAATCTAAAATATAATTAGGAAAAGGCAAATAGATAGAAAGAAAGAAAAAATTTTTACAAACCGTGTCACCGGTAATCATTATTGAATTCGTCATATGCCGAATCAATTGTGCCTTTGCGATTGCCAACTGCGCTGCTTCTACGCCAGCATTACCACCTGGAAAAAATAAACTTGAACTCAGTTGAATAATTTTCATAATAAATAAAATTATAACAACTTGAACCCAAAATTGTAAATATTGCAAGTCAGATGAACAAACTTGTAGGCTGAGGAATATTTCAAATGTCGAAATTTTAAAACTCGAAACATCAGTTATTGAAATATTACTTGGTCCGGCTGTAGGCCTAAAGGCAGGCATCTGATTAATACGTTCGGCCGTTTTCTGCATTGATTCCGTTGCTGCTGTTGTTGACAAAACTGTATTCAATGGTAATCTCGAATAAGTAACCATTACTGAAATTTACATTTCTTGGTTTGTATTTCGAACAAATAAATATAGCATTAGAAGGTGAAAAAGAGCAATAATAATCCCCGATACTATAATGTAAGATAGCATGCATTTTCGTGAAAAAATTTGAAATCATCAATTAAGACGAACATATCATTACTGCTTTTTATTAGATAAAAAAAAAAACATTAGAAAGGTTTACCTGCACAACCATCGATAAGTAAGGGTATCTTGTTCAGTGTTAGCATAATTCTTTCTGCATCATCAGCACTACGCATTTGGACATATGCATAAAGGCCTGATTCAGCAATGTGAACACGTAAAACGTCCAGCGAAGATATTCTATTCATTTCTGACTGAATTTTCGCTTCCGTACAATTTAAAGGTATTTCACGCAGGAGAAGAGCTAAAAATAATTTATTTTTAACAACTAAACATAGTCCTACAACTTTTTCTTTCCGCTTCAAATTTATGACTTTATTTCCTAATTTATATTACCTTTCAAAGTTGAATCAAAACTTGGTATTTGTTTAAACTTTGATTCTAAAATTAAGTTTTTATTATTAAACAACAAAAATTATACTTTCATACAGCTATTGAGAAGAAAGATATATTACTTACTATCACACTTCGCGACACCAATAGCTGCATAACCTTTTCTCGTCAAACCATCCGATTCCATTCGCGTTAAATTGCATTTGAAACATGCTCCACGGTTTTTAAAATTTTTTATGGTACACTGCAAAATGTAATGTTCTCGATTTATATAATTCAAAAACTTCGAATTTCTAAAAAAAAAAAAAAAATGAAGTGAAATGAAATGTATGCTACAAATCACATAAAAATATGCCTTTGCACACATCCAATCGCCTGAACCGGAGAGACCAGACGATCGCCCATCCAAACTATCATAACGTGAATACTCTAATTTAACTGGTCGTCCATCATCCAATAATAATGTTCCCTGAAAAAATAAAACCACTTAAAAATGGACATGAATACAATCGTATGACCTGAAACACGATTTACGCGGTTTCTAATTCCACGGATTTGACACGCTCGTCAAGATATTTTTAATTAGTCGCAGTTCAGAAATTTACAAAAAAAAGAAAAATGATGGGCACAACGATCTCACGGGGAAAAAATGCTGAAAATAGTCGTTCAACGTTTAAAAACGTTAACCGATCTGGAATTCCGCAATAAGCATGCAAACATTCCGCATATGTTTTCAAGATTTTTTTCCGGAATAAATCCTGATCGTAAAGGAACTACCACCCCTGCACTTTTATAAACTACAAAACTAGGCCTTGATTACTCACTAAAGGAGATAAAAACTGTAGTTTCCCTACGGATAAAAATTATATATACAGTGTTCGACCTTGTTGTATTCCATCCAAGCTTGTGCGCTATTCACATCTCCGAATTCCACGAATCCGAAACAACGGTCTGGACCTGTAGTTATTGCAACAAGTTAATGAGAATGAAAGATTCTGGATTTAGAATCCACGACACTTCCCTTCGTATGGATGCTACGACAATGCACGCTACCTATTTTTCAACTATCTGTTACTAGATAAACGACATATATTACATCAGATACGGGATACAATTACACGTTTATCCTAACCAATCTCCACTGTTCCAAGTAACGACATATATGTCATTACATCGATAATTTACCGGAAATCTCCAGTTTAGCCACTTACTATTCACTCGTATTAATCAATTTTCTTCTGCATGTAGCAAATTTCTGCATATTTTGTAGGATTCAAGATCGACGATGTTATCATCACGAAGTGTTAAAAAGATCAATTTAGAAATTCGACAGCATTTTTAAACAAACTGAAGCTTCCTTCGAAAAATATTAATTTTTACTACAAATTTTTACATAATTACTCTAAATATTTTCGAAATAGGTACCTGGTGATAGAAGTTACAAAGAAAAAAGAAAAAAAGCTATTGGCACAACAAAAAAGTCTGTTATGAATAACTAAACGATATAAACAAAATAATCTTAAGAAAATATAATATGTAAAGTAGTGTATCAAAATTTGAAAATGTTGACAAAATACAAGATATAGAAGAAAAAGACAACATTTACCTTTATGAATTATACGAATATCCTTGACCCGAAAGCCTTGGCGCGCTGTGAGTGCCATTAGCTAAAAATTAGAAAAATTCATTAATTCCAGATGAAATGAATCAAATTTAATATAAAAATTTTTGTAGAAATGTTGATAATATTATAATTTACAGTATGGAGTGACATTGACTAGTGGTAGTCGAAAAAAATAACTAACAAAGAAAAATCAATATAATTAACTGTTAAATTATTGTGTAACTAACTAATTCTCATTTTCATTTATCATCTGATTCGAAGAAATTGCTCTATAGAACAAGACCGGGCCAAATCCAGACCGGTAGTGAAAATATCAATGCTATTCGAACAACTTTCAGAATGACAACATGACAAAAGCTGATAAGAAATTTTACCGCATCTCGTTGCGAATCGGTCGGTAACATTTTCATAACGATTTTGTAATGTGGTTGTCCATAAAGCGCCGTATGCGATGCATATTTATTAGTTTGTGATTGGGCTTGCATGGAAGATAAATAGGGCAATGCACTTGAAAATTCTCTTGGTTCCTAAACGGCTACAATTTCGCTTGTCCAAATGGCAATACCACTTTTTTCGAATATAATTCACGCAAATGAAGCGTAATTTAAGTGAACACGTGAAGCATATATTAAAAGTTCTTGGATGGTTGAAAGACCTCTCTGTCCCTATCGATTGAACGACGTCTTCGATCGAGATCCTGACGTGGCGAACGATCATGGCTACTACGGCTGCAACTGCGACTACGACTACGACTTCTACTAGGACTTCTACCCGAAGATCGCGATCTCGAATAACGACTTCGACCTGCAGAAACTCTAATTTTGAACTTGTTTAATTTACATACGGCAGAAAAATTAAATTAACATTTCATGGAAAATGCAAGAAATAGAGATAATAAAAACGAAACATTGAATATTATCACTCACGTCGGCGATCTCTAGACCGTGATCGGGATCTAGAACGGGTTCTTGAACTACTTCGTCGATATCTATCACTGCGTCTACAATAATTCGTTAGTGAAATTTTGAATTCTATTTTTAAAGAAACAACTGTAATGATTATAATAAGCCAGAAGAAAATATAACGCTATCTGATGATCATTAATGATAGATAATAAAGACAAATTCATTTAAATTCGATGCTAATAAATATACTGTTTGTATATTTCCAAGATCACATAACTTTTCATCCAAAATTAATACTCATTTCGTTTCTTAAGAGTTGAATCAAATTCAGAATCTCTTCTCTTTTCTTTTCAATTTCCAAATATAGCAAATTTAACTTAATACAGAACATAATTAATAATAACCACATACCTTTCACTATCATAACTACCACAACGACCGCCATCACCACTATAGACGAATGGTAGCATAGTTTTTTATGCTTTTTTTTTTTGTAAATTCTATAAATCACACTCATTTTTCATCATATAACAGCAAAAGATAATAATGTACAGAACAATCCATTCTACAAAATGCTACCAGTTTATTTTTTTCAGTCTTTCTTAATCATTAAGATTTAAGCAGTACCTTTGCAACTTTGGCTATTATTTATTTTTTTGTTATTTGTAATACCTCACCACTACAACACATATATATATATATATATATATTTATAAGGATTATTATTTAAAAAATAGGAATTAATGAATTACATATATATTATATTTAATTATATATATAATATATACATTATATATATAATTAAATATAATATATATATATATAATTCATTAATTTTTATTATTCAAACATATAATCCATTGCAATGCCATATCATTCCTTATCATCGTAATTTTCATAACTGTACCTCCATCATGAACTTCCTATCACTATAATCTATAAAATAAGATTCCACTACAGTCATTATCACCGTGACTTTAATGATAATACTACACCACTACAATGATATTGTTATCAATAAGTCGATAACACAAAGAAATTCAACGATGCGCATCAACCATGAAGAACTAACACCTAACACCTATTCTTCTGTCCACCGCTAATCTAATCGATCACGCAATTTAATGCGGCCTGTATTTGTTGGAGGGCTTTCAACTATGGTTAGAACTTGACAACGACTTTCTGTGAGGTTGGAGTACTTTGTTTACTTTGGACAGAATTTTCCTTGATATTTCTTGCATTTTTAATCTTAGATGAAATTTGCGGACATTAGGATGATCCCGTACTACATTTAAAAAATTGATTGACAGGTTACCCAAATTCATCCGTTCATTTAGTTTCTGGAATATTACAAATACCGGATATGATCCTGCTTTAACTTCTTGAAAAATGCCAGCGATGTTAATCTTCGAACTGTCCTTTGTAGTCGTCCTCTCAATATATTATCTGACATTCATTCATTAGCTTTCACCAACTTTTTTAATGCTGGTAATAAAATTTACAACGACTAAACGATTCTTTATCATCACATTAGCATGAGATTTGTTTTGTTACAGTTACTACCATAATTGAATCCGTCCTATTTCTATTATTCCAGCTGCAAATTTGCATATTTTATGTCATATGTCTAACCTGATTTTGTTACTCAAAATTTTTGTAATCTAGAAGGTAAATTTCAGCATGTATTTAATAATGTAGGTATATCTCTACTTTCTTCAAACTTGAGAATTCAGTAACAAAGGAAATGACTTGATAAGCATCAAAATTCACTAATTTTAAACTGCTACATAGGCAAATTTCTTATTAATTCAATTAAAATTTCGAAATGATAGGATTGCTTGTTTTGCATTCAGCCCAACTTCAAAGGCTGCGTTTTATTGCTGCTGATCGCTGGGTTTTCATTTTGGATTTGTTTCCGGGTATTTATTGGGGAGTAGGAAGTGTGATATCAGGTATCCTTCAAACTATCTGTTCCGGTCTAATTAGATGCTACTGTAACATTATTTGAGTGATTTAGAAAATTCATTCCCGATTGGTACCTCGAACTTTAGCATTATTTTGTTGAACCGAATGATATTATGGTTTTCCTTTTATTCAGATCGTTAATACATGTTTTTTGCGCTTCTTTTGATTTTATCGTTCTATCTTATGGGATTTAAAGTATTTTTTGATTATGATTATAATTGGATAATAATTTGTGTTTTTTTACTTTCAGAAACAAATATCGTGTTCTTTCTCGCTCCCTCTCTATCTTTTGAATTATGTGTTTATAATTTTGCTTTTCCGTATTTTTCAACTTTCCTCATTAATTTTCTATCAAATGGATTGTTTATTAATCTATTTGCATTTCGGTTATTGTAGAAAAATTTTTTTCTTTTCAGGTTTTCAGAAGCATATCGAAAGTTTATTGAATAATAATGAGTTTATGGGAAATTTTTTCGAAGCTTTGTCGAATTATCGTTTAAGAGATTTTTCATTATCGAGTCGTTTGTTTGTACAATCAAAACTACTTGATAATTTTTAGAATTCAGCAAATATTCTCGTATAGCTATCATAGCTTTACTTTTTTTCAGATAATAAACAGCTTAGTTTTCAGGCAAATAAATATCTGGATTAGATTATTTGTTTACTAAAGCCTTAGAAGCTCAGTATTGGACATTTCAGAAAAATTGCCAGTTTTAGTTCTATTAATTTCGCAAACTGCTATGAATTATCTGCTTGGTTTAAATTTGGTGATTGATTTTTCTGAGAGTTAACTTTTATCAAAATTAGACGATATATCATGCTTTTTCATATGCTATTTATTGTTAGGAATGCCGATCTTTTCTTTTATTCTCCAATTTATTATCGAAAAATTCTAAATTCGTTTATATTCAATTTTTTGGCAGGAAGATGTCTTTGAATAAGCATGGCGCCATTATTCAATTTATTAACCTTACAGCTGAAGAAGCTTTGACGAAGTGAATGCTCCCTTAACTTGCATCTGTTCTTCGTATCGAAAAATTTTTTTGTTTGACAGCAAGACTTTCTTCATCTTTCTATAGTCGATGTTTTGTTCAATAGTTTAACGATCTGTAAAATTGCCTAGACATTTTAACTGCGTATTGTTTATTCTTCGCATTGTCGCTAAAAAGTGTATATTATGTATCAACGGTTTCTAAATTCGAAGTTGAATTCGTTGGCTGTGAGTAGGATTATCTGCTTTATTCGTTTAACTCCAAAAAAAAAAAAAAAAAAAAAAAGAAAAAAAAAATTTGGGAAAATACAGAAAACAGCAAATAGACGAAGATGTACTATATGCATTAACAGAACACTTTGGAAGAATAGACTGAAAAGTGCAGCTAAGCATTCCAGATAGCAAATGCCTTGCAGAGATAGCAGGAATGATAGCTGAGTATCTTTAGATAAGTTTAGAAAGCCACAAAATTTGTTAATTTAATAATGATCTTTCTTTTGCTTTCTCACAATCCACAATTGTATGAAACCTTTGCTTGTGTTTTGCAACTTAACTTTTTAATGGAAAAATTCGATTTGTTTAACTTTTCGCCATGCATTTCCATAATTAGACGGAAAAATGCTTTCTCACTATGCTAATGTATGGTGATTGTACTTTTGTTACGATACCAATATAAATCCAAATTATAAGCAATGATCGTGCTATTTTTCCAGAAAATAGAAAGATTGGGAAAGTTGCCATTAATTCATCTATTTTTTGTTATTAATTCGAACGGAAAATACAAAAAAATTCATTTTTCGAAAAATTCATTTGTTTCAGCGTGAAACTTTAGCTTCATAGTGTCAAGGAAATGTATGGTTTCTTTTTTTGTGGAGGATTTCTTATTAACTGAGTATATCTCAATTCACTTTGTTACATGCAGTTTGGAAAGATATTTTGATGATTATTTTTTATCGGATATTCCTGTTATTGTTCAGGGGAAGTTTTTACAAAGATTATGACGATTGATAATGAACGAAATCATCATGACAGTTAATGCTATTGCCAATCTATTAATTATTTAAGTAACGTATGTAAGTGAATTCGTAATATGGCAATGTTTTTTAATTATTAAATTTTCAGATGAATCACATGATGTTATCATATGACTACGCGGTCACCACCGTAAGCATCTGTCGAACTGTTGTTGTTCTTATTGTAAAAATTGTTGTTGTCATTATTGATTTTATCAAGCGGACATTATTACAGCCGCCTTCTCAATTTCCTTTAATTTTTAGGTTTCATTAAATTTTTGTAATAGAAGAACTTTTTAATCTGGATCTTTACAATCAGAAAAAAATTTCGGAATTTTATCTGAAAAAATACTTTTTAAAAGGGAAACAAAAACATATTTTTTTTCTTATTCCTTGTTTCTACCTGTCAGCTATCAGGATATTTCTTCCAAAAAGAAACGGTGAAATTGTATACAGACATGAAAATATTTCTATTTCATTTACGTAAAAATCAACCATTCATGCATAGGTAAACAAAGAAAATAAACAAAAAGAGCTTTCAGAAGCAAAAGGACGCGTTCTAAATTGACGGCCGGCATGTTTGTTGTTGGTATCATAATTCGAGGTGGAAACTAAGGGAAATGCAGCACATAAGGTGTATGTATGAAAGCGTTTTCTTCCCTTTTTCCTTAATTTTTTTTTGTCATCACGACAGCATTTTGGTCATATGCTGTATGTATTAATGTGTAATTCCTTTTCATCTTTTTTTTTTTTTTTGATTGAATCTTAACCCAATAGGCAATAAGAGTTATGTGGAAAGGAAGGAAGATATTAGTTATGGCCGTTTCCCGCGCGACCAATTGGTATCAAGTTTCGACACACATGATGCACAGAACGACCAAAAAATCAGGAAATATAATAATTGGTGGAGCATCTAATTAGATTGGAATACTGGAAATTTGAAATGAATTTTGCTGATTATTTATTTTCTTTTTATCGCTTAACTTGATTAGTAGTAGTGATATATGTTCTAGCGGAGTTTTCTGTTGCACTTTTTTTTTACGGAAAAAAGTTATTGCTTACTGGTCACTTTGTTTATATTTGCTTTTATGTTTTTGCAAACCCTAAATTTTTCTATTTTTCATTGGGCAGGTTTTAAATTTTGTTATATAAAAAATCGCTAAGTTTTAGAGATTAAGAGTTATCACGAGGAGCTATAATAGGTTTGCCGTAATTATTCTTGCAAAAATTGATTGACAGAAAGCAAAAACAAAAAATTAGGATTTGTGTTAGACATTTTGATTAGCAGAAAGATTTAATTCGATTAATCCAGTCTGATTAGTGAATGCAATCGGTCCGATTTGACCGTTCAGTTCATTTTGTTTGTTTCATACTGGCGTTGTGAATTGCTTCTCTCAGTTCGTATGGTTCATATCATTTATTTATCTTCAGTAACTAAATTTTTTTACCAGATGGCTGTAGTCACGGATATAGAAAATGCAACCGTAGAAATGGAGCTGGATACTTCTGGTGACATGAATGATGTAGCAAAAACTGTATGCGAAATTGACGGCAGCAATGAAAAACGCAAAGCCAAGAAGAAGCACAAACATAAACATAAGCATAACGATTCTAGTTATGACGAGGAATATAAAAAGCATCATCACAAGAAAAAGAAAGACAAAAAGGTTTATTTTCTTCGAGTTTTGAAATTAATTTCAATAGCTCAAATACTTTTGGGACTTCAAATTAAGGAATGAATTTTTTTAGGGACTCAAATTAAACAGATTGAAGCAGCTTCTTTGGGCGAGCATTTCAATCTAATATTTACGAATCCTTTTTTCAAAAATGTTATCTGTTGGATTGAAAATCTGTAATTTTTTCTAACAACTTAAAAGTTTTGCAGTTTGGAAATTTTTTGAATTGAATTTTTGCAGATAAAGAAACATAGGAAAAATAAGAAGAAGAAGAAAATAGATGGCGATAAGGAATTTAGTGGTGTTGAACTTGATGAATTGGAAAAGAAGAAGGAAATATTGGAGAAAAAGCTGCAGAAAGAAGATGAAAAGAAAGGAAAAGGTATAGGCTTGTTGAATTTCTCTGGCATTACTCACAGCATGGCCTTGATTTGCATTTTCTGGAAAAAACTTCTATGATAGCAGCCTATAATTACTGCTGAATTTCATCCCACTAAAAGCTTCATAGGAATTCTAAATTTAATTTCTAAAGGAATGGTGGTTTGGTGGTTTTACTCTGATCTGTTAATTTGACTTACATTCATGCATAAACTCATATCTCTTCAAAGGGAATGATAACTGGACCAGAAATTTTGCATGTTTAATCTTTTTATTCAGTGCGCATTCAAATTATGTCGCTGTTTCAGATGATTCAGATGAACAAACTGATAAAATATCAGATCATGACAGCGATAATTCATCTTCTTTCAACAACAGAAAAGGAAATAAGTTTGAAAATGAAAGCGAACAAATCTTTTTAAAAAATGAAATATCTTCTACTAGAAATGGAAACGAAAAGGCAGATGATGATATTGCATCAAGTGAGAAGTTAATAAAGAAAATTTCCACCAAAAATGGAGCCGAGAAAATGAATGATAGAACTGTAATAAATGAAAAGTTGGCGAAGAAGGTAAGTCCATCACCAGAAAGAGAGCGAAAGCGTGCACATTCACGAGAACATCTGAAACATTCTGAACAGTATGAACTGGCAAAGAGAAGAAGAAGAGAAATTGAAGAGTTCCTAAAAAATGATGGACAAAATAAGGAAGAGACCAGAATATTAGAAGAGATGAATTTGAAAAACGAGGAAAGAGGAGTACAAGAAATCAACAAGGATGACAAGAAAAGAGAGCTGGATGGAACAAAAAGGAAACCTGTTGAAAATAGCAAAAAAAATGATATCACTGAAGAACAGCATTTGTTGTCTGAACATAAAAATGATCGCGAGAGACGAAAAGAAGGTGAATTAAGTTCGAAGAAACGAACTGATGCGGATCGATCTATAGATGTTAAACGGCGTGGATACAATGAAAAAACAGAAGAACGACGATCGGAATCACGAGATGGCAGAGCTCGTTGTAGTGTTTCGAGATCTAAAGATGACAGACGCAGAAGTAGGTCGAGATCAGGTCGCATAGGACGTGATCGAGATCGTAATCGTGAGAGACGTTCTGACAGACGATCGCGCTCAGTAGGGCGACGTGTCCAGCGTTCCAGATCTAGGTGAGTTTTTTTTTATATTTTTCAGTTCCGATATTCACGAAGAATTTTCTGCAATACTTTCAAATAGTTCCTTGGCAGCATTAAAATTTTGATTGCAAAATTTTGCTTATTGCAAAATTTTTTCATCAAACTTTTTCAGAATCATTAGTATTTTTGCTGTTTCAGATCTAAGGAACGATTGCGAAGGGACGGTTCGAGATCTAGGGATCGAGCTGGACGTGAAAGAAGCAGGTCACGTGACCATTTTCGTCGAAGCAGATCTAGAGATCATTCTCGTCGAAGCAGGTCTCGGGATCGTTCTCGCCCTGATTTGAAACGTCGTAGAGAATCATCTCGAGAGCGGGAAAGATATGAAAGGGCTAGATCGAGAGATCGAAATGGTGAAAAAGTAAAAAATGATTCGCGACGAGATTCTGGCGGGAAAAGTCAGAATCGACGCGATGATGCTTCAAAATCGGATGCCAAAATTCAGAGGTGAGTTCATAAGGAAGTTCATGATAATTTTAACTCATGATACTATTAAACTAGCTTTATCAATATTCATGAAACTACCATTTTGCAGCTAGAAAATGCAAGCCTTAGAAATGAATTTTTTTACAAATCTCAAAAGTATTAATTATTTGACACTGGCCATAACTGACTACGTTCAGAGATCAGAAAAGAGACCATCATCGTCGGGACGACAGTGTTAGTTCGATTGAATGGGAAGATCCCGACGAAAAAGAAGAAAAGAAAATTCAGGAACTTCGAAAACGTCGTCAGCAGATTATAAAAAATATCCAAAAACAAAATGATGAGAAGGAACGACCAGGGTGAAATTTTACTGATATTTTCATTTTGGTATAAAAGATAAGAAATTGCATTTATTGTCCATTAAAAGAGGTTTATGATTATTGAAGATATTTATTTAGAATAAAAACTGATTTCGATGGAATGACACTGGATGAAGACAATGGCGAAAAAAAGGATTTTAAAGCTGGCAGTATTAAAGAGAAAAGGGTTTTTGAGAAGTCTGGTGATGAAGAAACATCGAGCCTATCGGCCGATGAGCAACTACTTCGAGAAGCTCAGGAGGAACTCCAGAAGAAACATGATAGTGATGTATCATGCTCCAGTAGCCCGGTTTCACCAACCGGTGATGATACACCTGCAGATTTCTATGGTGATTTGAAAGAGAAGATGGTTCATATCAAGGTTTGTTTAAAGCTTTTTTTTTTTTTTCTATAATTAAATTTAGCTAATGATTTTCTTGTTTGATTTGTTTTTATCACTTAGGGCCAAGAAGAATCCGCTGTTGATCGTGCATTGAGAAAAGCCGTGGAGGAAGAAGCGGAAGAACTTCGAAGACAGCGCGGAGAAGACACCAAACAGGAGATAGAGAATAAAACAGTCGAAGATTGCAGTACTTCTACTACTTTTGATATGTTTGCAACAGATGCTGAACTTCCTCCTGAGGTTTTTTCTTTTTTTCTTACTTTTTTTGCTATGGATGCCTTGAGTAAAAGATTTAATAGGAGTTTTAAAATATGATATTTCCAAAATATTGATTTTCATTGTATATTCTAGATATTGAACAAAGCTGCAATAATAGTTTCTGGACAAGAACCGGCCAATGCTTCGTTGAAAGATAATTGGGATGATACCGATGGTTATTATAGTCAGTTTTTAAACTTTTAAATTCATTTGAATTGCAATTTTTTTGATGGAAAGATTACTGATAGTTTAGGTGTTATGTTAATCAAGTAGAGCAATTTGATATATGTAAGTTCGATGGACGATGTAGGACGGATATTCAACTCAAGGATATGTGTTTGACTATGCCCATAAATATATGTCCGAAATGATGTGATTAGTTTTATTTCTTTAGAAATCATTGTTATATGTCAAATGTTTTGCAAATGTATAGTCATGTCAAATGCTTTGCAAATGTCTGTCCCAAATTGCGAATAATTTGAATAATCCCTACTTTCTATAGGAATTCGTATTGGAGAGATGCTTGATAGTCGGTACCGTGTTTATGGCTATACTGGCGCAGGAGTATTTGGTAATGTTGTGCGCGCTACAGATGCAGCTCGAAGTAATACACATGTGGCGGTGAAAATTATTCGGAATAATGAAGTGATGTAAGTTTTATATATATTAGGGACGATCCGCATGGCGAAAAATTCTTTTCTTTTGTCTCACTCCTGTTTATTTTCCAGATTGTTTGTTAAAATGATAGTCTGATCCAAGCTTTCAGTTTTCTAAAGGAATTTTCAATCGATATTTTTTCAGTTGTAGTTGTTAGATACAGCACTATAGAGAGATTGATTCTGCAATTGGGAATTTTCAAACCTTAGGATTTGATCAGAAAAAATGCTTTGCGGAACGTCCCAAAATATATTTCTGTTCTTAATTTTCTATTGTGACGATTTTTTTCATTTTGAGTACAAAATTTTAATTTATTTAGTTAATTGTAGAATCGATGTGCTGGGTTTTTACAGCCAAGCTGTGATGCTGAAGTGACGTGTTTCCTCCGGCCGCCATTACCCATCACTACCACTACCATTACCACCACCACAATCACTACATTCATATATAGCAATGAATTCTCTCATTTGGTACATTCATCTCAAATAGCCATTAGCCAATTTGTTTGATAGATTCCATAGTTTACATCAGCAAGACTGATAAGCTGATAGGTGAATTGAAATGATTAATGGGTGTAAACTTGAAATTATTTGGTTTTCCTCTTTCTCTTTGTCATAAAATGCCAGAACTTTACTTGCTTCGCCGTCTTAGGGCTATTCTTTTTTTTTTTTTTTTTTTTAAATTTTTCTTCAAGCGCGGTAACCGGTAGCCTTTGAAATGGATCATCAGTAAACATGATGAGGTTTAAAAAATGTCTAGAATTAAAAAATTATATTCAGGCGAAGAACGGGTATGAAGGAATTGGATATTTTAAAGAAATTAAATGAAGCAGATCGAGATGATCGCTATCATTGCCTTCAGCTTTATCGGCATTTCTATCATCATCAGCATCTTTGTTTAGTTTTCGAATCCCTCAGGTACAGAATCGTTTACAACTTTCATATTATCAGCTAATCTAGTTTTCTATCGTTACGTTTTCTCTTAATTGAAAATTCGCTCATAGAAATATTATGAAAGTTTATTCAGTATGAATCTTCGCGAACTACTGAAGAAGTATGGAAATAGTGTTGGTTTACATATGAAAGCAGTACGCAGTTATACTCAGCAACTTTTGATGGCTCTTAGGTTACTGAAAAAATGCAACATTCTTCATGCAGATATCAAACCGGATAATATTCTTGTAAGTGAAGGGAGGATTTTAATATATATTTGTTCATAAGATTAAGATAAAACCTTGTCAAAGATCGCATCATTAGCTTTGTCTAAGGTGCTGTTTTTTATCTAATCTATGTTCAACCACTTCATAGTTCTTGATATTTTTTATAATTCTGGTGTTTCTCTTAGAGTGTTAGATCTTAACACTGCATTAATAGATTTTTACAGGATTTATTTTTTTTATTATTGATTTATTTTTATTATCATTTTGCAAATTCTTATGCATATTTTCAAAAACGTTGTGTCAATTTAAAAGTGACAAAGATTGTTTTTTAGGTGAATGACACCAAAATGACTCTAAAATTATGCGACTTTGGTTCTGGTTGTCACGTTGCTGATGCTGAAGTTGCACCATATCTTGTATCTCGTTTTTATCGTGCACCAGAAATAAGTCTGTTTTGTAATAATTTGGTTCCAAATTTATCCCGTTTTTTTTTTTCCCGAAATTTATTTTCGTATTATTCGAACTCGATTTTATGAGTTTACTGCAGACCGACTTTTGGTTTTCGTAACCAATACTAGATTTTTCTGCAGTGCTTGGGTTACCATACGATTTTGGCATTGATTTATGGTCAGTGGCTGTCACACTTTATGAAGTGTATACCGGGAAAATTATGTTCGCAGGGAAATCAAATAATCAGATGTTGAAATTCATGATGGATTTGAAAGGGAAATTTCCAAATAAAGTAGTGAGAAAGGCACAATTCAAAGATCAACACTTTGATCAAAATTGTAATTTCTTATATCATGAAATCGATAAAGTGACGCAACGAGATAAGGTTTGTTTGTTTTTTTTTTTTTTTTTTTTTTTTTTTTTTTTTTTTTTTTTTTTTACTATAAAACCTTTTTTTGCAACATGCCTGCATTAATTAATTCATTTTTTTTTAACGGTTCATTTTGTGAGTCACTAAACTACTTCAGTTTACTTATATTTTCCTTTATTGGAAATTCAAATTTTTGTTTGAGCATGTTGGTCGTAAACATCCTAGATAACAGTGTGATAATCAGTTAATCGGCAGTTATTTATTTACAGATAACAACGATGTCTGTCGTAAAGATCACTCGAAATTTAGAAAGCGAATTATTGGGTGATCAGGAACTTGATAAGGTAAATTAATTTGACATTTAGTTTTTGATGTTTTTGAAATCATTATATCTAAATTTTACGTAGCTCGCAAAGCATTTCAGGAAGGCATGCGGAAGCTTGAACAATTCCGCTCTTTACTGGATGCTATGGTTACACTGGATAATTCGAAACGTATAACGTGTGGTGAAGCGCTTAAGCATCCATTTGTTGTAGAGAAATGAATTTGAACATTGAATCGTTTTGGAATTTCAGAATTTTAGTTTATTCTTTATGCAACGGTTTTCAAGTGCGTAATTACGTTCTGAGATTAATTTTGAAGCATCTTTGTCTATTTTTAACCAGTCATTCCAGAATGTCGTTTTCCTGGTTTTTTTATTTTTCCTTTTTTTGCTTAGTTTTCGATTCGTTGTTTGCATCGACACATTTCGAATTTCAAAAACGGCCAAATTTTGTTGCACAAAAAGAATGTGATGGAATGTGTCAATGCTGGTTTGTTTTTTTTATACCTCAGATAATTGAGTGAAGTTTTGGGTATCATTTTGAGATTAATCCTATTGGTTGAATAGTCACTGCTTATTTTCCTAAATATGTTCGCTAATCGAAGACAAAAGTATTGAATATGTGTAGTAACAAATATAACTAAAAATTACACAGTACTGTATATTTCATTTAAACAAACTGCCACTTCTCTACTTATTTGTCCAGCAAATATATTTCATACTACTTTGTATTAACAAAATAGCATCTTTTCCAGTATAGAATTAATTTCTTTGAAAAACTGCATTCTAAGCACAGTACTTTTAATGTCGTACTTATTTGGATAAAACAAACATTACAAGACAACTTTTGCTGCTGAAGATAGGAAAATGTGAATTTCACGAACCTTTCCGAAGATTTCCGTCATTTTCTCTCATCACTCCATATGATAAAATGATAAGTAGAAGAACTGAAATCTTTTATATTTTTTCTGATCCTATATATAGATTGGAAACGTCCATTCCTCGAGATCTTATGTGCGCTTGCAGCTGAAACTTCATATATTTATTTGATCCATTTTTTTGTTTCAAATTATTTGATTAAATAGTAAATTTTACTGTATGAATTTTATTTCACATGTTTATACCAAATGATATTGAATAATTTGTTCATGACTGTCATCTCCTTGTCTCTAACTGAAATATAGCAAACTGAAGTTTATTCTTGCATGGAAAAGAGAAAGAAGCATTTAGATTTTTAAGTATTTTAAGGCTAAAAGTGGCGTTTCAGGAGAATGTTATCCAGAAGTATTTCCCTGAATAAATGCACAACGTAAGGCGGAAGAAATTGCCAAACACCATTATATAATAGTGCTTGGGAAAAAAAAAGTATCTTTTTGGAATTTCCATTGTTTCGTATTTTGTGCAACTGTTAAATGGATTTTATATTATTTGCCTTAATTGTATAATAAAGAAGGTATCTTTGTAATTCAAATACTAAACATTCATAGCTAAATTTTCCGTTCAGAGTCACACTTCCCTTACTGAAGTAACATTTGGACAAAATATATGCTCCCGGGAACATAAAGATCCAAAGACCGTATCACGCATGAACAGAGAGAACCAAATCACAATAATATAGCAGAGCAAGGTATCAGTTCAATGCACTAATAACATAAAGAATTTAATATATTGTATCACAGAAAAAGCAAGATCAGAAATCAAGATTTTGTCATATTCGCTTGCAGATGTCAAGTTCATATAAAAAATCAATCAAATTATAAATCATATCTAGAAGCAATTTACAAGCGTTTCGAGAAATCGTAGCCTATGTTACCAAATGATTGATATTGTGATCATTGCCTTGAGTGAAATGAGTATTGACAAAACGCTGTCCACAGTAACCACACGCATGATTGCCAGGTTTATCCTAGAAAATCACAGTTTACTATTTTTATTCCATTCAAGCAAATTAGATCTTTTAATATGATTTACTATATTTGAATAAGATCGCTTTTTGCTTCTTCCTAAGTATGTAGTTATAATATATGTTTTAGAAGCGAAACAACAATATTCATTAAGTTATACGTAACGAATCAAACAATAGTTCATTCTCGCTAAGGATCATGAAGATGACTTCTTTACTACATTCCTGATGTTTCAATTATGTATTGGCTTAAGTTCTACTAAAAGTTTGACTTGAAATTTTCGAAGAAATCTTGCTAAAGCTCAAATCAACATTTCTGTTTAATACTGAAATAAATATCACAATATGGGCGAAAAAAAATTTTAGGGAAGCAATTCAAAAACTTGAAAAATTTTGTTCGCTTGTACTAATCGGGCAGAAAATAACAAGAAGAACATCATATAGTATTTATGTTCTTCCTACGTGGTATTATACATGCAAAGATGACAGATAATCTAAAAGTCACTAACCAATTTAATATATACACGTGGATGACCTAACGCCGAATGACCACCATCGCAGTACACAACACGCTGGTCTGTTTCAATTGGTGGAACTTCAGCAATCAATTTTTGTGCAACATTTGGATTTACTTGTTTTGGCATTATGGTAAATCTCGCATTTCGATGATCGGCTTGGTCCCATGCCTGTTAATAAGATATTCATTGAAATGACGCAAAAGTTTAAGAGTTAAGGGATAAAAATTAAAAATATTTGACTGCTAAATCTAACGTTCTTGTCGTATCCTTTCTTTTCCAAATACTTATTTTGAAAACATCTCTTCACGGTAACAAACTAGTTTGTAAGCTCTAATCCAGAAACTGCTCCGGAAAAATAATCTCCAGAACCTCTCTCTATAGACAATTAATGAAATAATTTATAATGCAACTTTGAAATCAGTCTTGATAATAATTCATCTCTAAAGATGATTAATTTTTAAGCTAAATGCTACCTGCCCCGTATGAGTAATCTTATCGTATATTGCATTTGCCGGTGTGACATCTTTTGGAGCTAAAATATCCGATTTGGCACGATACACTTGCGCCAGTAGACGTGATATTCTTCGGCTGATTATTGTCATCAAATAACAGTCCTATAAAAACATCAACAACATCTACAAGTATATCCAAAAAGTAACAACCGCAAGTACGATCACACGTAACGTGAATAGCTGCCGTATGCGTTGAAGCGACAAATGCGGCCACGGAATGCAAATCTTTTTCCAATGCAGTTGTTGAGATTGTTTTTGACTTTTATTGAAGCATGTATGATCTCATATAGTTTTGCGAAAACGCGTGTGCTGTTACAAAAAAGCTAGAATATTGTGAATACAGTGAAGAACTGATTAAATTTCAATGATCGAATGTGCATTTCTTGTTCTAAAATTTTGTCAAAAGCTAAAATAATTAAATAAATCAATTTTTTCAGAAATTTAAAGAATTGATAAGAATATTTTTAGAAAGTATACTTAACAACTAATAGATTTATTTGCCTACTATTGTTATTTGTCATTCGTACTATATTTTAAATAGATGGGAATTCGAAATTTCCTTCTTTCAAGAAATTTCTGAGTGAGCAGGGAAGAAAGGGAGAAAAATCGGGATTTTATTCGAGATATTGGAGTGATTGAGGTATATTTGATTTATTCCCAACCTTACTCATTCTAGTTTTGTTTACATAAAGCGATATAGTTCATGTACGTATGTATGTATGTGTGTGTGTATGTGTTTGCGTGTGTGTGTGTGTGTGCGTGTATGTGTGTGTGTGTGTGTGTGTGCGTACATATATGTATGCGTATGTGACAACAAGTCTTATGCTTTTATATGGTAATTATCATTGCTTTCTTTTCTTATATTTGAATATTTTATAAAATGAAGGATTGGCGATAATTTCATTTTTTAAACTTTCGTCATAATCGAAGATTGAAAAAGAAAAAAAAAAAGAAAGAAGGTCAGTCGACAAGTCTTTTCTTGAGCATTTCAATTACGCCTAGTTCTCTCCAATTCTTTTCAAATATTTAGGTTAATACTGCAATATCGACGAATAGATCGGGATAAATGCCAGGCTATCAGTTAATAAAATGAAAGAAGTACTAGAATAACAACAAATAAACCGAGATTACTACCAAAGTATCAGCAAATGCTGTTAGGCACCATTAATTATAGAATTAAAAAAATTCATCGTTATTTTTATAGTTTTTATTTTAGAAAAAGGAGTAGAAAAAAATTAATTTCTTTATCTAATGTTTAATTAAAATCTGGTCCAGTTAACAATGATGAATTCATCTCATTATCTTAATTGTAGTTACGAATATTTCTTCATTTGAGTTCAATTAATTTGCATTTAAATGATAATTTTTAAATGCTTCAAATCGATTATCTTGAAATTCACTTTTTGCTTTTCGTTTTCATTCTATAGCAAAGAATTATCCTAAATCTTTACCTTTTCTAACTTTTTTTCATCAGTTAAAATTACATATATATAATCTTTTTAGTAAAAAAATTAGGAATTTTTTTGAAATAAGGGAATTTCAAGTTTAGAAGGAATTAATTTTTTTATCGATTACATTGATAAAAAAGAGTCAATGAATTAAATGATTAAATATGGACTAAAAATTTATAAAAATATCCATATTTCCTTCCCAAATATTGTAATTTTTATCCATTACAGTTTTTCCTTTCATTAAATACTTACATTATTTCGTCACAATTTAGATTTTGAAAAATGGAATTTATTCGATACTTTTAAAACTTGGTAATTTTTTCAACGGTTTTCACCTCTCGTTAGCATGAACGAAATTATGACGTGAAAAAATCGTCATCTTCTACGTACTCCATAACATATATCTTTCCGTTGAAGTAACCTTGTATCTGTTGAAGTTTGAAGCTTATGGAAAGATGGCTTACTATTTAAACATTTTAATTTCTTGTTTGAATCACAAAAAGTAAATCTATAACTTTTCCTTTTATTCCATCTTATTTCTATCTTCCATCATCACTTCTTTGTCTTATGTAAATATTTTAAAACTTCGGATTATTTTTAAAAATATGTGAAATAAAGTGTGTGAAATGTTTCTTGTCGTGTTGTTTTGATTGAAAATATGGGAAGAAAATCAGTCTGCCAATAATAAACTCATATTCGTCTCTTCCAGTAATATTTCAATCAGTCAATTCAACATCTTCATAAAGCTGTCACTATTTGTTAATTTCATTAATCATTCAACAATGCTTTTCATCTACTTTTTTTTTATCTTTTCTATTTTTTATTTATATTTCAGTTTATGAAATTTATTGAAATCAGAACAAATTTCATTTTCTGATTATATTATCTCATTTTCTTTTTCCTTAAAAAGATACAAATAGATATGATAAATGTTTCATGAATTTTGCTTTGTTTCATCTCATTTAACATTCATTTTGTTATATTTTCCATTCCAATAAAAGAATGTTTATTGCAGCCATCATTGTAAAACTTCAGAATGATAAGTTGATAGAAGGAAAGGATAAAATGAAGTTTTTCAACAAAAAAGCTCACAGTGACGAGAGCGCATATTTCGGGCAATCAGATCAATTATCTTTTCATCACTGTTTTGAGTGGATCTGTCGAAAAATCGATAGTAATTTGCTCTTTTCTTTTTCCTGAACTCAGAAAGCGAAACATTTCATTGTTTCATAACAACGACAAGAAAGGATGTGAAATTCAAATGGAAATTGGAAAAAAGATATTATCAAATGATATCGAGATAGCAGGAAAAATTACAAATGAAAATAATTTTAACATTTCTATCATATTTATTTATTGCAGTTTACTAAAAATTTATCATTATCAAAAAAATAGACAGTAATTTGCATATTTTCAATTTCGACAGAAATTCGAAATATGAAATGGAAACAGAATAAACTGGAGAAGGTTAGTTAAGAAGATTTCAATAATTATTAGAATTAAAATAAACGTAGGAATCGATATACACATAAGTGAAAGCATAATAATAGTACTATTAGTAAGATAACTAAAAAACAAAATTGTTTGCAAAGCAAAGGTAAAAATATCTTGAATAAAAATAAATTTCATCCATTTTTTGTTAACAATAAATTTCGCATATATGTATAGAAATACTTACATTATAATATATTTAATTCTATACATCTTAATTTAGTCTTTAAATAAATTTATATTCAAATTCGAATCTACATTCTCTTTTTGATATCCTTTGATTTCAATTAATTTAAACTGATATAAATAAGTATGTATTAAAGTGTTTGTAACTTGAAATGCATTGTTTGTATAGTTTTTTCGATCAATGAGAGAGTAAAAATTCAAATGTATTGTTGATTTGTAAGTTTAAACGAAGATTGAAGAATGATTTGTAACTTGAAATAAGTTTAATAAATTTATTAAATCTTTTTGGAAAGAGTTGAAAGAGTTGAGAGAGAGGGAGAGAGAAAGAGAGAGGGAGTAAGAAAGAAGAAGAGAAGAGAAATCTTTTCATAAACATATCATGTTTTGCTTTTTCCTGAATAAGTTATTCCTTGTTTAATCTCGAGAATCTTCTCTCTTCCTCGCCTTTCTTATTCTTTCTTTCCATTAAAAAATAATTTTGTGGAAAAATTTTTTTACAAAAAAATTTGCGATAAATTTGCTGGAAATATTTTGAATTATCTATTCATTACAAAAATTATTATTCTGAATTATATGTCAGCACTTTTTCTTTTTTGAAACTGCAGAAATTATTGGTGTGCCAGTAGTTGTTGTTCCCATTGCTTGTTTAAATATGTTTAAACCTGAATTGTTTGAAATTTGAAATTTTTAACATGAAACCCAAAGTACGAGAATTATTTCATTTTCTTTGCTTGAAATTCGTAATAACTTCTTCATGATATTGTGATACTGAAAGCAATGCCTCATGACATTTTTTATTTTTTTGACTTTTGAAAATTGTTCGAAATTATGAACAAAAATATAATAATGTGCGTAAAATTTGTTTGTATAAAATTTCGATCAAAACTTATTTAGAATGCATGAATAACGTTGAAAGATGTTTAAAAAAGAACTTTTTGTTTCCATTTATTTATGAGCTCTCTGTTAAAAATTTCACTATGATTCAATACAAGAAATAATTGATAAATGAAAAATGATAATAAAAGCAACTTCGTCCAATCATTCATCTTTCCAAGACCATATCATATCATATCACAGCTAATATTATAGTGCGAATGAAAAAGAAAAGATAAGATGATAAATGAACACTTCTGGAATATGGCAGTATTCATATTTTGTTGGAAAGAAATTGAGCAACAATTAAAAATTAATTTGTAGAATATTTTAGGTAGCAAGTTGTATATACTGTCAAATTACTCCATATCATTTTCTTATTTCAAATATTCAATTTTGTTAGTCTAACATTTTAAAAAAAGCAGAAATTGTTTAATCTAAAATTTAATTTCATCACTTGTAATTCTATTTTTAAAATTTCAAATCTTTTTTTTTGCGGAACATTTTTTTCTTAGAATATAAATTGACGACGAGTATGAATGATTTTCTGATGCCATCCAAAATTACATCATCCATTTCCTTTTATTTATTTCCTTTATTCGTCAATAGCATTGAAACATATTTTAAATTCAATTTGATGATGTAATACCGAAATTTTTGTTGATTTCAATGTTTGAAATACAAAAAATTTAAATTTAAATTTCTTATAAATTTCTGAATGAAACACAAATATTATTCTTACTTGCAAATATTTGGATGAAGTTGTTTAATAGTTATAAAATTTAAAAAAAAGAAGAAGTTTGCATTAAAACTTAATTTAAATTGTAATTTAGTTTAATCATTTTGTATTTTTAACATAGCTTACAATCCTATAAATATACTATCATTTGCAAATAATCGTTGGCTATCTTTTATGCATTATTATATACTATCATTTATTGTAATCTTTGATCCCCTGAACATATAAAACTTTTTAACTGACACATAAATCTTTCAGAATAAAAATGATCTTAAAATTCCTTTCAAATCAATATTATCTTTGGACCTAAAAGTAAAAGTTGCAGTTGTCAAGTTGTTAATTAAACGATCTGCTGCAATTTATTTGATATTTGACCCGACTTTTGATTTTTTTTTTTTTTTTTCAATTTTATAAATGCATGAATTTTTCGCTGTATTATGCAGCATTTAATTAGTTAGAAAACAAAAATTGTTTTTACTAATTTAAAAGATATAATTCGATTGAGTTGAATGTATCACCTTCGAGAAAGACGTAAAGGATGATGTAAAGTTGTTCGTCTCGCAATTTAACTTAATTGATCTTTGGAGAGAAATGAAAAATGGCTTGGAAAATGAGCAAAAAAGAGGAATTTTTTGAGACCAATTCTCGGAATGTTTTATGCCCATATCATTATTTACGATGAGAAATCGCGGGGGGTCGAAATCGGGGCTGTAAATTGTTTATCTTTCATTGATTATTTATCTAACATCTTTGCTATTTCTTTGATTATCTATTTGGCAAGAGAAAAATAGCAATTTAATTAAATGTGATATATTGAAGTTGAAGAAAAAAGTCAAAAAAGAGTTTAATATGCCGAAGAGCAAGAGGAAGAAAGCAATACAAAATTTAGCTGACTATTTTGGCAAAATTTTGGAAGAATTTCTTCTTTTTTTGGGTTTTCCTGTCTTGCTTTTTTCCATTCTCTTGCAAATCTCTTGATCAAAATAGAAAAACATTTTCATTTTAACTTTCATACAATTTGAGTTAAAAGTGAAATAGATTTGATTTAGATTTGAAACAGACCCAATTTCAAACTGAAAATTTTAATTTAAAAAATTTGAAGATCAATTTGATTAATCGAATATTAAAATCAATTTGAATAGAAGAAATAATTATAATTTGCTAAAAAAAATAACATAGAAGTAAGTGAAATGGAAAATTCTGTCCAACATTTTTCTCTCCCTTTTGGCACTTTTACATAAAGGAGATGAAGAGGGCAGAAATAGCCTCGAATAGAATATTATTGAAAATAAAGCATTAGTAAAATTGCAAAATTTGGAAATAATTTAATTTAGTCGAAATTCTGGTAAAATTAAATTAAGTACATGAAATGCAACAACTACATTTCCTTTTCTTCCTTTCCACATGCTGTGTGTTCGTAAATGAAGAAGTAAGAAAATTTGTCATGTTATTTTAAATGATAGATTGATGTGAAGATTGTTTTTCGAATTTTTCTCTTCCGCCTCTGAGAAGCTCATCTTCGGATATTTCATCGAAACAGCTTCGACAGATATTCCATTTTTCTCATTTCATTTTGTTAATTTAGGATGCTCTGGAATAAATTCATTTCGAATGGATGATATTTTTTGAATTTCATGAATTGACTGGAAAGGAAAAATTTGAAGCATTTCATGCTAAAAGATTAGATTGAAATACGAAAGCATTATGAAAGATCACTTCTGCAACACTGACATCAATTATTCTATTATTCTGTAATTTTTCTTTTTTTTTTGGCAATCAGACAAAAGCTATTTATGATAAATAATTTGTATAAATCACACTGCCATATAATAACTGCTGATAATTAAATTTCAAAATATAATTTATCATGTCATCAAGTTTGTCAAACCTGATTGCGCGATAAATTAAAAAATAAATAAATAGATAAAAAGATGAAATTTAAAAAAAAAAAAGATAAATAAAGATCATATTTGCTGCAGAGAGTTATAAATAATATCAAAATGCTAAAGATGAAGCTGAAATCAAAAATTAATTCATTCGGTAGAAGTAGAAATGTATGTTTTTTCACTCATCTTTTTTTAGAATTCAATTTCTATTATTTTGTTCGTTCGTCCATCGATCGATTTATTTTTTTGCATTTTTTGCAAACATTAGATTATTTTGTTCATTAATTTGAAAATTTTAACAACTGAAGGAATAATAAGAAGCAAATTAATCAAGCATTTAAAACAGCAGCTGGTAAGGAAATAATAAGTAAATCATTAAAATTGATTAAGTTGACAACCAAATAACAAACAACGAAAAAAATTGTTTAAATTAACATATACATTTATAAGTTGAAGAAATGAAAAACGGTTAAAATAACAAATTCTGATAATTGATATAAAATAATTCTTACAAGGAATTTTTAAATTTTTAGTAATAATTCAATTGCTATTTGAATAACATTATATCGATAAATTCAATAATGAAAATTTAAACTTACCCAATTAAATTAAACTTTATTTCTTTCTTATGTTATCAAATGAAACTGAATTATTAAAAAATAATAATATCCAGAAAAGCAATGAATAATATTGCTTCAACAGGTTATGATAGTGATGAAGATGATAATTGGTAGTGATAATGACTGTTATGATAATGATAATTGATACAGTATTAGTAATGTTCAAATAAGAAATGATTCTAGTTGTTTCATTCAATATTCAATTCAATACAATTTTTGAGTTTATGTGGCCTAATTTTTGCATTCTTTGGCAATCTTTTTTCTATTACTTCAATCAAAATTTATTTCATTAAAAAATCAAATTATTTTTGTTTGCAAAAAACTATGGAATATGAAATTATAATCACTCTGCAATTATTTGTCTTTTTCATAATCTTAACTTACTTTTTAGGTTGATTCAAATTAAAATATTTTAAAATATTCGGAGTTTAAATTTTATTGTTATTTATTTAAAAGCAAAGTCAATTATGATACAACTTTAATTGTTATTTCTTTCTCCTTATTAAAGAATATTTATTTATTGCCATTTCATATCATTCTTATAATTTTATTTTAACTCTAATCTTTATTTCTTATTATTTTCATCATTTTGCCATGCTAAATTAGCACTCGTTTCATTTTGCTATGTTGTAATTAATGAATACACCTATTTCGTTGTCATCCAAAATTTATGAACAATTGTTTGATGGTTTAACAATTTGACATCAAACCTTATCATATTCTAAAATATTATCATCATCATCATCAGTTATTGCTATCAGTTATCAATTAGAGAACAATAATGAATTAATCAAAATGCTTTCAAAAAGACAACACAAATCTTCTTTTTCCTTTTTCATCCTTCCATCGCCCATTTTGTCATTTCCTGATTTCTTCATTAATGGTATTCAGCAAGAACCATCAATGACTGGTCAAGTTTGAGGGTCATTTTGTCCCAAACCTTTTCAACAACATTCTTTCCAATTCACTGACCCCATTTGGCCCAACGTTTCACTCCTTTCATTATTCCTCCATCTTCTTTACTATCTATTCTTCTCCTCTAACAATAATTACTTATTATTTATTATGATTTTAAATGAGTAAATATTTGCAATATTCTTTGTCAATTACTAAATAGAAATATTGGAAAGGGGAATAAAGAGACAATTCATAGTTTGAGAAGTTACAATATGTTTTAATAATTTCAAATAAAATAACAAAATAGGATTAATCAACTTATTTAAAAAAAAAGAAAAAAAAAAAAACGAGGAAAAGGATGACAGTTTTATAGATGCCAACAAAATATCTTTACTAAATTAAAAGATTAATTAGCACTTGATCTTGAATTTTCATTTTAACGTGAATTTCAAATATTTAGTTTCAATTTCGATTAGAAATCATCATATTATAAAATACTATTTTAGATTAAAGATATCATACAAATTAAAAAACATTTCCATATATATTGCTTAAAATTGTGTGCATCATCTCAATAGTCGAACCTGATAATGCTAAAGCAAACTTCGAATAATAAGCATAGCAAATAATGATTTTCCGAAAAAAAAAAATTTGATTGATTTATCGGATAATAATTTTTGATCTAAAATTTGTCATATGATCATTCGTTCAATCCAAAACTATTTTTAATAAACATTTTTTAATTCCTGTATATTGACTTTCTTATGAATTTATTAATCTTTTCTAGACATTCAAATAAACACAATTATTTCTGAACACATTATAAAAATGGAATATAATAATCATGAATGTAAACTACGATAACAACTGCGGTTTTATAATAATGCAAAATATAATTTAAAATACTTTATGAGAATATATAAGAAATATAAATATGTCATACAAGAAATCCAATTATAATTTTTAGTATTTTATTTTCTAACCATTTCTATCCCTTTATTTTCAATGCAAAATTTCTCAAATTTTCGGTTATTTCTCAGTTTTGCATCTTTTATTTTATATTTTTAAAAGAAAATTTGGAAATTTATAACATCATAGCTCTTGTGCGTTTTTTTATTTTGTTTAAATAAGAAAGCAAAAAGCTTCCATAGTTTAATTCCTTGAAAAGGCAAACTTTTATCGATATGAATTTTTATTTAAGTAAAATATAAAAAACTTCGTTTCGCTCAGTTGTTTACATTACCTTAAACTTCATCTTTAACTATCAACCTTTTTGCTCGCTTACTTTTCTAATCCAAATAAATGCTGGAATTTCGGAAAAATTAAAATCATTTCGAGATTGAGCTTTTTCTTTGTTAGATTCACTGGCATATTTAAATTAAGCAAAATGCATATAATACATCATTTATACTCTTGGCCAATTGCAAAAGTAAATTCTGAAAAGCTTTGGGATAGAGGGAATCAATTGGTCTGAAATATGAAAAAATCGATTAATTCGGTAAAAGAATTCTTACCTTGTCATTAATATCGTAGAATGAAAAAGAATAATTGTTCTTTAACAATTTTTCTTGGATAGATTTGACTTATTTGGCAGCAAACTGATAGAATTTCGAGAAGTAGAGAAATGCATCATTGTAAAAAATTTCGATATAAGAAAAAGAATTTAAATTTATTTTTTTTTAAATTTATATGGTAATTTAAATTTATATTCTTTAAAGTAAGTTAAATGTTTAGCGTAATTAAAAGAATGAAAAAAAAGGACAGAAAATGATAAAGGGTGATAAAAATGATACGGATTAAATGATAAATTTTTGAATAAATTTGACACTTATAATTCCGAAATAATTATCCGAATTGGAATAAAAGAAACTTTAAGAATATAAAGAGAGTATTGAAATTGAAAAGCCAATGTTGCAGGTTTCATTTTTTCCATCAAACTTTTATTTTAAATAAAAATCAAAAAAAAAAAAAAGAAGAAATCTTTCTCTTACAAAATAACTATCATAGAATTGATGATGGTTGTGCAGGTGTAGCAAACAAAAACAATTTGAATGAATTTATCGTTGATTGAACCAGCTGTTGCTTTATTATTTTTAGGTTAATTGATAAACGCTACGAATATCGGTTAAAAGAAACCGGATGGATTATCCCGTTGTTTCAAACTTTGATTTATGCTTTTATACTGGTTTCTAGATTTATTTATTCCCAACTTCATTTGTTCGTATATTGGTTTCTGTAGTCTGCAATATGGATTAACGATGAAATCCTGGTAGTTTAAAATGTGGAAAAAATTCAGAAATTTCATAATGAAAATTTTATTTAATCTTAATCCTTGATATATTAAATATAATAAATTGAAAACGAGCAATAATCTTTCATAGCTTTTCTGAATTGTTTGCTTATAGTATCATCTCATTGGAATTAAAATTTCAACAAGTTTTAACTAGACTATTATTATGAGTAATATCTTTAAGTTATTCATTATAAATTGCAAGAAAATTAAAGAACCAAGAATTTGTTTAATTTCCAATATTCATATCCTCTTATTATTTCGTTTTTGAGTTCTTATTTTCAAACTCCCAAATTGCCATGGTAATAGTTTGCTTTTTTAATTTTTTTCTCGTAATTTTTTGATTATTTTGAAAAAATAGTTTGAAATACCTCTATCTTTCACATTCATATATATAAAATTTTGATTAATTAACTTATATATATATATATAATTTACTTAATCAAAATTTTGTGATTCCGATAATTCCTTGCTTATCTTATCACTTTTTACTCATGTTTACTAATTCTTTTGTTATTTTCCGTCTTATCATCTAACAGTTAATTTTCTCATATTTATCTTCTTCATAATGAAAATACATTTTAGACGAGCCTTTCGTCAATATAACAGTTAAGTGAAATAATGAACCAGCAAATTTACTAACACATTTTCAAAATTATTTGATGGACGGCAGAGGAGTTGACAATAATTCTTTCTCTCTGTCACCTCACCATCGAGGTGTCCAGCATTTGTCACCTTCTGCCTGCTTACCGGTGTCCTTCCCCGCCTCCTTGTGACAACCTCAAAGGATCATTGGCTCCACCCCAGGACACATCTTCATATGTTACCTCCTTCCTTACCTTCCATTCATCTCTTTTTTCCTTATCATTCATGTATCGCCTTTTTGGGATACTAACTGTGATAGCCAGTTCTGATTGCAAGGAAATAGTAGAGAAGGACAGTAAATGGTGACAAATACTGGTTATTAATTGCTACAATAAAACGGTCATTAAGTGATGATAAGTATTAGTTATCAACTATTAAAATATCATAGCTAAAGTGATAAGCATCTTGAAGTCATCTTCTGTTGATGCTGAGAATATTTTGTATTTTCTGATTTTAATTATCATTCTGTTATTAATTTCATTTCTTTTCTTTCTTTAGTGTTATCGTATTTTAAAAAGTGTTATTATTGATAAGAAGTGATCACTTATATGATAATTTCAATATTTACATCACTTCTTTTTCTTTTTGTTTTTTCAAAATTATATTGAATATTAGTGGTTACTTATCAAAATATGATAAGGAAACCATGGATTTAGTGGCAATAATCATGGAATAATAATCTGTCAGTTTTTCGAAGCAAAAAAAGAATAATATGGTACCACTTTTTTATTTTGAAAGTATTTTTTTGGTTTCTTATATGAAATGTAATATGAAATCTTATGGAAGTTTAAATCCTAATCAAATCTAAGATTAAAGATTAAAGAACAAAATGATTGATTCATTTATTGCAATAATCTATGCAGTTGTTTAATCTTTACATTTTCGGGAATGTGAATGCTTGTAGTTTAAGTAATTCTGCATAATAAATTAATTTTATTGAAGTGACTCTGTTGAATTTCTTAAATATTAACGAGAAACTTGACTTTAAAGATAATTGTTGAGATGATTCATATCATAATTGAATTTGTAAATTTGTTAAATGGAAGAAAAAAAAAAGAAAGAACGAAACTTTTTTTCTACTATGTCAAAATGGTCAAAACATTTGTCGGTAAATGTAATGAAAAATGTTAGATTGTGATAATTTTTTGAACAATTGACTTTTCATGGACTGTAAAATTCATTAGCAATTTATATTTAATAACTGAAAATAAGAACTGAAAATAGTCTGTTCCATTCTTTTTCTTTCTCATATAGCAATTAACGGATTACTTTTTTCTTATAATTAAAAATACTTCATCGATTTCTGATATGTTGCTTGTAGTTGAAAGTTTTGCAAAATTTTCCATTAATTTAATCATTAAATATTAGTGATAAAGAAAAATCCTGAAGAAACGGAAATCAATGAATTTAAAGAATGAAATTGCTCGAATTTTGGCCTTATTTAAGCAAACATATATTACTGTGAATTATTCCGATGAACAAATATCAGTGACCACGTTGCTAAATTGCTATATATACATCTATATATCTCGAATGGAATAGAATGAATTAATCGATATCAATTCAAAATCATTCTATTCATTTATCCTTAAATATGTTATATTATTATTTTTATAACTATAATTGTTATAATATAGTTAAAAAAAATAAAATCTTTCCTAATCTTTGAGCATATTACATAGTACTTAAAGATGTATTCTTGATAATTATTCCTTTTTGTTTTTTTGTTTTTTTTTTTTTTTTTTGATTCTAATTTATTTAGTTTTCAGTATGCAATTTCAAATAACTTCTTTTTCGTTAAAATTGGATTCGAATTGAAAAAGATTCACTTTTTTTTCTTTTTTTTTTAAAAACAAGTAGAGTAATGATTAAAAATCATATCTTTGCGTATAATATCGATTAAAAAATTGTTCTGCAAAAATTTAAATGAAATTCCAGAATGAAATTTGAATTTCTCATTTTTTTTTTCATTGCTTGATTAGTATTTTGGATTATCAACTGGAAAAAAAAGTTCAATTTTCTTTTTTGAATAATAAATGAATCGTTTTTAACTCATTCACGTTTTTCTCTCACACTTTCTTTTATAGTTTACTATATTCATTTATTTATTTATTTTTGCATACAATCAAACAATTTAAAAGAAGTATTCAGACACTTAACTTTTCTTTTCTCATTCTTTTCTTCTCTAATTTCAAATTACAACTAATCAATCATTGATATAATGTTAATAAAATTCCTCCAAACAGCTATTATCCTTCTTTGCCCGTTTATTTGTTGACAATTGAAGGAGACAATAACTATGGCTATTTTCTAACATTTCAATTGCTGAATGATGATTATTTGATCGTATCAATTACATATAATATTCAATGCTTGCACAATAAGTACAGTTACATGCAATGGCAAACAAAAACATTTCATTTTTTCTTCTCTTCAAATGAAATGTTTGGCATAAATTTAGATGAAATATTGCATAGCTGTGAATATGATTAGCTGCCAGAAGAAATCGTTGTAAAAGTTCGGCCCATTTGGGCATCATTTATGGGAGGATTGATGACATGGATAGGTTAAAGAGATGATTTGATCCGTTAATTGGAAATTGTCGAATATTCCGGATCATGAATGTTGGTAGAATGGTGTAGCAATAGATTACTTCAGATGTTGCTGCAAGAATCTCAGTTTATTTAATTTAATTGAAAAATGGAATTAAAAAGAGGGAAACTGAGAAAGTCTAGCTTTGTCTTGGCTTATTACTTCTACAACAGCTAAATAGATGCTACAGTGAAAGAAGTAGTAGCCTAGAGATCACAATATTACTAATAAGAATTAATGATAATGATAATTGCTAATGAAGATATTTGAATTTGTAATAATTTGACAAATTCGATTTTGATATAATTTCGAAAAGTAAGAATTTGAATAATAAATAATTTCATGGCTTAATGTTTGCATAAGCTATTCTATTCAAAGTAAATAATTATTTATTCATTTTCAGAAATTTTAATTCTAATAATTGTTAACTAATTTTTATGTTAACTATTCAAACCAATAATTTTAATTTGTCATTTAATTTCTTCTTTTACACTTAAGTGATTTCGCTTTTCAATATTTAATTTTTTATCTTTCAATGATTTTATTTTATTAGAAGATGCATTGATGGATAATTGATTACACATCGAAATTTTCGATGCATTCCGAAATTTTCTATCCATTCCTCATACGATTGCTTGATTTCGTGGTGGTACTTGCTGAACTGATCTCTGATAACAGCAATATTATCAACAATAATAATGGATATTTCAATCAACCAATCAAGATCTCATTACTTAATGGTTAGTTAGATTCTTTTTTTTTTTTTTTTTTTATTAAAATTTATTTCATATTTAATCAAAATTTTTTGTTTTATTCCACTTTCACAAATGCATATAGTGCAGTGCAATAGAAATATCAATAGCAATAAATTATTCTGATTTGCAATATATTTTATCTGCAATAAAATAAAGTAATACTTTGATTATATTCTAGTTTTATTCAAATAGTCAAAAAAAGGCATCCCAAATTTAAAATGCAACATTTTCATGTTTGAAATAAAAATGAGCATTTGTAAAATATTTCAAATTCCAATCAATTTTTCATTCCCTCTATCTCAATGCTTTCTATTCGTAGAATTTTTAATGAATAAAAATTTCATTGAAAATTGAAACATTATGCCAAATAAATACATAAAGATTACTTAATAAATGTATTTCAGTGATGCTCATTTTACATCAGCTTATCTTCTGCTTACTTTCCATTTTAATTTCCATTTTTTTTACAATTCTTAATTTAGTTTTATTTCCTAAAATGACATGATAGTTATATAAAATATGAGATTTCAGAATTAACTTTCATTATTTCTTCCACCATTCGATGCGATGTTTGTTACGAAAAATAAGAAAAAAAAAAAAAAAAAACGTCGTTTTTGTGTGAATTGAAATTTCCAAAATTGGTTTATTTGAACTGAAAAAAAGTGTTTCATTTCGTTCCATTTCAGATAAATGTACTTTAGAAATTACGCAAATTTTCCTTCATTATTAGTATTCAAAGAGGAAATTCATAATTGAATCCAGCGGTTCATTCATCATCTTTCATCATGTATGTGTGTGTGTGTGTGTGTGTTTATGTGTGCATTATTGAATTTTCTGAATTAAATGAGGTCGAATAATATTGCCAAAATATATTACAGGTATGCAGGTGTGTTAATTATATGAGTTAATTACTACATGAAAAATAATTTTGCGATAAAGATTCGTTGCAGTAATCTTGTAATTAAGAGAAATACCGAAATAATTGTTTCATATTTTTACCAAATAATGAATTGTAATCCGTATTTTATTTTTTAGATTATCACAAATATTATCAATACATACAATTAGATTCATTAATTAAATAATTAGTCAGTAAGTACAATTGTCAGTTTAAATTATTTAATTAATCATTCATAAAAATTTTTTCTAAAAATATTTAAATAACATTAGAGAATATCGCATGTGTAGTTGAAATGTATAATTATTCCATTTCCAGTTCTTTCCATTTCGTATCCATTGCCATAATTTGAAAGGTGATCTTCGCTTTCTTTTCTAAGACGAAATTCATAATAGTAAATCATATTGGACTATCGATAATAATGAAATAATGGAAATTCTGGATTTTTCATAGAAAAGATGAATTTCTATAGATGAAAAAGATTTTTATGCACATATTCCAAAAAAAAGAAACTATCTGAAATGAATAACGTAATATTTTCTATCATCATTATTGTTATTATTGTTAATAATATGATTATCATTAGTATTATTACTTATGCTGTCATTAGTTGCTTCCAATATCATTACCATTAAATTTATCATCATTATTATTCAAACTAAATTTAAAAAATGAAAATTAAATTCAAGCAAAGCAAGTAAAGTGATATATTAAAAGCATTAAAATATCCAGGATACACTAAGCTTTTTTCTTCTATTGACAGTTTCAGAAAAACCTGGAAAAAGAAGGAAAAATGGGGAAATTAGGAAATTTTCGAATCATAAAACAAATTTCGAAATGATTATTTTTTCGATGAACTTGTCTGAAAAATATTTAATATCTTAATTGTAGCTATTTTTATCACACCTTATTTGAAGGATAAAATGAAAACAAAGAAAAAAAAAGGTCATTTGATTTCAAGCTCTATGATCTTTCTTTGAGTGACCTTCAGTAAATTTCGGCTAGAACTTGCTACAATTCAAATTATATTGTTCCCCATTCTATAATTTTACTAAATTGAAATTCTATTGATGATGATATTTTCATGCTGAAAATTAACCAGAATTTCAAATTTTATGAAATTTTGGAGAAAATATAAAAATCATGCATTTGGATGGGCCATATTATAGAATCAACATGTTTATAAAAATGCTAAGTACACATGTGAAGGAACGCATATGCATGTATACGTAAATGTCCTATTAAGCACTAATTATAAAAAGCCTTTCAGATTAATTGATGATTTTAAAAAAGAAAAAATTAAAAATGAAAAATTAAAAAAAAAAAAGAAAAAAATTTGGTGGTAAATAATACTTGCAATAACCCATAAAATATGCGTGCGTAATGTTCATTAAATAATGACATTTAATTAATCTAATAATGATTTGAATGTGTTATTACTCATGTAATAGTACTTAATTTTAAAGTGTTTATTTAATAAATTTCTTGAAACTTTGTTAAAAAAAAATAGAACGAATTCTTAATGATACTTGAAGAGTTGAACTTCTCTTTTTATGAAAGGAAAGAAAAAATGTCATTGTTAGAATTGCTTAGAACAGAATTTATTCACTCTTTTCATTGTTAATTTTAGTTTCAACAAAAGTTGAAAGAAAAAAAGAAACGATAGAATAGTTGAATAGGTTCATTTATGTGTCTAAACCAAAAAGAAAATTAACAATTTTTAATTCCAATTTTCAATTTATTTTAATAGCCTCAAATTTTTTAATTATAAATATAATTACCAAATTTAACTCCTTTCAGGCAAATTACTAGTTGTTCATTCATATAATGTAACTAGTTTAAGGGAATGTACAATTTTAGCATTTTTGGTTAAAATCAATTTCTTGATCGTTGAAAATTATTAGTTTATCGTTTTTAGTATGGCAGTTAATATGTTGATCATACTGTATGTGACAGAATTTTATCTGCAAATTCGAATAACTCATAATTTCGATAAATTTGATGATAGATAAGTAAGAAATTTTAAGTTTCAGAAATATCTTATCTGATAAACTATATTGATAAGAATAGCATTGTGAAATCGCGATCTCAAATAATCCAAAATGCCTAATGAAGTGCTATAATACTATGGTCGATCATCATAAATTTTTGCATTACAATTTGTTGTTTGTCGAGAAATTGTGATAAAAGGAAGATAAGAGAATAGGGCAGTGAAGGAATTTCGATGAAGAAAGAAATTCAAAATGTATTCGAAATAGTAATAGTTTTGAAGATTTAAACTCAAAACTGTATAGTAGCGTTTTAGAAGGCGAGTGATTTGGCAATGATTAAATCAGACCCAATTTCAAGTTGTTAGTCGGAAAGTTACTTTGTTGAATTGATCAGAAAAACTGATAATTGATAATTTCGACGAATTTATAAATAATAAGCTTAGAAATTACTGTACGACTGTAAATTGTTTTATCTTGCTATTTATAAATAGTTTGATAAAAATATAATTGACATGAAATGAAAAATTCGATACTATTTTAAATAAAATACTTTGAATTTAAAAATTTGGAGAGAAAAATTATGATGTGCTTTTAATTGTAATTATATTTTGTAAACTTCTTCGTCAATTTTTTTTTACTAATAAAAAGGAATAAAAAGTTGATAAAACTCGAAATTAAACGTAAATTAATTTTATAAGATGTAATATATTGATGAAATTTGACATTTGTTCTTCTTTTCTGGTTAAAAATTAAGGGAAAAACAACAAGAAAAACTAACGAAATTAGAAAAATTCATGGTAGAAGACATTAAAAATTAATTGATTATTTTTTTAAATACTTTACACAGTGAACGGAATATAAAACAGTAAACTTGCAAAATGAAACAAGCTTTAAGCAAGCATTTTAGAGAACGGATGAAAAAAAATTTCCCTAGTCAAAAGTCAAAAATGGAAAAGGTCTTGAATGATTTTTAGCATAATAAATTCTCTTGATTTCGCATATCTTAGTTTGCTTGAAAATTATAAATTAACTAAAAAAAAATCCTTACTGACCACTTCTTGTTAATGATATTTAAAATATTTTCCAGAATCATAAATTAATTTTAGATATTTCAATTTATAGGGAAAATTCGAACTATATTTCATTAATTGAATGGGTGCTGTCAACGATAAAAATATATTTTTTTTATTTCTTCAATAACATTTAAGGTATAACTTGAACTAATCATTGCTTAAATTCTTCAGATTGAATATTATTTGAGTTGAAATCAATTTTTCCTGACTTTCATTCTTTTTCTTCATTTAATTTAAACTTTTACATGTAATGAAAGTTTCAGCTTTGGGCTTTTAATTTTCATTGTTCAATTTTTTCGAATAATTCTGAACATTTTGCGATATTTTTTGGACATGAAAAATTCGACTTCTTTTGAATATTTCTCAGATCAATTTCGTCTTTTTCTTTCAATTAAGATATTAAGAAAAAGAAAATTTAAAAAAGAGTTTGGTTACGAGCAAGAATGAAATGCTTAAAATTGGTAAGAATATTTTCTCAACCTTGGAAAAGTATTTTTAACCGAACATATCTATCAATATCGACTAAAAAGAATTGAAATTTAAATAATTATTATTTTGAGAAAATATATTTAGTCTTTAAAACTTTCAACCTATTGTTTAAATCCATAAAATAAAATAGTTATAGTCAATGAATGAGAACTGTCGAATTGCTTTTTACTGGATTATATGTAATTGATTTACCAATTCAATAATTTACTAATTTAGTAATTTAATAATTTATAATAATTAACTCTTCTTAATTTTTTAAATTGATTCCCATCATATTAAATTATCTTGCAATCAAAAAAAAAAGGTACACATATTGCAATGGAACCAATTTTCGTTGGTGGTATGAAAAAGATCTTGAAGCATAATTGATTTCACTCCGAAATTTTTTTTCTTTTGAATTCAATGAAAAAAAAATTGAAAATATTAAATTGAAAAATTTTAAAATTCCAGATTTATAATTTATTCAAAGGGAAAAATCTCAATTCTCATCCATTTAAATCATTATTGATTTTAATGAAAGAGTTGAAAGGAATCTCATTATCCGACAAGAAATTTGCTTCGTAAATAAAAATTCAGTGATATCCATTTGTATTTCATTCTTTTTTCTTTTTAATTCTAAAATATTATCAAATGCAAAATTTTATTGCAAATAGTCCAATGAAAAATTTTTCGCAAACAATAACAATTGTATTTTGTAACGATAATAAACATTTTTAAAACGATGAATCTTTCATTTCGCATTTGCATGGAGTAGTAATTTAGAATCGATTTTTTTTTTTTTTTGTGAAATTATTCCAAAAGATCTAAAAAGAAGGAAAGGTCAAATCAGAATGTATCTTGTCAACCTTGCTAAAAAATCACATCTACCGACGACAATTTACAAGGTCACTTGTTTTTATCCATGCGACTTGCAGTCTATTCATGGGTCAATATGCATCCCTCCCGTTTCTTCTTGCTATGATATATTATCAGAGATATTATCAGTAGGACTGTCTGAAACTGCAAACAGCTGGTTTGTTTTTTGATTACAAGTAAGATAAAGTATATGTATATGGTTGACATTGAATTTTCAAACATGAATTCAAGTTAATTCGGAATTCGAGACAGCAAAAAAATCGTACAAAAATAAATTTTCTTACAACGAAACTCATAAGAAAAAATGGAAATTGAAAAAGGAAAGATTATGAAAATTTCTTCGGAAAAAGGAATAAAATCTCAATAAAGATTCTAAAAAAAATAAATGATTAAATAGGTGGGAAGAGAGAAAGTAATTTTTAAAGTTTAGATAAAAATTAATGAAGACAAAATTCAAACTAATGAATTTACAAATGGAATAATCTATTGACATTGGAAAAAAAAAAATTTCGCGCATTAATTGATGACAAAAATTTTCCGAATATCCTAATCTGTTGAGGTTAAGATATTCCGAAACTGTGCAAAATTGTTGCAAAAAAGTCAGAATCCTCATGTTAAAATTTGCTTTTCAGGTTTTGCTTTCTTTGTGACATGTTATCAAATGTGTTATCAGTCTACCTGATATCTTATCAGGTACAAAGCAAAACCTGAAAAGCAAATCCTAACATGAGGATTCTAATTTATTATCCAGATTCTACTGCTTTAAGTCCATTTTCTAAAATATATCTATCCAAAAAAAGGAATATAAATATATATATTTATAATTATCATATACAACTGATATATATGCGTGATAATCTTTTATAAAAGCTAAATATTTGAATTTAATTATTTTAAATTGATTGCCAATCTTCGTTATCTCACTTTACAATAGAACATTTTATACATTGCAATATTGCCTTTTGTTGCAAATTTTAATCAGCGAATTCATTCATTCTTAAAATACACTGAAAAGAGAAATTAAATGAGAAAAAAGTGGAGTAAAATTGTGGAAGTATAAATTCTACTAGCTTGGATTAGGTCCAGCGACAATATGGTTTGAAATTTGAAACTGCAAAGTTGCTCTGTCCATTATGACAAAAAAGTGGACTGTATTCGAGAATTAATAATACGAAAATTACGATTTTTTGAGTTTTTATTGATTCTGATATTACATTTCTTTTACCAGCCATTATTCTGGGTAAAATATTCAGGATCAATGATCACAATTAAATGAAGTATTCTGTGTTAACATTTCGAAATTACATGTTATTTTTATTTCTAAAATTACTTACCATCATTCTGTGTAAAACAGCGAGTTAAAACATCGGATACTGCAGTTATTTTAATATTAAACATAAATTTTATGACTCTTTAGCAAAATTGCTTTTAAAAAATACATTTTATTAAATTTAAAGATGTATCATAAAATTTATCGGTTGGTTTTTTTCAGATCCATCAGTGTTCCGATTTGGTAATTCATCAATATCCGATTATTTCAAACTTCTTGATCTAGATGGCAATCATTTGCTAATCGGCGCAAGGTAATTAACCTCCTTTTTCTTTTTATCATTTCATTTTAATTTCAATTATTTGATTGCAAAAAAAAAGAAAAATCGTAACATTCAATTAATTTTGTTTCGTGCAATAATTTGTCACAATCATTTAATATTCTTAATAATCGTTTATTGCTAGAATGTTTCAAGCTAAATGAAAATTTCTAAAATGCTCACTAATAAATAAGTAATAAAAAAGAACATCTCATCTTCGATTTATTTTAATTCTATATTTAAATTTTTTTTAATCCCATTTTTAAATTTTATGATAACTACATTTCATTATTTCTTCTTTATTGAATTGTGCATAACAAGCATGAATTTAATAATGTTTCGAACAACAGAAATTAATTTATTTTATACAAATATTACGTAAAATTTTCGTTTAATAATAATTAATAAAGTCAATAATAATTGACAAAATTTTACAATTAAAAGACACCGAATACTTAAAAAATGACATTATATACTCTGCGACTGATATCAAAAATTGACACTAAAATAATTGCAATATATTATAACTTTACTGTCAGACCTGAAAAATTCACGATTTTTAATTAAATTTTAAAGATTTTAAGCTATTAAATTGTATGAAATTCACTTAATGATTTTATATCATTTTCAAGCTTATCATTGAATGCTCATTAGTTGTAAATTTGCTTATTTTTTCAAATTTGCAAATTTGATTGAATGAAATGTTTGAAGAAATATTTCGAAGTATACCATGAAATTAAGTATGGTAGCTTTGAAGTTTTTAAAAAAAAAGTTCTTAAAAATTCATCTATAAAGTATTCATATGTGCAGGAATTTTATGTGTCATAGAAATATTATTCCAATATCATTTTCTTATCGCTGACTACAATTATCAATGCCACTTGAGATCATATATAAATTAAATGAATACTGTATTAAAAATAAGTTAAAGGTCACATAATATTGATTGATAATAGTAGTGATGGTACAAAATTAAAAAGTAAAATAAAAATACATAAAATTTGTACTTTAGTAATATGCGTATTATTGGTAGCATAATGCTTATATTGTGTACATCTATTCAAATTTAAATTTAAACTTTTTTTTTAATTTCATCAAAGAATTCATAAAAATATGATCAAACCAATAATTAATTTATTCAAAAAAGGCAGTAATTTTTAAATATCCTTAACATCTATTATGATAAGTTATTTCTTTCATTACGTATTATTTTGTTATTCTTATTCGTAATTGATGATTTTTTGTGACTTGATGGTTATAATTCTAAATTTAAGGTTCAAATTTTCAAAAAGTTTATTTTTAGAATTTTCATTTGTCATTTGATTATGCTTAACAATGTTTTGGATTGATCGATTTTCAATTAACTTAGTTGATAATTATATATAACATAACTATTCTAAATTTAACTGAACCATTTGTTTGTTTCACGCTTAAATTGGATCAAATTTCATGATATTTATTTTCTGTAATCATTTACTAAATTATTGATTAAAATTATGATTTAGTTTTTTCTTTTTTTCTTTTTTCTTTTATAATTTCTAATTTTTACCGATTTTTTTTTTCTGATATAATAAATATAATTAAGTGAGACTTGAACAATTTTCAAACCCCAATTTGTTAAATTCAAACTAACAATTTCATCGATAATTTCACTAATTAGTGATTCAAATTTTTTTCAAATTTAACTAATTTAATTGCGTTTTTTTTGCAGGGATGTTGTATATAATATCAGCGTTGGAACATTCACCGAAATACATTCGATCAAGTGGCCATCAAAGGAAAGTGTTGTGAAGGAATGTTTGATGAAAGGAAAGTCAAAGGTCATATTAATAGTATTTTTCATTTGAATACTTGCTGAGAAGCATACATTTACGATTTATATAAATTTATTGGCAAAAATTAAATTTTTGCTAAAATTTTTTTTCAAATTTCAAAGTTAATTCAATTTTTACTTGAATCGAATTTATTGTTAAATGATCAAATTTTGATTTGAATAGCCGTTAAAAATAGTAATTAAGCTTGCTTCGTTCCATCACAAAAGCTTTCTTTGAGATGGAAATTTCTTCAATTCTTCTTTTCTCCTTCCTTCACGTCCACTATTATTCTATTTTGCGGAAGAAATGAATAAAATTTCGACGGAACAGTGATGTAATTAAAGAATGAGAAATTGAAAATTTAAATGGAATTTAACAACAACCGAAATGCTAACGACTGAATTTAACTCAAATAATTAACAATAACTTTGAAAAAGTTTTCTTCTTTTTTGGCATAAAATCTAGCAAAAATGAAAAAAGAAAGCGAAAACGGAAAAAATATGCGTTCAACTTGAGTAATCAAGCATAAAACAAATTTTCCGACTAATTGCAATAGTAATATTTTTTAAATGGTTGATTTCTCCTTTAACTTTTTTCATAAGTTCGTTTCTCAAAAACGAGAAATTATGAGAAACGGAAATTCAATTTTTGGGGAAAGGCGGAATTGAAAAACTTTGGAATATTTTAAGGATTTATATTATATGTCCATGCTTCTTTTTTAGTTTAAAAATTGGAAAATGAGTAGTTAAATTTGGAATCTAAAATATTTCAAAATTTTTGAATTTTTTTTCCATTCAAAACTTTAATTTTTTATGAAAAATTCGATATCAATATAATGTAGAACTATAAACAAGTATATATTTTAGGATGCATGCCATAATTACGTACGTATCCTGGCTAAAGGTGATGATCAAAGTATTCTAATTTGTGGTACCAACTCATTTCAACCAATGTGTCGAAAATATGAGCGTGAGAAGTACGGTGAATACAGGCAAAGTTTAGAATTTTCCGGACTCGGTATTGCTCCTTACGATCCAAATCATAATTCAACATTTCTTCGAGATAGCGATTTACTGTATGCTGGAACAGGTAAAATTATTTTAGTAATAATGTTTGAGAATTTTTGCCGAAAATTTTACAAAATTAATTTCTTTTAATTTTTTAAGAATTGTACAAACAGTTAAGGTTTTTTTCTTATTTTACATAAAAATTATCAAAATACAGTTCTGCTATAAATGTATTCTGATGAACAATTTGTTTGAGAACAATTATAATTTTGTTAAAACTATGCCATTTACAATTTATCTTACTTGCTAATTAAAAAAATCATTGAAATATCTTGAAATTATTAGATTAATAAAAAAAATAAATAATTCAAGAAAATATCTCATTTATACCTTTTTCATTTTATTAATGAAAATGAATTTTTTACTGATTGTTTCATTTATTTAATTCGCAGATTTAAAATTGATTTATTTGATATATTTTTGATTACTAATTACAAAATGTTTTGATTTCGCCAGTCTTTTGCTTTTTACTGTTACTTCACATCAAGATTTAAATCTAGAATGATAATTGAAATTATCAGATTGACTCATCATGACATATCACTAAATACATTTCCAGTTTTCAAATAATTTCATTAAAATCAAAATTTCCGTAATTATTCCATTCATATAATGACAATAATGATAGGATGGAAGATATACGGTAAATATCAAACAAACCAGTCTAAAGAAAAAATTTTTAAATATGAATTAATTGACAGTAGCATCTCTTCCGATTTATCTAAAACTTCTAGAAATATATCTTGTGAAATCTAATATGATGATATCCTGAAGGATTTTTTTATTCCAGTATCAATTCTTTTAAAATTTGATCGTTCAAAGAGAAAATTTTTCACTTTTTCAATATTTTCTTATGAATGGTTTATAATTAATTGAAAAAAAAAAAATAAGATTTATTTGGATACCATAAAAATTTCCTATACATTCTATCAAATTAAAAAATTGAGAAAAAAATTTCAAAAAGTTGTATTTTCTGTTTATTTTGATCAAAATTTAGTAATAATTTATTCTTCTTTATTAAATTAACAAAAATAAAACAAAAAAATTTCAAATGTTTCAAAAAAGAATTTTCAATAATTTTTGTTATGCTCTTATCGATCAGTTTTATCCAGCATTTTGGCCGTTTTCCATTAATTGCATGACCTTCGAAATTTCACATAAATTTTACAATGTTAATGAAATGTACTAAATTACTGCCACCACACATCGACAACAAAATTCCCATAATTTCAGTCTTTTTGTATTGATTCGTAGTTGGTTGGCAAACAAATGATCAAAAAAAAAAAATTCGTTTTTTTTCTTACTTCCAATATAATAATTAATTATGCAAAATCATTTTTGAAATGATCGAATTTTGATTCAATGGAGTTTTAAATTTAAATTTCCAATTCATCTTTTTTCTAGTTTTAAATTTATTAATTATTAGCAGGAAGTAAATGCTCATTTTAAGCACCATTTGCAAGCTTATATTGTTTGCGTTTATTGTTAGGTAAATATAATCTCGCAAAGCAAACTATTGGCATATTCTGAGAGAAAGAAAAAAAAAAGGAAAGGAATGAGAAAAAGGGAAAAGCAAATTATAATATTTCAAATTTTAAACAGATAAAGCGAAGAAACAATTGAAAAATTAGGGAACTTAAAAGAAATTGAAGAAATTATAAATTCATTAAAATTTATTTATCTTAAAATTAATTTTTTTTTTCTTCTATTTCAAATCTTATCTAACAAATTGCAAAAAGTTTAATCAAAAATTTAGAAAAATCAATTATTTTTGAAATTTCACAATAATAGTGCCAATAGATTCATGATAGCCGAAGATATTATTTATTGATAAATTTTTTCCTGTAAAATGTCAAAAAAATTAGATTTAATTTCAAATATAAAATCTAATTTCAATAAATCCAATTTTAATGAAAAAGAATCACTATATATATTACCAAAACTGTTAATTGTTTCGAAAAATAGAGATCAAAGTGAACGATTGAAAAATTGAGAAAAAAGCGAAAGAAAAATTTCAAATTTCTCCAAACTTTTTTTTACAAGAAATTTATAAAAGATTTAAATCGACTAATGAATTAATGCCAAAAAAGAAAAGCATTATTATTTTAAATAAGATACGACAAAAATTTCTTTAAATTTCCATTTTTAATGATAAAAAGCAAAAACGTGTGTTTAAATTAAATTTGTATTTTTTAATAATATCAATTTTTGATCTCTCATTAAAAGGCTCATTCTCGCTTGTTGTCCAAATTATCCATTTGTGTGAAAATCAATTGATCATTCATTTCAATCATTAATGAAAGAAAAAGAAGTAAAAGAAGCAAACTTTGATTGATAATATAGCTCATAATAGAAAAGTAATACAAATTTGTAATTTTACAAATAAATTGAGTGGAAATGTTGAAAATTGTTATTTTAAAATAAAATTAATTATTGTGAAGAAATGCTAATGGAGAAGGAATGTTAATTTAAAAATAAAATTTCAAAATTTTCTACATTTTATGAATTGATTGATTTTTCACTTCTCTTATTTTATTCGAATTTTACTATGAAAAAAAAAAAGTAGGTACTGTCACTCTCTTCTTTTTTTTTTCTTAACATTCATATTTCCATTGTAATCCTTCAAAGATATCGTTAAAATTGAACAATCCTCGAAAATCTTAAGAAAATAATAACATTTTCGAATATCCTATTCGAAGTATGAAGAAAAGCGAAATAAAAAAGTTGAGTGATTACAATGAAATTTTGCAGGAGGAAACAATTTTGGTTTTCATTCATTCTTAAAATTTACATCTAAATTATAACAGTGAAAAAGTGAAATCAGCGAAATCAAATTTTTTATGCACTGATATCAATGAAAAAACTTTTTTATTTTGAAAAGTATTCAAATTAAAAAATCACAGAAAAATAATCATTTAAAATGAATAAAAAAAATAAAAACTCAAATAAAATAATGGATTACTGCTTTCAAGTTACCATGTACCTCACATATCAAAGTTACATGAGTAAAAGCAATAAACATCAATTATTATGTTCGATCATAAAATTTATCGTATCAAAATTCATTGTATTTCGATGTTTCAACAATGAATGAATCAAAATATGTTCTTTGAATTGCAATTAATAGTTATAAATTTAAAATTAAATTTCGGATCTAAATTAGGTATTTACATATTATCATGCTCAATTATGTTAAACGAGATTAGTATTCATTTTTTTTAACTTGATAAAATTTTAATAATTCCTGCAATTAATTTGGAAATATAATCGATGATAAAAACTTATTTCAAACTCAATTTTTGAAGTTCCAATAATTTCAAATAATTCTCAAATAACTTTTATGATTGCTTCAAAATCAAAATTCTTTGTTATGCATTACTTGATTGATTTTATAGAAAATGAACTCATCTCGAGACAAAATTAAGAAATTAATTCAGCTAATTATTTCATTGAATACATTTACAGTATCGGATTTTTCGGGTGCTGACCCATTGATCCATCGGCGAAACATTACAAAAATCGTTGATTTGGGTATCCGTACAGAGCGAAATGACGTTAAATTCCTGAATGAACCGCATTTTGTTGGTTCATTTCGAGACAATGAAGTAAGTTTTAGAAGAAAAAAAGTGGAAGAAGTCTGCTTTTTTTTTCATTCTCACGTCTATTTACGCTTAAACATATCACGTCATTTGCTTTGCCATATCTTTCATTCATTTTTTGGCGTGAAATCAAAGAATTCATACTTAATTCCATAAATTCTCAAATTATTTTTATCTACATTCTTGATTTCTTTGCTTCAGAGAGTGATTGAATTTAAAATTCTTCCCGAATGAAAAATGCTGAATTTTTTGAAAGAATTAAACATGGCCAAATGAATTAATCATCCGTTAATTTTCTCATTTTACTCACAAAATTATCATGCGTTTTTTATTTTTCTTTCAACAAAAGTGATCTTTCACTGCTCGTTTTTCTTTTTTCAATCGAAATATCAAATGGCATCAATGTTCAAAGGATAATAAAACTTCGGTTCTGTTATACAATAAGGGAAGAAAAGAGAAAAAACGAACCAACCGGTTTTACCTTTCTTTTCATGCATTTTGAACGGGACGAGTTTTTATCCGTTGATCGAAATAATGGAAGAAAAAAAAAGTGGAAAGAACAAGAAAAACAATAAATTTTACTTGAAAAATAGCTAAATTGATTATGAAATAAAATTTGACAACAAAAATCAAATTTCTCCTTTTAATAACAATTTCTTTCTTTTCTTTTTTTTTTCATCTACTAATTTTTTTTATTTTTGAGAACTGTTTTAACAAATTTTATAGTTTTTCATTGATTCAATTATAACAATGATTTTCTACAATTTTTGAAAATAAGGAAAAAACTGTTTTATTCGGAGAAAAATTTTATTAAAATTATTGATAATTTAACATTTGAAACATTTCATATATTAATAATAACAATTTTGAATTTAATAAATTTTTGTGGATATTGAAAAATATAAGTGAAATTTCAAATGAATATTCTTATCTATGAAATTTGAATCATCCTTAAATCAATATTATGCATTAATAATTCAACGAATTTATAAAACTTTAGATGGCAAATAAAAATTTATTTAGCAAGCAATCTTCATTAAATTACCATCACTTCAACAAAACAATTCTTATTTTTCATCTGCAATTTTTCAGTTTTATTTAATTACTTATCACTAAATCAATCAATTATTTGTGCAATGAAGAGAATAATTCTTTTTTAAATTTTGCTTATCAAATTAAATTCTAAAAAAATCGGTCATAAGGAAAAAAAATGTCTGTAATAATAAATCTGTATAGAGATGAGATGAAACATTTAATGCAATGTTGTTAAATTAAAAAGAATTTAAAAAATAATGTATTTTCAACTAATTAAATTCTTTTCTAAATAGCTGCTATTTCTAATCTAGTATCATTCTGACATAATCCTTTGCTATCAAATTTACATCATTATCGATCAGTAATAGAAATAACTGAAAAAGAAAAATTCTTCCCAACTTTTCATAAAATCATTTCAAATTTTCAGTACGTATACATTTGGTTCCGTGAACAGGCGACAGAACACGAAACATGCAATGATGGTACCGTATATTCCCGTATTGCTAGGCTTTGTCGGTCAGATTACGGTGGCCCAAGGCCATATTCGAATGAATGGACATCATTTGTGAAAGCTCGACTAAATTGTTCCATTCCAGGCCATTATCCGTTCTATTTCGATCAGGTTAGTATTGACATATAAAAAGAAGGCTATCGAAGAAATTTCAAACTTCTCTTTTTTGTTATTTATTATTCTATCTTATAACTCTTTAGTTGAATTATGCAAATTATTTGCTTCAATTGCACGAATTTTACCTCCCTCAAATTTATTCAAGTTGAATAATTCAATCATATTAAATTTACAAATAAACAATTAATATTTTCAAAAATATTCGTTGATTTCATGGTCCCGTAAAAATTCAGAATAATCTTGCAAAAGAGTGAAATATTTTAGATGGAAGCTATAGCACCACCTGTAATTAGCCTTTATTTGGCGAAGGCAAAGCAATTAGTCTACGGAGTATTTCGCAGCCCCTTGGCCGGCATCTCATCGTCGGCCATTTGTGCCTTTGACCTTCAACAGATTAACGATGTCTTCTCGGAATCAAGTTATGGCGATCGAAGCAACCTGCAATCATTATGGATGAGTGCACTTTATAGTGATATTTCAAAATATCGACCGGGTAACACGACCTTTTTACTCATCCTATTAACATTTCAAAATTCGAGATAAGCTTGAATTAGAGCCTTTACAATCTGAGATTAATTTAAGTTAGAGATTTTACAATTTCAAATTAGCCAAAGTTAGAAATTTTAAAAGTCTAGAATATGGTCGTGTTGAATTACGCTATTATGTCACAAATATTTGATTGAAATTGAAATTTCATAAATTTCAAAAATTTAGAAATTATTTTACTGTTTTGAAAATTTTTATTTCAGGTAAATGCACAAATGATTCTCGTTTGTTACCTGAAGAAGCAGTAGCATTCGCTCGAGCTAATCCATTAATGAATGAAGCTGTACCGAATTATTTCGGTGCACCAATTGCAATTCATACGGGTTTGGATCATTTTACACAAATTGTCGTTGATGCTCAGGTATGATATATGCAATTAAATTAACAAAATAAATTCAAAATTTTTGTTAAATTAGCAAATCATCCTGAAATTCCATATACTACAATTGATCTAGGTGAAAGCAATTGATGGACATTTATATGATGTTATATACATTGGTACCGACCGAGGCAATATTTTTAAAATGGTGAATTTGGCTGGTACCACAGCTACCACAAAGCAACCATCTCATCATATCTACACATTTCAGATTACTAATGTAAGTTAAAATTTGAGGTAAGAAGTATGAATGGAATATATTGCACAAAAAATTGCAATAATATTATTTCAAATCAAAAAATTTTTAATAATTCCATTCAAATAGAAATTTTTAAAAATTTTTGATAAAAATTTCTGGAAATTTGAAAAATATTACTAATTAAGCTATATTAATTTTAAATATTTTCTGCTAAATTTTTACTTCTTTATTTGTTAATAATAATTCGAACATACCATAATGATATATGCTAATTTATAAAAAGATTAAAATTTGTTGAAAAGAAATATATTAATACTGAAAAACTTACTACTCATTTACAGGAACCAATTCGAAATATGATGCTATCTCAGGTGAATATCGAGGATTTACCTGTTCAACGATATCTAATAGCTGTTAGCGAAAGATCCGTTGCACGTGTACCTCTTGCACAATGTAATCACTTTAATACGTGTAGCGATTGCGTGGCTTTACGTGACCCACATTGCGCATGGGATTTGGCAGCCAAGAAATGCGTAATGTTAGATAACGATTTAAATGGGTTTGTTTCGATGATTGGTTCATTTTGTCATATATCCCATTAATTTTTATAAATTCCCGGAAAAGGACTGCTCTGAGACTACTGTGAAAGATCAGAGGTCATGACATTAAAAGAAAGTTATTGCACGTAGAAATCGAAAATCAAAGATCATAGAGCTTTGTGAGATTAAATATTCCAAGTATATCGTCAAAAGCCAAACATACCGTCATCAACATACTATTCAATCAGAAGGTCGTACACAATGTTTCATTGTCAAAGATCATCCAGTCAACTAGCAATGATTAACTATTATAATTTTGTGCTCAAAATTAATTCCAAATTTCTAGCAAAGGTCATAGGTTACATATTTACGAAGACGAAACATCTCATCGTAAAAATGCAACGAAAATGCTTCTATATGTAACTCTCAAATCAAAAGATTTGTCATATAAAAGATATATTCCAATGATTATTTCATTTTTAAATGAATTTATTTCAACTTTTAATATCTGATAATGCTCACAGCTACAGGTTATATGAGCAGGAAATTATAACAGGACAAGCAGAAGGTTGTGGTACTTTCACAGAATTTCAACATTTCTTCAACTTTGATATAGCATCATCGATCATTCCTGAAAAAGAAGAACCTTTACAAGGTAGTCATTAAATATTATTTTTTCAATTAATTAATTAATTGCAAGCGACTGAAAGATGATTTAATTCAATCTAATTCTTTTGATGTTTCATCAAGTTTTCATTTTTCAATGAATAAATTTTCAACTACCATAATATGAAGTGCATTTATCATTATGATTTTTATGGATGATAAAATGATTTATTGTTTTAGTGGAAATCATTTGGGTATTTTAATAGATTACTGTATGCTTTAAGATATATCGTACGCTCTTCCATCATCTGATTCGCCATCAATCAGCAAGGATTGTGAATGCAAAGAAAGGAAGCCAATTCTGGCTTGTGCTTCCACTAGTAATTCAGCCTCATTCGGTGTAATAGCAGGTTTCCTTCTCAGTTCATTCTAAATTTGGAATAAGTAAAAATTTTGAAACTTATAAATTTTTTAAACCAAAAAATTACAATGAAAATAAGCAACAAAAATTGTCGAATTTTTCCAAATAATTTTTTTAAGAAATTATGAAAATTAGTTTGCTTTTTTTTTTTTTTTTTTTTGCAAATTATTAAAAGTTTTAAAATTTTTGTAACTTGCGATCAACTTTGTGAAAATTAAAAACTTTTTATTTCTACTAATACATTATCAATTTATGAAAATCATAAAGAGCTGGTTTATTTGAAAAAATTTCGAATTTATTTATAAGAAAAAATTTCCAGAATCCACCGGTGGTTATTCTTTCATCGAGAATGGTTTTTTTATACCAATACTTTGTTCATCGATTGCAACACTGGCTATGTTTTTTGGATTTTTTATTGGAAATTTATACTGTCATTGGAAATTACCGAAGAAGGAAAAGCCTTTTTCATGTCCATCATTCAGTACCACCAGTCCTCAACCTATCTATGGTACCAGGTAATGTGATTTATGAGTAGTCTCATTAAAATATTATTATCAGCTGAATTGTTAAAAATTTTAATTGTCTATGATTTGGAAGAAAGGAAAGAATGAAAAAAGAACGGATGAACTTTTATTATTGAAATGAACATCATAATGAAACTATTATGAAACTAAATTTTGAAACTTCATTCCATTACTTAAATCATAATTTCAAATTTAAATCAGCAATTTTTGCTTTAATTATTACTATTATCATTACAAATTTAGCTTAAAAATTACTTACAGCATGCAAATTTCAGATTATTATCACCATCATTAAGCATTATAAATGCATATGAATCAATATCAAAATTTGGCGGAGCTAAATTATTACGATCTGAATCACCCATATCACTTGTGGTTTGTCTTATTTAAATTTCACTCGCTTAAATACCTATTTGATAAAAAATTTCTTATGGAATTCTAATCACAACTTAGTAAATATTGCAAATCGTGCTGTTAGAAATATTCCGAATCTTTGAGACTGTGTATTACAAATTCATCAACGAACAAAAACCTTAATATTGAAAGCTTTTTTTCACAATAATTAATCATTTCAAGTCATTTATTTATACTTTAATCAACTCATTCATTCACTTAAATTTGTGACGAAATAATCTGAATCATCAAATTAATATAATTATCGAATTTCAGTAAGAAAAGAAGAATGAATCATAATACATTATTTTATAGGTGGAAGATTTATCACATTCATCATCATTTGTGAACAAACTGGAACAGCCAAAAAATTACCGATCTAACCAAATTTATTTATAATTAGTTTAATTCATTTTGATTTGTTTAAAATATACTTTCAGATCAATTTGCGGGTCATTTATTTATCATTTATGTATCTTTTCAATAAGTTCAATGTTGGAAATTCTAAAAATTTGGAAGATAATAATGAGAAAAAGACAAGGAAAAAAGGGAAAAAAATGAAAAATCGAAAAAATTATCTTGAGTCATTATTTTAAATTAACATTTATCATTCATTTCTAGTCTCAAATGATTTTTCAGCTAATTAATTAGGGAGAAAATATATACATATATGGGCTTCTAATCTTTTGATCTGCATGATTTTATTGGCAATGAAATCTAAACGATAACAAAAAGATAATTTGCAAAAGGATAGCAAAGTTATATTTACAAAAGTTTTGGTAAGCAAAATAAATTTCAAGAGGAATTTACAGGATTAATCATCTCATTACAGAATTAGTCAGTACATATAATTTTATTTGTTATGCTGTGATTTGATTTTTATTTATTTTTTAATAATAAATCAGAAATGAAATTTATGGTTCCTGTAAATCGAATAGGTAAATAGAAAGTATCTTCTAAATTTGCATAATCGTTTTTATATGATGTTTGTTTAGAATTTAATGCATATTTGATTGAATTTTTCTTTTGATTGTGATTATCCAAAAATATTCTTGAAGAAAACTTGAAGCTATAACTTAAAACTAGACAGCTTAAATACTTCATTAGTCTTATATAAATCTTATTTCATGACAAAATTCAGTAATTATTGATGGGAATTGATTTTAAATTTTGAGAGATTTAAGTCTTGTAAAAACGACCCAGTTATAAAAAAGAAAAGAAATCGATAACTGTGATAATTGAAATTGTCATGGAATCAAGATAAGACAAACTGTAATTTAAATTTGAGTTATATATTATGAGATTCAAAAAAACTGTAAAGCTTTTCAGCTATTTAATTATATATATATGCGTATCTTCATGGTTAGTTAAATGTTAATACTGTAAATTTATTGATATCATAATTATGTGGAATAAAATTTCTGAAGAATATTCCTTTTTGGCACCAGCCTTTTCATTATCCATAAAGATATCATACAGTACATACAGTACCTGCATATACTGTATCTACACATGTTTGCATACTGAATCTTACAGTATGAATATCGAAATTTCGGCACAAACAAAAAATATAACTATTTCCTTTCTACTTCCCACTTGATTAGAATGAAAAAGAATGAAGGAAATGGGAGGATAGGTAGATGGAAGGAAAAGGACACAGAAAGAAAATCTCGTCTGATCAAGGTAAAACAATGAATAAAATAAATCAACCAATGTTGCATTTTTTTTCATCCTCTTCAACTCCTTATCACAGAATAGTGCGGAACCTGATTTCATACTACCGTATCAATTCTTTTCTATGAGAAGTACCCTCCTTCCTCTAAGATTTATCATACCAAAATGAGTGATAAATTGATAACATTGATGTCAGTCTTTGTCGGTTTGATTTTGCACAAAACCTGAACAACTAAAACATAATAAATTTATTATTACAAACTGAAATAAAGTGATTAAATTAAATGAGCAAAAAATAATGATTATATTTGTTAGGAAAATTAATTAATGATATGCATATTTCTTTCTTACATATATTTTAGAAATATCAAAATGGGTAGATTTCTAAAATAAATAAAATATGAATTTAATAATGAAAATTTCGAATAATTTAAAAAAAAAACAGCACATAAAAGCAGTTTACGATAAAGGCACATAGCTCTTTAATGATAACTAAAACATTTTGCAAACTACTACAAGAGATTAGTGTTGATAAAGAAGGAGTAATACGATGAAGCTTGCATACCAAAGAAAGAAATAAATGAAAGAGGAAATTCTGATTTGAATTTGTAATGAAGCACCATCTATCACAGTTATCAGTGTTATTATCAATCATTTGTTACTGTTCCTGGCAGAACTAAGCAAAAAAAGTTGATTCAAATTTAACAAATATTTTATCCCAGACAACAGATTTATTCAAATTCTATCCCTTTTTAAGAAATAATTACCTCATAATCTCGAGCAAATATAAAGTATTAAATTCGTTTGCTCCAATTCATGATAACTTGTTTTTTGAAACATTCTCTCATTTTATAATGCTAGACGTGATTCGATAAGCAATATTAATTTCTCCTTCCTCGAAAAAATTCGTAACCTATACGCTAATTTGATCAGTGATAACTGTTAGTGACGAAGATATCTGATGATAATGACTTAAAGCTATGCATCGTAAATTTAAGCGAGATTCTCAATTTTAACTAATAATCGTGCTATTTAGAGAAAGAGAAAAAAAAAAACAGAAAAAAGTTCAATTTCTGAAATCTTTTGCTAAAGCAAGATGAGATTTTAAACTCTTTAAAAAATTTCAATTGAATTTTCGAAATTTAATTTGCAGTACAGAGGAATGCAAACAGATATGGATCAAAACAAGAATAAATAAAAGAAGTACACAAAAAAATATACACAGAGTGAAACAAATAGGCAAAACGAATAAAGGCTGAATGAAAATATAAAGTGAATCTATATAATTTCAAAATAGCACAATAAATATTGGAGATTATTTGAATAATAAAATCGGCAATGGTATAAATAAAATAGAAAATTTAAATAAAGATGCCAAGATTACGTGAGACCCACGCGAGAGATATCTAATACACGCAAAACTAACAAGAAAAAAAAAACGAATTGAAAGCTGTTAATATTGCTGAGTGCTAAACAAATTACAAGAAGGAAAAAAAAAGGCATATTTATAAGCCATATAAACAATAAAGCTAAAATTCTTGAGAACATAAATTATAAAATGATATTTACACGGTAACATAATTCATCAACTTTTAAAGAAGATCAATTTGCGAATTTTCATTGGTTTCTCTTTTTTTTTTTAAATAAACTATCACTTAATTAAATTGGAAGATGGTACCTGAACTTATTAAAAAAAAGAGAAGTATATTTAAGTTATCTTAAGCTGATTCATATGATATTAAATATCAATGATGTTTTCAAAGCGTTTGAATTTAATGGAAAATCATTTAAACATGAACAAGACTGATGTACTAACTTTCTTTCCTCCTAAACATATAGCATATTAACGAAGAGAAGAAAGAATGATCAAGAAGTTGTTCCTATTGATGCCATGACGACAACTACACATACCTATGTGTCAATCATGACTGCTATTGATCATCAACAACTGCATCACACATATTCTCATACATCGAAAACTTTCAATAAGCGTTGAATACTTTACATTTAAAAAAATCAGCAATCTTTTTTTTTCTCGAAAAGAGAAGTCATGCATATATTTGTACATTTTCATATTGTTATACGTATTAGTGAGAAACAATATCCAAGCAAAAACTTCAGAAATCATCCACTGTTTGTTCTATTTCACGCTGTATAGTCGATGCCTTGTAACGATTCTTTAGAGCTTTTTCACCGATCTGCTCCGCAAACAGCTGCATTTTATCGCGAAATCCTAATTTGGAACCATCAATCTGAAGTATAAATTGACTTCAAAAGTAAAAAAAAAAAAAAAAAAAAATGCTTTTTTAAAACAAATTTTTTGATTTTCCGCCTTAAATTTAGAGAAATATCATTAAAAAATCCTCCAAATTTTTTAATTTAAACCGAAATGCTGAAACTTTTTTTTTTCTAATCCTTTCAATCATTTTACCTTTGCCTCTTTTGCTGCATGTTGCTTTGCTTCCAGTTCAATGAGACGTACTTGTCGTGGATCTCGATATACTTCATTGGTACCAAGTACCTAAATAAATAAAGTGTAGTATTCAATATGTGACTTTCATGATACAATAAATCAAGAAAGAGATGAACTGTTATCACTATTTTTATTTCATGAATAAAAAAATTTACTTGAGCTCTTGGTTCTGGTTGCTCGTCATCTTCATAAATCAGCTTATTATCATTGTCCGAATCTGTTCTAAGATTTTCTGCAACTTCGTCATCCCACTGTACTCCCTTTTTCTTTATTATCATCTCATTGGAATTTTCACTAAAATTTTGAATCTGATCAAAATTCATAAATTAAAGATGATATATAAAGAGATCATTAAACAAAAAGAAGTTAATTTGGGTTGATTGTTGCGCATTATGCACTCTAACGGAGCTTCTATGTTTTTTTTATTCATTTATTTGCATATTTTTAAGGGGTTGGTTTACGACAGGTATCGTCTTATTGGTGTGTGATTGAGTGGTATTGTTATTTACTTTTTGGCTTTTTGGAATGTGCACGAAATTATCTGTGTCAAAAACATACTTGGTTAATGCAGAATCTTTCTTTTCTTCCAAAAATCCTTCCGCTTTTATCCCAGTCGTATCCTGCACCTGCTGTTCAGTTATTTTTTCTGCTTCATTCACTTCTGAAAATGTTATTCAGACGTCTAATCTGAAAGATTTATATGCGAAAATACAGGTGGAGAAGATGTATCAAAATTTGCATTGAATTTCTACCAACCTAATTTCATCGACATCTTTTCATATTTCTTTGACATTGGTAAGTTTTTTGACCGTTCAAAACAAGAATTATCGTCTTTGCCAGAAATAATGATTTCCGGAGATATGGATTTCGATTGCTCCTGTTCAGTAATATTTTTGCTTGAATTCGATTCAATCGGAAATGGTACTCGAATTTTCGCCAGTTCATTAACAAGCTCACGATACTTTTGATGATCTGCTTCAGTCATTGAGGAACCTTTTGATTCAAGCTCATCCAGCTGCTTGTTCAATTCATCTCGCCTCTGCAGAATATGAAATATTAGAATGCAAAGAGTTAAAAAAAAAAAAAAAAAAAGGAATGAGTACATGAAAATGTGAGAGTCTGAGTAAAAGATTTCGCGAAAAACAGATAATTTGCATATTGCAATGCAATAAAATTTAGAATCTATATTAATAACTACAAACTTCATTAAATAAACACTCAGATAACCTATACCAGTTTTTACTCTCAAAAATTTATGCGACAAATTGGTGAGGCAAATCAGGAATTATGATAAAAAAAAAGGAACCATATAGAAAATAACTCACAGTGATATGACGTTTGGGTGGTATAGGTGGTGCTTTCTTCGTAAATCGACGTCCTGAAAATTCATCCATCATAATTCCTGATTCTTGGGTTGCAGCAACAATCGATAATCGAGGAGAATCTCGAGATGATATGGAAGCAATCGAATTCTGCTCACGTAATTTAGGATTTGTGTTAAATGTTCGTGAAGTCTCAAATTGCTGTTGAGTAGAATTGTGCGAAAAAGGACGTTGATGTGGAAGAATGTTGCGTGAAGAGGTAGAAGAATAGGATGACTCAAAGGCAGAAGGATGATCTTCGATCAAGGGTAAATTTGCATAATCGGTAATCGGTGACGATGATGTACTTGACGGAACATATTCGGACTGCAAAAAGAAAAATAAAGAAAAAGAAGGGAGAAGAAAATCGAGGTTGAGAAAAAAAAGAAACAGAAAGAAAAGAAAATTTAATTTAAACTTGAATTTTCAAAGAAGTTTTAATTATTCTTAAATATAAAGCAGACTTTTAAACATTTTAATTTGAAATTATCCTCAGATAAATTAAGAAAAAATCGAAACTTCATTAACGCATAAGTAGATTTTGAAGTTCTATTAAATGAGCTTATTGAAGGAACATATCATGCAAAGAAAATTCAACAAGAAAAAAGAATATTAAGATGAGTAACATTGCTATAAAGTTTTACAAAAATGCATAAAATAAAATTAAAAAAAAAAGACAGTAAAGAAATTGTTGAAGCGAAATTTATATATATAGGTATCATGTAATAGAAATTTCAAGCAGAAAAAGAACTTACTGATAAAGCATTTTTTAGTACTGAATTATGGTAATGATTAGAAGAGGTTAAAGCAGAGGTGGCATAAAGATGAGATGGAGAATGTGATCGTGAATAGTGTTGCTGTTGCTGTTGTTGACGTCTAGTTGGCGAAGGTGTGGGACGTGAAGGTTGAATAACGATGGGACGAATATTCCGATAATGAGATGGCATGGTGTTACGTTGCGAGCTTGTTGTATTTGTTTGATATCTTTCACTATGTACTGGAACAGTGGTAGGAGCAGAAGTTGGCTGCAACGACGTCAGCGATATCGTTAATGCTTTGTCGACCTGAAGATGGCGATGGAATATAAAGAATGCACGATATTTCTTGTAAACTTCTTGCACGACACAGAGAACTAGCAATCCAAGTGAATCAAACCTGATTCTGATAAATATCAGATGTTGAAGCTGAACGACTTTTGATGCGTTGCTGACTGGTTATAGTGGTAGAATCATGTAGTGACCGTGTCTGATAAGCATTGTTAATCGTTCCAGGATATCCGTTACGTGCAGATTTCTGGAAAATAAAATTTTTATTTTTTGCGAATGATTCCTATAAAATGCTTCTATAATAAATGATGCCAAAAAGAAAAAAAAAATTAATTAACTAGATAAACTGATTTGGCTGCCTATCTTTCGGCCTGCGATCATATTTTGATAACAAGGAAACTATCATATTCAGCAAGCGTATTAAATTCTATAGGCAATGTAATTTTTAAAAAAGACTCTATTAATTAAATGCTCGCAGGTAAGTACCATTAAGTTGAGTTGCATGCGGTGTGCGTTATTGGAATAATTAGACATACTCGACGTAGCTGAATTTTGGCGTGAAAATCGCTGAGTATTAGCAACTATAACATACAGAACAATCTGATCCATACATGATATGATACATATATGATTTAAATTATAAAATTTCAACACAAATTTCAGTACAAATAGATTTATTAAAAAAATATTCAAATGATAACGTTAAATTATTCATATGAGAATTGCAGAATGCAAAATAAAGAGACTAAAACAGACTAAGATAGGACAGTTAAAACTTAAAATTTAGTTTAATTCGTAATAAATTATATGTTAGATTCTTTTAAAATGAAACTTATTAAAAAAAATTCCCTTAGCAATGGTTAATAAAATAATGCAATTATAAGGGAAATGTAGAAGATTTTTCTAAAGAATTCTTCTCGAGACAAGAAATCAAACATACAATGATTTTGATTATCTAAGTTAAGAAATTAACTAATTTAGAATTAATTTCAAATTAAAAATTCCTGTATTCCCGAAATTTCAACTGCATTTGAATTTGCATCCGAAAACTGCAATAATGGTTAATTCAAATAAGTCAAGACCTAAATTTCAGAAATATAAGAATGAGAAGTGCATATGGTTACCATTAATAGTCACATTTTCTGAAGAATTCGGCAAGATTGATTGTTGATCAGAAGATGGTAGTTGACTTATCTACAATACAATAATTTGCAAACATTGGCAGTAAATTTCGATAATTTTGCTAATTATTTTGCTTCTCATAACTAACAGGTGGACAATGACTTCTCGGCTACTCGAATCTTTTATGCAATAAACAGATAGTGCAGTTAGTTTCTTTTTGAAACTACCGAAATTTGTTTTGGGCATAGACATATTATGTCAGCATATGCTCATTCAAAGATCCTTTCAATTAGTGAGATAGTCCTTGGCAAATTCTTAAGATTTTTATAATTTCAGTGTAACTAGGGTAAAGAATTATAGATTACCGAATCGAATTTGCAATGCAGTGTAAAAATTCGATTATAATACCACGATTATAGAAAGACAATGTGAAGAAGAATGAATTGTAGCACAAAGGATTTCCTTCTTCAACTATTGTCATACATGTCGGTCTATATTTTATCCCAACTAAGTAAAAATAAAGAAGAGAAACTTAGAGAAGAAAGGAGTGTTGAACGGGCCGACCTGGATAACAGAATGGATGTCTGATGATGGTACTTGAGCTTGTGGAGGATTATTTAACCATTCGTAGAGACCATTGTATCGTGCGGCATGTTTGTATACCTCAAATGATACGATCGGTCCACTCGAGGACATTTTCGATGCTGCTCTGAAAATAAATAAATGAATTGACTTGATGTTGAAAATAAAATTTCTCGTTTTGCAAATGCATAATGTAAGCAAGGTGACAACTTCAATATCAATCCTGTCATTAATTCTTTTCTTACTATATCATTACCATCTCTATTCATCCTTGAAGTATAAAAGATTGCAAAATGTTCCTAAAGTTGCTTTAACATATACTTCAAAAAAAAAAAAAAATTTTTTTTACACTTTGAATAATAACGAAAAATGACCGATTCGATTTATAGGACGCAAATTCAGTATGATCCATAAAAATGATAACCTTTTATTATCCGACAAACTACGAAGAAAAAATTATATCAATTATAATAAAATTTCGAGTATTTATATAAATGAACAAATACTTTGACTTGGAATTCTTTTTGCTTTGATAATTCATCTCATTCAGCTCTTTTATTAAATTGATATTTTCGGTATTCATTAAAAAATAAAACCAAAAATATATTTCAAAACATACTCCTCTTGACTGATGCCAATAAGTGATTGGCCGTTGACAGAAAGCAGTTGATCTCCAGATTCTAGACGACCATCCTTAAAACTAACAGTTTTCAAATTTTCAAATTATGAATTTTATTTGATCGTTATAAGTTCAGAAACTTCTTCACTTTAATTAAACTTAACACAAAACATTTCTAAAATTAGACTGGAAAATATTAAATCTCTTTAGAATATATTAAAGAATATTTCTGGAGCATGCCATCATAATCTATCAACTTAACTATACAAATACGTAATGAATGATACAGACACTTAAAAACATGAGAATATTAAAATACATATTCAAATTCTCAAATAAAATAAATGAGATGAAAAAAAGAAAAAAGCATAAAGATGAAAAACAAACCCGATGTGCGGCACTACCATCCACAACCTTTTTTACATAAATACCAATGGAACGTTCTCCGATTCCCTGAACCATGCAAAACATCATTTTGGAAATTAAAACATTCAAATGATTGTAGGAATTGAAGTGCAGAATATCAGTTAATGCTCTCTCAATTAAGAAAGAAATATATCGGATAAATTGCCAAATTCGTTTTTAAAAGTGATAAGAATAAATAATCATAATAAACAGCATGAGTAAGATGAAGAAAAAAGCGGATGAAAGAAACAGAGTAATCGTTTTTTTTTTCTTTTTTGCTTTATTCCTCTTTTTAAATTTTTTGATTATGCATAAATTTTCAAATATTTGTACAATAACAGCAAGATATAAAAAATCAGAAAGCTAGAAAATAGTCGCAAAACAGGATTACACAGGAAGCAAAGAAATAAGTATGAAAGATAGGTGATGTGCGTAAGTATATACAAAGTAATAAAGCGAAGTGATTGCAGGCGATTCACAGGAATATAAATAATAATATGAATTAGGATTATACGGAGATATCACATGCTGTGTTACAGTGAGACGAGCAATTTTGCTGTATAAAGTAGGTTATATGAGATATGATCAAGATATTAACAACCAGTTCAGTGATTATGACTTTGATATTCTGCATAATGAAAAATTGACAGATCACTAATGGCAGTACAGCGCCTATTAATGCCATCCTTGATATTCTGCTGATTGATAACGATAAGGAGAATTTCCCTCGCCGATGTAATTTTTGATATGGTTGCATGATATGTACACATATATTCAATTTCCTCCTTTGCCCTCTCCACTGATTTTTCTACCAAACTTCCATTCTAATTCACATTTTAAATTGAAAAAATTCAAGAAAAAGTAACGAAGAAAGAAGGAATGAAAAAGACAACAAGGAAAAAGAAGAAAACATAGATTTTATGTCTCGCGATAAGAACGAGAGAAAAAAAATGCAATATAGGGAATAAAGAATTAAAATATGTTTTCTCCAACTTTTTCTCATTGTTTTCCTTCCCTTCCCGAGTACTTTCTTTTTCCTTTAGGAATGGTTTTAATTCGAGCTAAAAAAGTTGATTTGTAAATTTAAACTTCATTTGTAGTTTTTTATTCTTCTCTTCTATAATTATAATATTTGCCGCGTTAAAAGTGATATTTAAATACAAATATTTCTACAAGAGAGAGAAGTGGTGATGAATCTGATATTGATTGGAAAACAAAAACAATATCTCTCAACACTGCAAACCTACAAAATGAAAGGAATGCAATTTAATAAGATCATAAATATTTTTTCCTACATTCCGTGATGCTACCTTTTTTTATTACAGGTGAATGAAAGATAGCATAAAATTTTTTTACCAAATGTAAATCTCGTGAATTATTTTTATCTGCAAGGGCTGCAAATCATAAAAGAAAGAAAATTTTGGAAGCGTAATATAAAATATACCTGAGCAGCTACAATACTTAATCCGATTCCACTAGTACCACGACTAATACTGATCACTACAATCTCCGGATTTCGTTCCTGAAAAAAAAAAGGAATTTCGTGTATATGAAAATCAATTATCTTTTACTACCTTGTTGAACATATTTATATAACAATATATCTTCTTTGCAAAACGAAATTTCAAATTTCTGCTAGTAAAAGCATATACTTTAATTAATCTAGTCTGCTTGAATCAGAAAAATCCACAATACTAAGCAATCTAAACTTGATTATTAAAATTTGAAATTCCACAACTCCAAAAGCATCTAATCAATCATAGACTGTATAGTTTCAAATTTCAAAATAATATTGAATTTTTCCGGAAAATGCATCATTCCCATGATTTACTGAATGATGCGGATTCTTACTGTTCCATTTTAAAGTTAAGTAGCACAAAAAAAAGTAATATAGCACACAATATTTTTATTATAACTAGTATTAAATGAGCAAATATTTCTAATGATAATAACATATAGTACTAGGTCAAGTTGACCTTCAAATTCTGGAAAATAATCTCAGCATTTCTATTCCGAACAATTAACACGTCAAATGAACATAAAACTCTTAACTTCAGCTTACCTCACTTTAGTGTTGAGTGATTATAAAGCAACTCATTAATATTAGAAATTTTGAAAATCCAAATATGAGGAATAAAAACTTACTTGCCCGAATAATGAATTTATACTCGACATCGATATTTCTTCATTGTAATGGTGCTGACTTTGTTCACGCAAACTGTTCGATAATGTTCCCATTTCTGATATAATCGGTTCTTTGTTCTGCAATGAAAATTTGACAACCGCATCACGATCATCCTTAGTAAAAGATATGCTTATTTCTCGTTTCAATAAATTTCCCAAACATCCTATTTGACTTTTTTCTAGTTAAGGATGAGAAGAAATAAAAAGGATTTCCCAAAAAACTTCATTTAAAAAAAAGCAGCGATAGGCCAACCTAGAAAATAAAATGAGTCAAAAAATTGCGACACCTGTCTATATTATACGTATTACATACTTCTTTTTCATGATTATTTGTAAATAAGTTACATAAATTTAAAATTAAATTTATGAAAAACAAAAAAAGACGTGAAAAATAACAAATAGAAAAGAGATACAGAATTTTTTTTTAATTTAAGAAAAAAAAAGATTTTGAACTTAAAAAGATTTTGGGATTTTGAAATTCAATTTAAATTTATTAAACTAAAGATCTTTAACGAAAACGTAAACGGATTGTAAATAAATTTCATAAGGCGGATGATATGATCATGTATGATCATAGAAGAACTTTTCATGGAAATACTGCTCTTTTTGCAGAAAGAAAATTTTTTTAATCTATCAGTAATATAAACAAAATTATTCCGCATTTCCTGTCCCAACTTTTTACCAATTTTTATCCCTCTTCTCTTTATTGGTCCAATTTTCTTCTTGATATAATATATATCTCAATAAACATCTGGCTGGTTGGAAAGCAATGATATCAAGAAAAGAATATAAGGAAAAGTTATTAAGTACACTTCTATTACTCATAAATGTTTAAGGAATTTGGGTGATTCTAAAGGAAAATATATCTAAGTATTTTCAATCTGAATTTTATCCAAGATATTTATAACAATTTTGCTCAAATTATACATAAGGTTATGATAAGCAAGATTAAAATTATATTATATGATATATCAAGGACAAGTTTTAAATATATCCTTCCTAAAAAAAAATACGATTCAAAAAGTCATAAATTGATCAATGAAGATACAAGACTGACTACGACGTAGTGATAACGATTACAAGTTATTTTTCTATTGAAGTTATCCCACAATTTCAAACTATAATTTGGATAAGATAATATAATATGTAGTGCTCGGAAAGATACGAATGATATCTTTAAAAGAAAACAAATATGAAAACTAGGGACTGGTTTGCATGGTTTAGAAGGGCTAATCTATAGTGTTTGCTTTTTTTTTTTTTTTTTTTAAATTGTTGTTGATGATAAGTTTATCTATTTTATATTTAATTTTTTAATATCTTTGGATATTATCTCTTTTTTTGTTTTTCTAGAAGAAAAAAATCGCGAAGTAAAAATTCGTGGACGAAATTCGAATGCATTTTTGAAAATCAAAAATCAGTTGAAATAAGCAAGCATATATGAGTTAATATGAATATAGAGAATATTATTCATAGAAGTTCTTAGCTTTCTTACAATTCTTGAAAAAAGCATCTATCTTTTCTTCAAAATATTAATCAAACAGGTGTTTCATTTCTCATCCTTTCCAAATGATGTCATACGAAAGGACTTCAAAAAATACACAAAATAAAATCAAAGATATTCTAATAGAACAGTGAAAATGAAGTTATTCCCGATAAATAAAAGAAATAATTATCATAAGTATGCGAGAATTCCTTCCGATTTCATTACACATTTACATCATTTGAAAACAATATATTTCAAATGACGATGACAGATGACAGGAAAATTACATGTGAAAAACTGGAAGGACAGATGATAACATTTATAGCTTAGCATAATTACTGATATTTGCTAAAACCATTAAATGACATCTCGAAATTAAATAACATCATTTAAAACCATTAAATAACATTTCGAAGTTTCCTTATCATTCCCTTCTGCCTTCCTACAAAATATAGAAATTTTTTCCCGTCTAATATAATTATATCAAATACTATGCTAGACTAAGTAATGTTTTTCCTGTTATTTCCTTCCCTATCTTCATATTCCCATCTTCCTTCCATCCAAATATTACTGTATTTAATTCAATAATCATAGCAACAGTGAACCAAAAGCTATGCAGAATTTACAATAGTTGGAATTTCCTTATATCCATTTTAATTAATGATTGTGCCTTTTATAATTCCTCACAACACGTACTTTCTTTTCATTATAATGTTTTGTCACTTCTTGCATTTGCCTACAAATTCCCTGTTAAAAAAAAAAATTTGCATACGTTTTGTGATTTCAACAGGGGAAAAAGCGAAACCGAAATACTATCTTGCAAATCAAAATACAATCTTAAAATAACAATACCAACTATCGAAAAAAGGCGGGTTTCTATAAATTAATGATCCAGAAAAAAAAATGAAGCTCATATAGGTGTACATGAAATCATCACTGGAATACGAATTTCAGAAAACTAGATGATGCTAACCGAATAAAATAAAAATTGTCAACAAAAAAAGTGGTATCGAAGTCTAAAATGATGAAGAAGCTACATATTCCGATATGTGAATGTTGGACAGAAATGAATTATGTCATTACTGATCGTTATTTCTAATGTGTATCAAAATTAGATTAGTTAATTATCGCCAGAGAATTAGTACATACCTGTAATGTTTGCAGTGAGCTAGTCATTTTTACAGATTCTTCGATACCAGATCCAGCTTTCAAATAAACTGTCCAATTACCTGAGGAATGGTTTTGGGGAAGAAAACGGCATAAACCTGGAAAAGTTCACTCAAATGAATTTTTGTAACAATACTTAATTGTTTTATTCAGTATCTTGCACTTGAAGATTATAATTCTTGATAGAAATTAAAAATTGAAATTTTCTAAAATCTTAACTGAAATGTCAGGGAAGTCATTAAAAATCAAATTTATGAATTATCAAATTCACGAAAAAAATTTGGGACGATGTACCTTGCGCTTGAAGACCACTAATTACTTCAGCAAAAGCAGGAGAAAGTCCACGGATGAGTTCTAAAAATGATGTTTTTTTGAATCATATTTTTTTAAACAACATAAAACTATGTTTAAGATCAATATAATGAAAGACAGTAATTATAGATTAATTTCGGATGAATTAATCGATGACAAATATTTACATAGAAACAAACAAATGTACGCTTACTACATACATCATTGTCAGCCATGTAGAAAATAACTAACAAAGGCATAAGAAGATAGCTATGTATCCCTAAATTTTGCACTACCATTCCCTCTATAATTAACTAATTAGGAATCAGAACTTCTGGCATAGTTTACACAGAGAAAACAAGAAATATAGATTCAGGAAGAAAATGCAGATTGAATTTCTGGAGACAAAGACAGAATACGACTTCGAACTATATAAATAATTTCACATTAATAATTCAATTTAAATATAAATAACAGATATAAAATGAAAGAAAACCTGCAGAATAGCCATCCTGAGGAAGAAGAAACGGCAGTTGTAATTGTGGCTCTTCCTCAAGTTGTATGGATGTTTCATCTTGTACTGCCATCACATCTGCATGAATTTCCGCAAGTCGCACAATACTTTCAACTAATTCATTCGAAATTGGTTCTTCACCAACGTCCAATACTACGTGTTCAAGGAACCAACGTACCTTAAAAATTGGTAAACTATTCATAATTTTATTGAATTTCAAATGCCATTAAGTAGATACATTATTTACATTGTATTTGTACATAAATATCTGATAGATATGTTGCTCAAACTAGAAATATTTGAAAATTGGAACTAAATTGAGAGTGTCGAGTGGAATTCGATAAGAACTAAAAGTGTTATGGAAACATGGACGCAATCACTGACAACTTCAGATCCAATGAAAGAAAAAATTTAATAGAAGTGAATAATGATAAGAAATTTTTTGTTAATTTGATTATTTTATTCTTTAGAATAAAAAAAAAATTTTTTTTAATACAATAAAAAAAATTAAACCTTTAACTTGCTTCAAATTAAGTTTTCATAGAATAAAATAGAATTGAGTCTACAAAAAATTTTCTACAAATACTTCTTTGTCTCTCAGCATTTCAGCTTATAAACGAACTCCGGGAATGGAAGAATTATTGATTTCCTTCCAGAGGAATTTGATCAGCAAATTTTTTATTGCAGAGAAATTTCGAAAACACACAAAAAGAAAATTTAAAAATTAGCACTAACCTGCACACTATTCAATTTATAGCATGTTGCACCCAAATTGCTAATCTGATCAACAGTTTTCGGTGTTACAAGAAGAATTATAGCTTGATTGATACGATCCATATGGCATTCAGCTGCCAATTCCAATCCTCGCTGATAGGCCCATTCATTAACGTAACCAAGACGGGTTCGCAATCTAAAATCAGCAGATCAAGCCTTGTCAAAAATTCAAAAATAATGTATTAATTCATAATATCCGGATAAATGCAACAAATCGAAGATCAAAAATGAAAAATGGCACTAACAACTTGAATTAATTTCAAATAAATCTGAAATTAACTATAGGCTGAAATTAACTATAGACTAAAATTAACTATACGCTATAAATAATCGGTCTAATGAAAGCGTATTTCGAATCTGATTTCATTAGACCGATTATTATAGCACATAACTAATTTTGACATGAGAAATTTCTAAGTTTCAAGATTTCTTTGGTTTTCTTCAAAATTGAATATAATGTAGTGTAATGACTATGAAAGAAGTACTGAAGGAGATAGTTCTGCAATAAAAGTTAGGGATTCTTAATAGCAAATCGTAGATATAGTGTTTTTACACGTGTTCTTAGCAAGAAGTAATTCAGTATCGCAGTAATTGCTCCAACATATTATTCTGAGTCATAGATTTGTCTAATTGTACAGCATTCATAAGTTGGTCAACTTTCAAGCGAAATATGCGACTGTCATAGATCACTTCCTTAGTAAGAATAGTTACAGCTTTAAACATACCGAACACCAAAGGCTCGACTGCAGTAAGGTATACCAGATGAAGATACGAGCCAATTGAAAAGCACCACATTTATGTAATAAAATAATTGCGAGAATAATTGAATTGTTAATGCTGCATTTAACCGACAGTGACGCAACAAACACATAGTTTCCTCCAATCTCACAACCATATCATCTGAAATACGGCTTTGATTTAGAAATTCTATTCAAATTTTTGGAAAATAATATTAATAGAAATCATGATTCGCTGGAATGGTAATTACAGGACAAGGTTCTATTATATTCAACCAAAATTTTCAAGAAAAATCTGAAATTTTACGAATAACATAAAATTTAAAATCTGGATAAATAAGTATGGTTAGGACAATATGTAAGTGATATATTCGCTATTTGCTTAAAAAGCAATCACAGCTTATTTGAACTTTCATTCTCAATAATAAATTACTATCCTTGTCTTTATCCGATTAATCTTTTCTTTCCTTTTTTTCACATCAAAAAGTTTTGAAAAAGATACATAATTATAACATGAGTTATTTTCTTACTATCCTCATAAAGATTCAAGATTACCATATCCAAAAACAAACATACTTGAAGCAGATCGATCATCCAAAGATGCATCTCTGATTGAATTCAATGTGCTGTCCAGACTACTCTTTAATACTGTTCCAAGCATTTCAAAAGTTTTTTCAACACAATCAGCTAAAATCTGCTGAGGCACACCACGTGACAATAATGATAAGTCGATATCCTGTTTGAAGAAATTCAACAATTCACTTGAATTTGCTAGCCAGAATCCCAGGGACTCTCGCGATCGTCGTTGCTGCAGTATTTCTGAGTTATGAAATCATAAAATTTGAAGAAAAAATTGTGAACTGCCCCGAAATTGTATATAATTATCACACTATGAAAAGATTGCTAAGATATTCCGCAATTTTATTATAAACACAACAATGATTAAGACTGAATAAAATAATGATCAATCTGGAAACATCAAATACTTGTATGTTACTCTCCTTCCATGAAAATTCCTTTTTCAAGAAAACTATCTATGCAACGTATCAGTAGATAGTCAGCTGAATTAGAAATCAGATTTAAAATATCTTATCATTATTGACGAAAAAGTGATTCATTTAGCCAAATATACTATCCAAATATTTACGAAGATATGTAAAAAAATATTTGATTTAATACTTCCACATTTCACTTCAAATTTAATAAAATATTTCGTGAATTTCTCTCATGATACTTCAATTTTAGCCAATACTTTAGTTTCCTATTTTCTATGAGCCTAATTAAATCGAAGTTGATTCAAAAACCTGTGAAACTAGAAGAAAACGATTAGCAGCTTTTGTTAAAAATAATTGTAGTCGCGTGCGGCTATCAGCAATAGGAACCGTTTGCGATGGAAATAATAGTCGATGGCGTGCAGCCACGTAAACCACGTATGCTGGTGTAAGTTTGAATTGAGCATTCTCTCTTTCAGGACAAATCAGTCGATGCAAAAATTCATCTTCATCTACAGAAAGAATTCCAAAATGCCGTTTATTTTGAAAATTGCAAAATAAAAAGGACTTAAAACATAGACAGTCTTACTTAACTAATAAATACCAATCAATGTTTAGAAAATCTGATCTTTTCTGATAAATTTTTTATTTATCTGGAAATTTCTCAACAAATATATATAATTTAGCTTGTCATTTCGAAAAATTTCCTATTTATTTCAAAAAATTACAAACCTTCTTCTTTTACTTCAGCTAAAGCCGGTAACGTATCGGTAGTATACATTGATTTCTCGGTTCTAAGTCCGTTTATGCTAGATGTTGAAATATTTCTTATTTCTCCGCTTAATGTTGCTGGTGATGCTAACCTGTAACGATGAAATAATTTCAATTTAAAGAATAAAAACTGACTAATTGAAAGATAATATCTTCCATGGAATAATGGAATAGATGGGGTAAATTGGTTTCGGTGAGATAATATCTTTATAAACATTGAGTAGATAGACCTAAGTTGGATTCGGTGTAGGATAAGCAGTGCTAAGATGGACTCAGTAAAGGGATAAGTAATGCTAAGCTCGGTTAATACTCAAAAAAAAAAAAAAGATTAAAGGTAGAGAATAAGCTAAGGAGATTTGACTATAGCAAATATATAAATTTGAAATATGCAGATTGGCTCAGAAAAAAACTACTGCTGTCTTTAATGCGATGCTGAATTTTCAGCCGATTTTGTTAATATTTTTTGTAAACAGTCAAGAATAGCTCAAGAAGAGACATAAAAGACAGTCACTGAGACAGTTGAATGGATAATTTAACAAACATTTCGAAAAAGATAAAATTTTAAAAGAAAAAGAATTACGGAAATTCTAACGCACAAAAATTTTAGTCCAAAGAAAAAAAAAATTAGAATACTTTCTATAAGTGCAAACTAAAATTCGTATTAGCAAAAAATATAAATGATGGGGAAAATGCAAAATATTATACATTTGTGGCAAGAAAACTTTAGTTATATCAGTAAGTATTAAAATCAACTGACAACATAGTTGCCCAATCTTTGCAGGAAAGTGATTACACTATTTCAATAACAAATACTCAATTTTTATAAAAACCAATCTCATGATTTTTGTTAACAGTAAAGAAATTTAGAAAAGCATAAAGTTTTATATGTAATTAGCAACTATTGTAACAACAACTATAGGAATAAATATCAGAATTGATAAACGCTAGAATTAATTTTAAACAAAGCGCAATAAAAAATCGAAGTTAACAAGAATTCGAGTACAATAATTTATCAGCTTAAAAGTATTTACATACTTATTCCCAAACAGAAACTTGACCGGGAAACTTCGGAAGTTCTGGACAGTTGAGTAAAGTGGAAATCAAAATTCAGTTTAATATGGAAATATTGATTTAAGTCCTTTGTTTAAATTGATTTACTATAATATATATGATTTCACCAAAACGTAAGTTTTAATAGCTCACAATCGGCTAAATAAATCAGATGATACCGTTTGATTCACTGATAATTCATTACTTTCATTACTAGCATTAGCAGGAATATCTAATCAAACATCATTATTGACCTACTACTCATATGGGCTGCTAAACCTCGAAGTAAACTTTTGTTTGAACTAGGACGATGATTAAACTCAAAATGATGATGGTAACACTCCCGTAGTTTCAACTGGAGTCGAAATTACATTTTCGGTAACATCGAACGTAGTTATCATTCCCTCTACATTGCTTGCTTCAAAACTAAGAATAAGCAAAAAAAGAGAAAAAAATTTGACAAATTTCGTAAAAAGGAAATTTGCGATGATTCATGAACGAAAAAAATGTATTTAAGCAGAAAGAAAAAAAATTTGCTTAGACCGATTTTTGCCGATATTTAAATTTATTCTAAAAAATTCCTCCATTTTTAAGCAGCCGAATTTAAATTTATAGACATAATAAAATCCTTCTACAAAACCCGGCACTGATACCTTTTTCAGCGTCCTTTAGGAATGATAATATTTTGATATGTCGAAGCAGGATATTTTAAATTTTCAAAAGAAATCAGCTCAAATTTAAAATTTATGATAATTTCTAATCAGATTAAATAAATTTTCAGCGATGTAAGCAGGACTAATCAAGGAAAATGTCTCAACTGATCAAATAAGCATATCGAAGTCAATAACGTATCGACTAGTGAACATTACGATCCAAATATCATCAACAATAAAAGAATTTGAAAAAGAGGGGAATGTTCCATAACAAAAACATAAGCTGTTTTTGATGTTTAATCGAGTATCTCGATATTATAATAAATAGGAAGTCTTCAACTAGCTTGGTTTAATTTGCTGATAAGCATTACTGTTTTCCTGATTCAAGTTTCAGGTTTTTAGGATAATATCACCCGTCATGATTCAAATGTGCATAATTGTCTTCCAATTAAAAAATAAAACTCTATACAAAAGAAATGAAACTCGAATTGGAAAATTAAGGATTGATAAGACAACAGCTATTACTTGATTATCTGCTCACACGAATATGAGCTTATCAGCAATTACTTATTTTAAACAAACACAACTACAGATGGTTCGAAAAAATTCTCATCATACTCAAATAAACTATTTTCATATTGCAAATCTTTAAAAATAAAATCGAAATTCCAGAAAAATATGGTTAATGTCTCCAAAAAAAATCTCGGAAAAATCTACACTTTCCAAAATCTCTATCTTAATTTATCATAACCTCCACCCTCCCCACTCCCTTTTACGTCACACATTTCATTATTTCTAGAAATTTTTCAAATCTTCCGAAAAGAACTTTCTCTAAAAGAAAAAGAGACAAAAAATATTAAAATATTCATCAAATCATCAACAAAATGCAATTTTAAAAAACGAAAATAAACAAGAAACGTTAGCAATAAAAAAGTATGACTTCTTCAAGCTATTTCTACTTTATAACATTTTATAGAAATACTATCCATCACTTAAAAATAATTAGATACCAATTATAATTCTAGCAAATCCGCTTATTTGCCTCTTCATTTTTGTCAAAATACTCATTTTCATATACAAATGACTAATAGTTCAGACTTAGTTTTATTGATTAATTTAAAATGAATATCTATGATTGACAAAATAAAATATAAATCAAGTAATGAATGAATGTATAAGCTGTGTATGAGTGTGTGCTGATATGTGCATGCATTTATAGACATGATAGATCTAAATATCATGTCAACACAAAATTATTCCAAGGAAAAAAAAAGAAGCAAAATGGACGAAGAAAGAATTACTGATACATTCCACTGCTCTTTTAAAATAAATATTTGTACAGGTTATGCAAACAACACGTTTAAATAATTTAATCAAATACGATCGAAATGAAAGAGACCAGCCTTTGGAACAAATCAAAAGTTATGATAATAATGAAGATAACATCAAAAAGATTTCATTAAATTTCTTAATTACTTTTCTACGAACTAATCCAAAATTTACATCGTTTCTTTAAAATATATAATTTTTGAAAATGCATCATTTTCTTTCTCTTTAATTCCTACTGTTCCATTTCTTTTTCTGAAATCTTTTCTAAATTTCTTTTAAATTTCAAATTCGCGCAAATTTTCCAAAATTTGTGAACTCTTCGTAAAACAATAAAATTATTATTTCTTACCATACGCAAGAAATGACAATCCTAGTTCCAATTTTTCCTATGAATTAAAATATCTCTATTTAAATTTCTTCTCTTTAATAATTTCAATTCTTTATTTCTGGTAAACATTCAACTTAACTTAATAATTAGCAGATAAACCAGAATTTCAAAATCAGCTGCTAACCATCCTTATTTGATAAATTTAATTTGGCATTAGAATTCAGATACGTCATTTTTCAGAGACAATGTAGAATTGAATACCAAAAAGCTGCTATTATCTAACAATAAACAATTCCAAAGCATGTATGAAGACATTCTGTTATCAGGAGAATGCTTTGTCCAAACAATGAATCATATCGCGTTATTCTACGGTAGTGAAAGATGTCTCTTTGACCATGTTACAAAACGCTTAACATATCTAATTTAAGTTTTTCAAAAAATTATATATTTATCGAGAATGATTTCGAAAAAGCAATATTGGAAAAGAGCTAGGTATATCAAGATATTTCTTCCTAATTGAAGAAAAAACGAATCTGGAATACTGACATGCCAATAAACCAGAATGTTTCGTGTAGATCTTCCGAAAAAAAAAAACCGAAATAAAATACCAGATACATAAAATGATTTTTCAAATCTTCGAAAAATAGTGGCTATCACAAATTTTTTGCACATTATAACAGATGTCAACGATTATATAATTTTTCAAAAACTAGGAAAATGATTCCAAGCAAAAAAAAAAAAAAAAAAAAAAGAAAAAAGAAAAAAGTGTATAAAATAACGATATTGCCAAAAAAGAGCAGAACGGGAGCCAGCAATGTAATTAAACAAGACTATCGTCAATAAGCATTTATATATACATTCAGTTTCCACTAAATTCATTCCCTCAGTAAATTTTTGCATCAATTAAGAAATTAAAGAAAGCTTTTTTTTTCTTTCCTCTATCTTCCTTTTATTTTAAATGGATACAATAAAAAATTTTTGAACAATCGAATTTCGGATTTCAGTCTTTGAATAACTTAGATATAAAAAAGTTACTGCCTTGACTGACCTTGTTAATCCTGGAATCATTTGCATCCTATTACTGCTTCCATTAACCATACGAATTTTCATAGCATCCTGAAATGAATTGCACTACACATTAACTCTCAAATAATTCAAAGTGCTTAAAGCGAGAAAATTTCTAAGATAATTTTCGAAATTAAAATTCAAAACCTCAATAAACTGACCCAAGCACTTAAGTAACGGAACATATAGTTGTGAGCAATATCGATTATGTTTCCATCACGAAGAGCTATGGTTTGAGAGATACGCTGACCATCAACCTATAAATTTCAACTTCTTATTTAAATTCGAAACTTCATTTTAACGCATTTTATCTCTTCTAAAACGGCATATAATAAAGGAAAACCTCAATATAAGCATTTTGATCTGACGGTGTGATCGTTACAACACCATCCTGATAATTGATAACTGCATGCCGAGGTCTGATACATTGTCCATCTAGAAACAACCCCATTGAGCGATCTGAGCCTATACCCATCACACCAAATGGAAGATGTATTGGCTTCATTTCTGGGATTTCTTTACAATCTGAATTGTCTTCGATTCATACCACAATTTGATTATTGTGAAATTAAATGAAGATTTCAATAAATTTTATTTTGTAAGCTTTTTAGATGATAAAAGTAGTGAAAACGGCATCATTATTTAAAAATAATGGATAAACAATAAAAAATAGGACAAAATATCTTTTGAAAATTGATAATAAATAATGCATGGTTTACCTAAAGTTAATTGTAAAAGACATGGTTTAATGGCGAACAGATTTTGCATGCGTAGAATTTGAGAGGTTCCTGCAGAGAGTTTTTGTGGATCAGCGTAATTAACACCAAGTGCTGCCGTTGATGATATCGACAAATGACGAACATGTCGTCTTGGTACTTCAGATGATTGCTGCTTCACAACAAAAAATATTTCCTCTGATGGGTCTGGTATACGATTTGCCAGACTAACCAACGGATACTCATTATAATCCATAATTCGTTCACGCCGACTGATATTCAAAAATCGTAAATCGCTTAATGAATGAGAAAGCTTTGTGGAAACTGGTATCACCATCTGCAAATGTTGAATCATTTTTTTTCTTCGAGTATTGCAATAATTAACACTTCATATTAATAACAATATCTGACAATTAAATTTTCCTGATACTAAATAAAATTTCAACAACTAATTTAGTTATTAAGCATCAGTTTTCATATTACTGGTCAATGATAAAATAACAAATAACAACTAGTGATATTGGCAGATTACAGATAAGTTTTGTATTTTATATGTAATAAATATTTCAAAGGCCACCTCAACCAAAACATATTCTTCCACCTTTTTATTGATACCATATTTTTCTAATACTTCTTCCAAAATTCTAGCTGTAGTATCACGTACTGATACAAGAAGTGTGACATACGGTCGACTTGGTTCTAATTCATAACCATAAATCTTCAAACTACCACCTGAAATATAAGATGAAATAAACTTAAATTTGCATAATTCAATCATTTTGACAATAAGCCTTCTTTTCAATTTTTACAAGAAAAAAATTCCTGATATAACGAATAAATTATTTCCTTGCCTAGATTTTGTCTCTAGAAATTTCAAATAAGATGTAATGTGCCTAGATTCAGACTACCATCCAGTTTTAATTAACAACTTAAACAATGAGACAGCATCTCTCCAGATCATTCAATATATTAATTGAAACAATTTAGTCATTAAAATCCTGGACTCTTGGGAAATATGAACCAGTATCTAGTCCATAGATGGACTATCTGAGACAATATATTTTACAAATGATATGGAGAGATTTTACACGCTATCACTGTGAAGTCAATCCAAGAGTTGCTTTGCGGAATGTAGGACTAATCCATTTAACGATGCGTCATGCATAACGCAACGCCGGTAATGTGTCCACACATATATAACCATCATATAGCACGCATAAAACCACCAATTAGCAACTTCAATTGCGAATTAGCTTCTCGAAGCAGTGCAAAGAACCGAAACCTTAAGTAGATTCGTCAACATCTAAACAACTATCCCCCACACTAAACTACCAATCAAACACCAACATCAATTCATTCTCCCAATCAAAATACTTATTACATACAGAAAATCCCACCAAAAAATTTAACTTTAAATTAAATTTTGAAATTCATGGAATTTCCCAAAATTCCAAAGTTCCAAAGAAATGCCAACATTTCAAGAGCATTTTATTATCAACTTCCATGAGATATTCCTCATTTTCTCATCGATTAAAAAATTCTTCTACAGCATGACCCGACACTCATATTAACAAATGCTGATATGAAGTTTAAAAACTGCTTCACTGATTTACAAAAAACTGAAGTGAAACGTGCCGTTTCAGTTAAAAATGGTTGAGGGTTGGCGATAAACATAGTGATCTAAAAAACGTTGGCTATACAACCAGACATCAACACTCTTTAAATTGTTTGGGAATTTCAGCTCTAGCGATTATTTCAAAGAAACGGCAATAAAATTCGCATGGAAATTTATTGCTGAAGAATTGTCTCTTAATAAAAGCAGTTTCTAATTTCTATTTATAAAATTATTTGAACAAATATTGCATTCGTTTTCATATTTCATATTTTTCCTACTTTTTCTTATTTCAAAAAAGAAATAGATTTCAAAAACTCGCTAAATTAAAACAATTCAATATGCCCAAATTTCTTATAAAACTATTTTTTTTTTTGTAATTTTTACTTAATTTTCACATCTTCCTTTGAATTATTTTATGATTTATCGTACTATTACTCTTGCACTCTTAATTCTCTTAATTTCGTAGCTAAGGAATGTATGGTCGATCTGAGATTCTTGTCATATTTAATTAACCGCCTCATCTGCTTCCACAACAGTATCGACAGAATTGTATGTTACTGCCTCGCTTTGAATGTTAGACTGTATAAAATTATACAGTAACTATCCTTTCTTCCAATAAATATCAAAGCAACACCAGCATGATGATAAATCGCCACTAATTTTCCTAATTCTTTGCTATGGAAGAAAAAGCTGAATTGGGTTGCTTTTATCGTTACCTTGATCCAACTCTTTTAATTTGGCTGCAATCTTTTTTTCACGCCGTTTCTTCATAACAACTTCTGGATTCGAAATTGTTCGCGTAAATGTTGTTGGTGGCAATGCTTTATATAATTCTTCGGAAGCGCGTAACTTCGGTTCTTGTTGCTCAACTGCTGGAATTTTTCTGTTATATAAAGATTATTTTTTATAATCTTACTTGTTTGCATAAATTTCGCTTTCTCTTGTCCAATACTTATCCTATTTAAAAGTTTTTGATAATAATTCAAAGGAGACATTTTCATTGTCATCTAAGACAAAAGTGAGTTGACTGTTCTTCAGCCAAAATCCGCTTGTTTCTATTTCTATATGAAAAAAAAAAAAGAAAAAAAACTGCCTAATTCTCAGAAACTATCATCAAAGTCATATAAAGTTTAGCATTCGAATTTTACCATTCTTAATCATCCACAAAAAGAGAATAATCAGTCAGATAAGCATATATTTTTTTCAACAATCGCGAAAGCTAATCATAAAACAGAACAGCTGCATATCTATCCTTAAAATATTAATTGCACGTCAAATATTCCTAGTCAACCTACAATGCTGATTAGGTGGTTGATAAAGGTCGCTATCTATCACTTTATACTTTGAAAAAATGGAGTTTTAAATTTAATAAAAAAAAAGTTCTGAGAAAGAACAAAATTTAATTCTGTCAACAAATTATAAATATAAACAGCATAGCACTGACAAAACGAAAAACCTTTTTGATGCTTTTTTTTCAGTTCTTTTTCTTCTTTCTTCGAAAACCTTTTTCGACTGCCATTCAAGCCACCTGTGGTATCCTAAAAAAAAAATTGTTTTCTAAAAAATTATAAAACTAATTCTGAAGGTTAAAAATTCTCTAGCCTCTCCTTTCAATATGATTTCATACGGTTACCTATCTTCTAAGGCAAGAATGTGATTTATTATTCATGAATTATCTCCGAATTTCTATCTTCCTTTTTGAATGTGTACGATCGTTGTACCTTATTTGGTTGTAATTTGGAAAATAATTTTATAATTCGAAATGTTTAAGTGACTTAAAACTCCTTATAATTTCGAACCAATTCTTGAAACAAATTCGAATATCATGATTAAAACTGAACTACTATTTTTTCTAACTGCTGAATGTTACTCCATTATTGCATTTTATATAAAATCTTAAAGCCAAATTTTATACCTCGACAGAAATAGTATTAAGATGTGCCCTCAACAGAAATCGACCTTCTCGATCATCTTTATGCCAATTTAGTTGCACAAGTAATGGTTTTTCATCAGGTGCTAAACATCGTTCATCACCATTTTCGTGAACTTCCCATAAAGTATATTCTGGATCACTAAGCCTGAAAATGAACTCGTTTCTTTTTCACATATTAGTATAAAATTTTCTAGGTTAAATATCCGCTGATGCAATCATTTTAAAAGCGAAAAAACATCTGCAAACTTACATTTTCAAATCAGGATGAAATTTATCGACCAGCGCACTGATAACTGCTCGGGCTGTTGCTGTACTGGAAACACGGATACATTTCGTCACTACTTTATCTTTTGATTCTTGAAAATAAAATCGCATCACGCCGTGAATTTCAAGATCCTGAAATGTCAGGGAAAGAAGTTTGTTGCACGAATGAATTTCATTCAACAAAATTAAATATAAAATCATTTTATAAATATAATTATTCTCTTATTCACTTATTATAATCGAATTTAGATAAAATATCCTTCAGCACAAGATAAAAATTGCATACTATCAAGTGGAACAAAAAAAGAAATATGCCGAAATTATGGACTACAAGATAAAGTAAGCCTTCTGTTACTCCAAAATAAAAACTTTGACAAAAAGATATTAAAAGTCCACTATAACTATTATAATTCATTCTTCAATTTGTTGTTAGAAGATTAAATTTATTGCAACCAGTAATCGAATGGAAAAAACATTGAATTTTGATGAAAAAATTTGAGAAAAAGACAAAAAAAATCTCATTTCGTACAATTTACTCAAACAGAATGAGTGAAATAATTATACTGAATAAATTAGTCAGATTTTTTTTCTCTTTTTTTTTTTAACTTGCTACATTAATAGTTCATTTTTTTCAGTTATCATCTTAATATAATTCCAAATATAAGCATCGCAATAAGCAAATTCGAACTTGAATATTTTTGCAAAATAGTTTAAGTTGAACAATCGATCGGTTATATATTTCTCACTCGATATTTCCTGTAGCACTTTCAGGCAAAATTCAAAAAAATAAAAATAAAAAAAAAAAAAAACGCTAATCCTCTTAATGGAAAAAATTCGAATTCATGTACCTCTGTCGGATAGCTTAGATTGAATAAATCAAGTCGATTTTCATTCCACTGATCCACTCGCCGACAAAGTTGTTCTCGCTCAGTTTGTTTGACTAGTGGTAGCCTGCTTAACATGATCGGATTATCCAGAATATACTCTTTCTTCTCTCCTGAAACCAAAATATTTCTTTCAAAGACAATGCCTCATTATATTTGGATGAACGTACAGCCATCACATATTCAACTTCAGTTCTTCAGTTTGATGCTGAAAAAATCATTCAGTGTAAAATAAAAATTGGAAATCATTCGAAAGGACAGAATCAATCACAACTGGAAATGAAACGAAAACAAAAATTTTAAATCGAAGAAATAAATTTGGGCTCCGTTTTGCAAATCTAAAAACAATTCGAATTTATTTAGGAATGAAAATAATCTTGAAGCAGTAATTAACTGAAAATAAAAAGTGCAAAATCGAAAAAATTATTACAGATTTTCAACCAATTCCAGAGAAATAATAATAATAACCATGCTACAGTGGTTGCTGGAGAAGTTGAAAATACCCATAATATCATATTTAAAGTATTGTTTTTCAATAGAAAATGAAAAATTATTATTTTTCTGTAATATGAATAAGAAGTAGCAATATCTGGTTAGATGTTCGCTGCGTAATATACTAAAATAATATTAAAATATCAATAATAAATAAAAGGAAATTATAATTAGAAACATAATCATACTGAAATGTAAAGAGACAATCTGAACTTATTCCTTCAACTATGAAAATAACGATAAGTAATGAGAGATATAGTGAAATGATCATTAGACAATGTGAAATTACTTAAGAACCATCACCATCTCAATGCCACCGACAAAGTGAAGTTATAAAGGTCACATTGTCCAAAGGTCACACGCAAAGGTCATCTATTCTGGGTCAAAAATCTGATGTCATTATTGAATCCATTCTATTCATTGTCCCCTGCTACAAGCTCATAAATAAACGAAAGACCGAAATGACCTTCAACGTTCAATGTTTATGCCGATCTTATCTATCTCAGTTCATCTTTCAATATGCCACATGCGGTCCGTTAATATAAGACTGGGATTGGTACTCGTAGAAATATAATGCAAAACATTCTCTTTGGTAACAAATTACTTGCAATCACTGCTCTAATAAATATCGATAATTTCCTGCAATCTCTAATCGTTCTTATCGATCTTTACTGTTTCTTCAACTATTCATTATGCTTTAGTCCTTATATTGCTATTATTTTTTGAAGTAATATTGTAATCATTTAATACGCTTTTACTTGCTCTAAATTTGTTACTTATGTCATTTAAAATTTATGTAATCTATAATTCTCTTTGGCTATTGGACTATTTATTCACTAGTAATTTTTAATTTAAATTTTCATTTGTTCCATATTTTGAAAAAATTCCACGAAATGATTTTTTTCGAAATTGAAAAAACAATAAAATGTATTTGTAAAGACTATAGAATTCTAATCGTTTCAAATTCTTATCGATCTTTTTTTTTTCCTGCGAATTGGAGTAATACATGCTTTTTTGATTAGCGCAATCAATTTCTGTAGCATCAAAAAATGGATTGCTTGATTAGCTTAAAACTGTTCTAGTTATCTTTAGGGAAGATTTCTTATCTATCGTGATAGTTATATGAAAAGTTCCCAGGTAAATCCGAAAGAAAGTTATCATTCTTGCTTTGGTAATGTTAAACAGAAATTTTATTGCTGACTTTTATCCATGAATAACAACAATACAGGTGCTATAAAAATGATTTGTTTCAGATGAATAAAATTTTATGATTTTAAAAAGCGATGCAACACAGCAAAATGACAACTGACAGCAATCCAGAAGGAATTCGTTATGTAATAATTGATGAAAATCCAGAAAATGGTGGAAGATCCGATAACTATTCATTTACATTATCTGGATCGACGATATATCATCAAAATATATCAACAGAACAACACGATCGCCACCTTCAGCAGCAAGAACAACAACAAGAGCAAATGCTTAGATATGAATGCGCTCAAAATGGTTCGTTTTTGCTGCTTCTTCTAAGTCCTAGTGTTGTTATTCAAAAAAAGAAAAAGAAAAATTGTTTTATGAATCTTGCATAGAAGGATGATTTCATTAAACTCCTAACCTTCATCAGCACTTCTGCTAGTGGAATTGATTAAAGAAAGCAATTGAAGACTTTGTTTGGAAGAGATAATATCTGATTATATCCATGAGATACTGGAATGAAACATGAAAGTGTTCCGGATATAGCTTTTTAAAAGATGCCATATTCGAAATTAGGAATCGAAGGATATACAATAATAAATGATTTATAATCTTCCTCTGCACTGTCCCAGTTGTTATGCTTAATTATACATTCAAGTATTAAATGAAGTTGTAGTTTTTTTTTCTTTTTTTTTTTATCGAGCTGTTTCGGATAAACCGAAGAAATTTTTTAGTTATTAAAGGCGCTTTCGTATTTTATTTCTTTGTTTACTTAAAATTAATTAATAAAATATATTTAATTCAAGAATCATCAACTTCAACATGGGTCGATAATTCGTTCAGTACGCCAATTTCGAGCAATGTAAGTTCAGAAACATGACCAAACTTATTTGCATATCATTAATTTTAAATACAGTCAATCATAATTCTTTATTTTTGCAAAACAAAAGTTTTTTGAAAGTCTTTTCTAGAAGGAATCGAACGATTTAATCTCATATTGAGTTTAGTTTAGCAAATATCGAAAATTCCGAAGAATTCTGTGAAATAAGAAAAGAATCTATCTTTAATTTGTTTGCAATTTCATTAAAATCAATCCTGAACTGAACTTCTTGAAATACTCTGTCTTTCAGCGCATTGATTATACAGCTATATGGGAGAACCCTAAAAATATCAGTTCATTTTGTTTAGATAATCAAATTACCATTCTGTTAGTATTTATTTGTTGTGAATAAATTATAATTATTTGTAGACACACTATTTGGCGCGATGTAACCTTTGTGATGCTCTTTTCGATTTGGAGGAGTATTTGAATCATACCAAAAATTGTAAATTAGAAAAATATTACAAGTACGTTTATTTATTTACTTTCTCGGAATTTATTTTTCAGCTGATCAAATGTGATAGGAAATACTGAAATATGTCTCATTAAAATTATTTCATTAAAATTCCAAACAACTGAAATAAAAAATTAATGAGTCAAATAATTGATTTAATTCAGTACAAATTGTCAATTAAGTGTTTTAGGTGTGATATATGCGATAAAGAGTATAATAAGGAGCATAATTTAAAACTGCACCACCTTGGACAACATGCTAAAGCAATGGTTGAAAATAATAAATACATCTGTTCGTTCTGTCCAAAGAAGTATGCTAGATTAGCTGCTTATTATGCGCACCTTCAAATCCACGGCCTGAACGATTCGCTTATATGTACCTTTTGTAAGGAAGAATTTGATTTTCAGGTTCATTATCAATTTAATTCATACAGGATAATCTTTTATTTATCTCAATTTAATTATCTCATTTGGATTTAATATAGCCAATGATTGAATAAAATTGAAAAATAAATGTATTATATATTTAGACTGAGAAATAATGTTTTTATATATTTTTTTGTAATCTTAGAAACTACTATAGCCGTGTGCTGATTTATAGTTAAATGCCAATAAGTCTAAAATACCGGGAAATTGAACTAAATTTTGTTTAATTATGACAGCTCGTATGATCAATTTAACAAATCCTTGTCTCGTTGCTACAATATTTAGTCTGGTGAGTTCTATGAAAGGCATTGGACCGATTTCAAATAATTCCGGAAAGTCCTAATGATGGTTAACTGAATTTTTGTGTTTTTTATGTGAACATTGGAAATTATATGTTCTTGCTTAACTTTACCATTTTAGGCACTTTTGAACAAACATTTGCGTTTAGAACATTGTTATCCTCGCTTGGAAAATATCGCTACTGTTGAAATATGTAAAAAATGTGGTATTGCTATGTTGAGCAAACAAGCAATGGATGAACACCAACAGATGCATCGGAAAATAAAGTAATTTTCATTAATTCTGGTTGTTTTTGAGAGAAAATTTCGGATATAATGAGCAGCTATTTAATTAAATATCAAAAAAAAAAAAAAAATATACGATAACTTACCGAATTTTCAAAAAAAATGGCATTAATCTGTAGCGGAAGAAATAGAACGTGAAGCCCAAAAGATATATCTAGATCTAGTAGCTGTCATATCGAGCATACATAAGGTACAGTCGGAAGCAATTTTTAAGAACATTCGGACTTTAACTAGCACACCTTTATTTAGTCTAGAGATTATTATGCATAGATAAAATAATGCTTATTGGCATAATGTGTTTTTTCATTAGTTTTCAGTAAGACAATGAAAAGAAATAAACGGAAACGTGAATCAGATCCTGGTAATAGAGCTCATAAATGTGAAGCATGTGGCAAATCTTTTAGAAAAAAATTTGAATTGATGCGACATTATGTTGTCCATACAAGTAAGCTCTTCTGATTTTATTCAAGTTTCCAAGCTTTATTGGAATTCATCGTAAAATTCGTTCCATTATGTCTCTAACGTGTCGTGGAGATAAAGCTGCCGATGCAGTTGTAAAATATCGCAGTTTTTCTCGTATAATTTTCAAGCATGACATGAAATAGATTATCTTTGTTTCATGAATAAATTCAAAATAATTCATCGATGTCATGATAGAGAGGAGAAAAATACTTTGTTAGATTTGGACTGGATTTTATTCGAAGAAGCTAAAGGCGAATTCATTTTGGTAGTAATTTATATTCATATAATTATGCTTTATATATAATTCTATGTCACATATCAGAAGAACGTCGTTTTGTTTGTGAAATTTGTGGGAAACGATTCTCTCAAAAAGCTTCTCTGGGACAACATATGCTGATTCATAATGCATCTACTGCTCAAAATCATAAATGTTCACTTTGTGATGCAACCTTTTCACAAGTGAGCTTTTTTTTTTTTTGAAAGAACTATTAAGGGATTGAATCTCTTTAAATGATGAATAGTGTTTAAGAAAATGTGATTTTTTTAATTCTCTAATCTCGTGACTGATTAGAAACGAAATTGATTTCTATGTCTGACTCGAAGTGATGAATTGAATTTAAAAAAAAGGAAAAAAAAATTTAGAAATTCAGTTCATTCTCTATGAACTAGATTTCTTAAATTTTATTTCTAATTTTAGTTTCAGTTACTTTTTATCCTTCCTTTTTATTTCAATATTTTTCTCGAGACATTTATGCTGTATTATTTTTTATTAAATTTGTAAAATAATATATTTTTATTTCATTTTTTCAAAGATTTTCTAAGCTCATGATTTTTCAAGTTGGTTAATTTAATTTTTCTAATTCTGAAAATGTTTTGGAAAATATCCGGTAGTCAAGGATTTGCTTTTTTCAGGCTGGAAATTTGCGTCGACATGTGAAACTTCTACATCCTCCAGATGCTACATCACGTACAGTTTTTCGATGTCTAAAATGTACTTGTGTATTCACTTCATTGCAGCCATTACAAGTACATGCTCGAAAACGGCATCCAGAACAAGGTTTGATGAATTCATTTAAATTAAATTGAGTTATTCAAATGTCTTATATTCAGAAGCAATTTTTCCGTCCTTTCAAGTCAAAGATATATATCTCTTTTGTACTCTTTAACTTCTTCGCAGTTTTTTAGCTTCTTACGTTTGAAATTTTCAATTAAGATTATTTTTTCAGTAGTCTTAAAAAATTCGCTGGTCACCGAAGAAGAAACTACTAATCCAGAGGTATTTTCTGGAATTCTCATGAATTAAATTTGAATTAAAAAAATGTGATTGATTGCATTCTTTTCCAAAAAAAAAAAAAAAAAAAAAAAAAAAAAAAATTGATGCTGAGCTTCATTACCACTCAAATTTTTTAATACGAAGATTAAGTTTATGTGAAGTTTTCTTACTTTTTTAATTGTTTTCACTTCAATCTTTATTGACTGATTTTTCCCATATAATTTTAAATATGTTTCCCAAATTGATCTTCTTTTGTAAGTTATGAATTATAAAGAGTTCTGGACTTGCAGTGTGAAGCATTATTATGAGTCCAATATTTGTTGCTATGCAATTTGAAAAAAAAAAAAAAATTTTAGAAACAAAACAGAAAATGCAAACTGTTTTATTGCTGTATATGTGGGAAAGCTTTCGGTAAAACATCTGATTTGGTGCGACATTATCGAATACATACTGGTGAACGGCCATTTTCATGCAATCGATGTGGTCGAGATTTCAATTTGAAGTCTTCGTTGAAATTGCATATGGATAGTCATGTTCGTGCTGACCATCCCGACAATTACTATACGTGTGCACGATGTCCTGTTTGTATGAAACAGGTAAACGTATTATTTTACAAGTTCTTAAGGGATCAAAAATCGAGAATTATAGGAATTGAAAATATTGCAAAAAAAAAACTAAATAAATGTAATTTCCAGTTAGCATCGACACCATCATTGCGCCGGCATCTCAAAATCCACGAAAGGCCGTTGGAACATTGTGGAGTGTGTTCACAAGTACGTTTGTTTTCAATTATTTTATGTCTAATTATTGTACACATTGATGCATTATAATAAGACATTAGATATTTCCTTCTCATCATCATTTTTTTGAGAATTACGATATCTCTTATTTATCACTTATTCCACGGTGTGTATATATTTTTTAATTCCAGAATTCTTTTTGAATTCACATATATAAAGAAGGATAGACTCTTAATTTTTAGATTTTCCTGAGCAAAAAAGCGTTGGAACAGCATCAAATAGCTTGTTTAACAACAAATGCTGAAGTAGGCTCGTCTGCAAGTTTACTAGAACTTTTGCCACCTACTGAAAATACTCCTGTAAATAGTGAACCCGAACGGAGGCCCTACAAATGTCGTACCTGCACAGCATCATTTTCAACACTTCGTTGTTTGAAGGAGCATATCAATCGGCACACAGGCATTAAACCGCACATCTGCCGACTATGCTACAAATCTTTTTACTCCTTAGGTATGTAATTTTGGGAAATAGTATTTAGTTTTATCTTCCAAAAGAAAGTTAATTTTGAGAGATTATTTTAATCGCACAAATATGCGATCTACTCTATGGTGTAGGAATCTCATATTGCCTCCGTTTGTTGGATGCGACAAAAATTTACCTTCTTCAAGTACAAATATCGCTAATATCAACTAAGACCTAATGAAATTGTAGCGATATCAATATTTAATTGTGCAGATATGAATGAATTTCTTCATAAAAATCTTCAATATGTGTATATTTCTTTCGAAAATCATTTCTAAATGTGAAACTAATTTTTTTTTTTCTTTTTTTTTTAGCCCAGTTAAAATATCACAGCGAGATACATACCAATAAGCGGCCATTCAAGTGTTTGACCTGTAATCAGACATTCAGGCGCCATTCTCAACTGAAAGCACATGCAAGCAAACATTCACGACCCAATAGCTTAATAAACTTTGTAAGTTGTAATACTGCTTTTGACATTTGCCGCAATCGAAGTCAGTACAGTCATCAGTTCTAACATCGTTCTTGATTGCTGAGATATGGTTTCAGTTGTTTTTGATTTCAAAACTATTTGGTATGATTAATATATGTCTTTGCATCGAATAAGGCAATGAATGTAACATCTGTCAGTTAGATCTTCAACTGGTAGTAGAAAACTGACTGCAAACTTAGTTAATCGGACTGAGCAATCTTTGTAAAAATCATAATTATAACAAATATTAAAATATTTTATTTATTAAATGATTGGAATTAAATGAAGTAAATACTCTGTTGAGTTATTGATTGCTTTCATTTTGTGCGATAAAAGATTTATTTCAGGAATCTCTTTCTTGGTCACCCGACAATTTATTCAGTAAAAGTGAGCAGGACAATGCTCACTTTAGTGAAAATGATCTTACCAATTTTGATTTTTCATCTTTGGAATCTGATTCGAAACAGTTGAGTCTTGAAAATTCAACTGAGGTAACCAACATAATTTCGTTCATTTCTTTGTTTATTATTTAGCCAAATTTAAACTTTATGCATTAACTTCGTTTTAATGAACAGTACGTGGCACAACGTTAATAGAAGACTGAGTGCCGTCAAAGTTGATGAAAGAATTGGAAACATGAAACTTTCAAAGATTTCAAATAAGTTTAAATTTTAGTTTTTTCAAATAATTAGCTTTTTCAGACATCATATTTGAATACGTGTTTGATGTCACAAGACTGTGATCTAATAAACGGTTTGGCAGTTGAAAAATCTCAGGAGACTCGCTGCCCTGTGTGCTTTTTTAGCTTCAGCTCAGGTATATTTAGCGAATTTCGTTTCCTATTGTGTTTCTTCCATGTTTACAATAATTTGCAGATGCAACGTTATCAACCCATTTATACAATATGGTTTCCGATCCGCTACATAGTCTTCCTGTTCTGATGTGTAATCATTGCTCGAAAACCTTTTCCGGATGTATTGGCCTTGCTGATCATTTGCATGCGTTCCATCGTCCTGTACGTTTTTCTTATTTGAAATTATCTCAGATTTTTTCGAAAACTATTTTTCCTTCCTAAAGCTGGTTTGTCACTCTATCTTGGTGTAAAAACTCCATCTTAGTTTATCACTTTATCTTGAAAGCATGGCAAATATCAAACAAGCTGAGAGGATTTTGGCTTCTATTTGCCAATTAAGAATTGAAGCGATTGAACTGCTGATAACTTAACAAAAGAGCAAGTAATTAAATGGCTGTTATCATTTGCTTTTTATCTGATTTGCAGTATGCTTGTTTTCAGAAGATTTCGAGCTAACTTAGTCGATTTACTAGAAATTTCTTTAAGTCTGTGTTCATTTACATTAAGAATACGTTAAAAACATGAATTAATGTAAGGAAGGCTAAGCTCTTTGTTTGTAAAAAAAAAAAAAAGTCATCGATGTTTTGCTAATTTTAAAGAGATTTGATCATGGAAATTCTGTGCATTGCTTAATTCTTTTTTTTTTTTTTTTTTTTTTTTTTTTTTTTTTGTTACTGGCACATTTGGAAGTGAGAAAAAGAAAAGAAATTTCAGACTAATTTTAATATAATTAAATATTTAAAAACAGCATCATTTGCAGAATCAACATGAACAACGAAATTTCACCGATGGTACAAATTTCTTGCTGAAGGAAGACCAGGTTTGTGTATTTCTGATTTTATCAATCATTTTCTTTTGACTTCATTACTCGAATTTTTAATTAGCTCATCTTTGATTTTATTACCAGGCCTATTGACAATATTACTAAAAATTGTATAAATATATACTGTTTGTCTCGCTATTCGAAAATGTCTTTTTGAAAATTTCATTATGTAACGCTAGTATGATTATGGATGATTTTTTGCATTTATTTTCATGCACTAGAGAAATTAAAAGAGAAAAAAAAAATGAAAAAAATTTGCGAGGAAAAAAAATTGACGATAGATTACATGAGAAAGAAAATTAAAAGCAGTAGATTGAATATGTTATGTACTATGTCGGAAAAGAGTGTTTTATTACAAAGTAGGGCCTATCTCTTCTGTGTAACCCTCAATTATTCTCGTGATTAAAGCAATATGCTTTTGGCTGAAGAAGATGAGAATGAGATAGAAGAAAAATATGAATTATATTCTTGAAAACAAGGATCGAGTAATTTATCGATTTAAATAATTAAATAAATTTGGATGAATTCGTAGCTGCTGTATTGTATTTGTAACTTTTCTTTAGCGATCTCATATCTGTGATGTTTGTGATCGGCGATTCAAAAAACCATCAGATTTGGTGCGACATAAGAGAATTCATACTGGTAATCTTGTTCATTTTCTCAAAATTTCATTTTGAGAAAGATAGTTACACTTGTTTTTGATGGAATCCTGATTTCTTGTGTTTAATGATGGTTGTTATTTTAAATATGTATCTTTTCCAAAAACTTTTGATTTTACGCATGACATTATTTTTTAGCTATAAATTAGTTGAATATTAGAAAAGAAATTTTTCTTCCAAATTTTTATTTTAGGTGAGAAACCCTTTTCATGCGGGATATGTGAGCGATCTTTTCGTGTCAAATCAACTTTATATCAACACTTGAAAATACATGAGGATTTGGGTAATGCGCGTGAAATGTGTGCATTATGTAAGCGATGCTATTGTTCGTTATCAGCTTTACGGCAGCATTTATATTTAGCTCATGCAGAAGAGAAATCTTTCAAATGTACCGACGAAACATGCAAAGAACGGTTTAAGTTAGTTCATTACACTTATTGCTTTTGGAAGAAATTGTTAAGGTTTTCTTTAAATTTTCACATTTTCACCATCAATTTAAAAAGAATTCAATGCTGATTATAGAACTGCTCGTAGCCGTGATGCACACGTGAGACAATTCCATTCATATGTCACGGTTGATGGTATTAATGGCGCTGCGTCTTCCTTGAACACCAACGAGCAATTTCAGGCAACTGCGTCACAGCTTGCACCTGATCTTAAGAATGCTGGATTTGTGCAGTCTTCTTTTAATTCTGCTTTTTCACGTATTATAAACAAGGTTCAGATTTATGGGATGAAAATATTTTCTTTTTCTTTGCTTTATTCAGAATTAAAAAGCTCGTAGTAATTCATGCGAATGTCTGGCTGCGACTGATCTCTTTTGAATTTAGGACATCAACACTACTGTAACGCATCTCGTATTGAGACTGCAGCCGCATTTAAATTCACAAACTGTTGAAGTAACAATTAATGAAATTTCGTAAGTTACCAATTACATGATATTTCTTGTCTGTTGAATTCTTTGCAAATTTTATACTATACATGTTTTTCAAATCTAACAAATTTTTTTAAAAACATCTCCAATTGTATCACGTCTGTCAGTGCACTGATTTTAACTATTAATTCCAATTACAGTCAAATTTTCAAACTTATTAACAAGTTAAATCACTTTGATGTATTTCAACTGCAGTGTTAGCGATGTGAATGAAATAAATAATTGTGGTGCGATTGTGATTCCAATGCAGATGCTACGTTCTTTATCACCGGAAGGTGTAATGCTTCGAATTGCTGTTTCTTATCCATTCTTGGATGCTGGTTCATTTATAATTGTCGATTCACGGCGCATGTTTTCTTTTTTATCAGAAAAAGAAGTAAGCTGTTTTCTGAAGTTTAATTTTAAAATCCAAATTTTATATGAAGCCATCAGTAATCTACCAACAAATAGATATTAGGTGGGATAAATTGAAATTGGCAGCGGAAAGACTTCGATTAGCGAATTGAAATAGAGCGCAGTTAAATAACCGTTGATCATTTAACTATGCTATATTTCGACTTCTTAATCGTCGGTCACTCGAAATGATCAGATGATCATGGCTGTCACTAATTGACTGTTTTTTCATTAACTTCGATTACAGACGAATATCATAATGGTACCGGTGAATGCATCGATTGAACTTACCAATTTACCATTAAGTTTATATACAAATGCGCAATATTTCGATTCTTTATCGCAGCCACCGACATTCATCTCCAACTGTGTCATTTGCGACGAAAGTTTTTCCAGTCAGGAAGAAAGTGATGCACACTTTGTTAGCGAAGATCATGAGACAGCACAGGTAACTACTACACAATACACATCAGGAAGCAATTATTATGTTGGGGAATATTCAGAAATTAGAAAATGGAAAATATTTTAAAAAGGGAGAAAATTTTAGATTCCGACAGTTTTATTCCTGGTTTGATCTGTTTTCTTTTTCTAGTTTTTCTCGCTTCCGCAGTTAACTCGCCATTTGGGTGGAGCAACAACAACAGTAAACAGCGATCAGTTTCAGTCATTCATGTGAGCTGATTTTATATCCATTAATATTAATATTTAAATTAATCTTAATGTTAGATTTTTAAGTAAGTTTTAGTTTTTGCATTAATTGTTTTTTAAAGAATATTATCTTCTTAAGTCCGAATTTTTTTTTTTTATTAGTCTCTAATCCAAAAAATTTTTAGAACAAGAACGGAAATTTGTAAGCTTTGTTTGGAGCATTTCCAAGATCGAGAATGCTTACTGGCACATATCCGTCGGGAACATGAACGGGACAACATTGATTTGCTTGATCGCAATGATTTGTTAACTTGGCGTCGTACTTTAAATTAATTAGCAAAAGTTTTTAATGTATATATATATATATATATATATATATATATTTTTTTTAGTTTATATCAATTACTTTATTGCTTTATATTCGTTTATGTATTTCTCTATGACTGCATTTCATTGAATAGATCCAGTTTGTATATGCATGCCATAAAGCTTCGATTCATAGTGGATGGAGTGTTATTTTCTTGATAAATAAAAGATATAATATCATTATTTTGATTTTATAGTTTTATCTGCATACATAATTAATTTGACGACATTTGCAATTTTCTGGAAAGAACAAATAATGTCATACATTTTTGATTCAGTATTTCTCTAAATACCGTCAATAAATTTTTTTTGAAATGTTCTTTTTTTGTTTCTATGATATTAGCCTATGTTTAATAATCCATTTTATAGAAATACGCTGTAGTGTTTTATTTCAAAAATTCAAGCATTTTTTTCTTTTTGGAATCATTAAACTGAAATAATAGAGCGAATGAAACAATAGAAATGATAATGCAGTTATCACGTGACATATTTAAGTAATACTTGCAATTAAAATCTGTGAAGCAGTGATACTTCTTTTCAACTTTTCATTGACCAATATTGATATATCTCAGTTATGGAAATAGGGTAACCAGTGCTTTCTTACAGATATTGAATGCAATTTGAGTATTTCTGGGATGAATTCGAATCTCGAATATGAAAAGATGCATTTTATTCGATTCAAAAATTACGTTGTTTCGAATACATCGCTATGGAAATACTGTGAATTTCACTCAAATTTCTGTGTAAATCTTGTTTTTATGGTATGTATTTTTCAGAATTTGTATATTTTAAAAAATTTTTCATCCAAAAATTGATGAGCTCTTCCAGTGTTCAAAAGTTTCCAATAATTTAAAAGCATGCTGCAGAACGTACTGATTGATGAGAATCCACTGATTCGAACAACTGAGGTTAATTAGATAATATAGTTTATGACAGTAATAAATATTCTAAAGTTCTTTCTAAGGTTGACCCAAAAATTATGTGAAATGCGTAATATATTTTAGAAGAATTTGGAAAAGCTACCGCTTGTGGGTTTTTCGATTTGTTCTGGTATCGAAATCATTAGAGAAAAATTACATCCCAGTAACACGGTGGCCTTCAAGCGTTGGGATTCATCAGAAATGCCATCATGGGCTATGAATCATGTGGAAACAAGTAGAGTTATAAAGCGCATTTTTCCTTTTTTGTAGTTTTATTTTTCAGAGTTTTGTATTTTTGCAGAAGATTTAGATTTGGTCCTGCCAAATTTATCACCGAAAATTCCATGTCCAAAAAAATGAAGTTAGGGAATACATTGCTTTGGTTTTATTGGTTTTAATCAAGCAGCAATGCCTTAATTTATTTTTTCTTTAATTTCAAGATTTGCCATAACTTGTCGTTTATATGGCAAATCTTTGGTTCGATCTGTTATCTATTTGGCAAGTCCCGAGTCATTTGTAGAGAATAGCAAGATACAAGTATAGTAAAATATAAGTTTTAGAAACATGCAAAGTATCATTCACTTTATCAAACACTGATTTCTCAAGATTTCCAAAGAATGTTGAAATTTCTGATTTTTTTAATTTATTTTTAAAACTTTTTCTTTTTTTTTTTTGTTATACTGCATACACTTTGTGTCATCGGAAAGTCCAGTTGATTAGTTCAATCTTCGAACGATGATAGAACTGAACATAGGTATAACCTTATATGATTTTCTTGGGAAAGAACTAATCTTTTTAGTAGTAAAATTCTTTTACGTAATTCATTCACATGTTAGTTTTTAAATGATTTAGTCTGCTTCATCTCATCAAAATTTAACTTTTAATCTTGATTTATTTGAAATAAATATATTCTACTATTTTGTATTTTCCAATGATATTGTTTTAGATGATTATTTACGAATACTTCTACGATTCGAGGAGAAACGCTTAGGTGTCTGTTTTCGTCTCAATTCATTGCCACCATCACCTTGTATTTATTTCGATTTTCTTCCCAATCATCCAATAGAAAAGTTATATTTAGCACTGGCGAACTGTGAAATATTTAATGATGAGGTAAAAGTTGAATTAATTTTATAGATTCAATTTTATGAATAGCTAATTTAAATTCATTGGTGTCCAAGTCATCAATTTCTTAGTTTCAAGTTCTTATTCAATTTGTATTTCTTTAAAAATTCATTTAAACAATGGAAATATATAACTGATGTTTTGATTTTTAAAAAAGAAGAAATTAGATGGAAAGTTTAATTAGTAACGCAAATTTTGGATAGAAAAAAAAAGATTTTTTAAATGTTCCTATAAATCAGAGATTTGTTTTCAAAAACTTTCGAAAAAAATTATTATCTGAATGCAAGATTTCTTGATAATCCAGCTATGGATAATGATTAAATTATAAAGTCATTCTGAATATATGAGGACCAGGTCATTGTTCAGAATGTTTGTTTGTGTTTTTTATTATTTATTGTGTTTTATTTGGGAGGGCATACCTTTTATTGCAATTCCAAATCGTTTCGAAATGCTTACATGGATAGCCCAAAGAAAACAGAAGAAGGCTGTCGTCAAAGAAGAACGAAAAGTTACAAAACCATTGGTTGAAATCGCGTCATCCAACGCGGTATTTTATATATATTTTATATCTTTTGATATTTTATAATCTCACTGGATATTTTTCGAAGTTTAAAAGTCCACTTTACGCTTTTTCTTTTTTTGTAAAAAATTTAATCAATATTTTATGAAAAAATGATCAATAATAAAAAATTCCTTAGCATTTTAATAATTTTTCAACTTCTACAATGCCTAATTTGATCTCTTCATTCCGATATAAATCGAAAATAGTTGAAGTATGTCATAACATTGATATACATTTTCGAAAAAACATTGTTGCTTTAAATAGCAGAACTAATTAGATAAATGCTTCAGCAGTTAAAGCAAGTGTATATTTTGATGGGTAACCCTGTGAAATTTTTTTTTTTCTTTCTTGTTTGACCATTCTCACTACCAAAAAAAGGAAAAATTCTAATAATACTATGTAATATTGGCTTATTTTTATTTTCTCCTGAGCTTTACCTACTTTTATATGTTACAGGTCACACCTCCAATATGTACATTTTGTTGGGAACGACCCATCGATATGCTTTTAATGCCATGCAATCATGCAGTATGTTGTAAAGTTTGTAAGGATAACTACATAAAGTATGAACGAAAACGAAACAAAACAAAAATTGTATCAAAGGAAGTTGTATGTCCAGTTTGTCGAAAAAAAAGTACGTTTCTTTTTTTATATATTTCCTCGAAGACATAATTCATAGGAGATACTTTGAGTTTTTAAGTTCAAAAATGTTTAGATGTGTAATTTGCATTCATATTAATTATGTTGAATACTGGCATAGTTCGTTTATTTTGTTTTTTAATAATAATAATATAATAAGCTTTTGTTAAGGGGGCATGAATAATAATAATAATAATATGATAGTTCTTTGTAAAGTTATATTTTTTTAGTATTAGTGTGTGTGAATGCAGAATCCGAAGTAAATATAAAAAGCAAAAATATTTCAAATAGCCTATCGCGGACAACAAAAAAAAAAAAAAAAAAAAAAAACAAATAAACATTTAACAGCAAAAAAAATCCATACTTACCCTCTTTCAGCAGCTTTATTTTATCCATTAAATACATAAATAACAAAAACCCCTACTTTGCTTTTTATATTTACTTTACATTTACTTTAGTAACTGCTGATTTTGATTTTTCTCCTTTGATTTTTTTCATTTAATTTTTTTCGTCATTTTTTTTTTTCAATTATTATTATGTCTTTCTTCAAAAGTAAAACTATAGATTCAACAACAGAATCTTTTTTTTTTACTAAAATACGTTATTATCCTTTGATGTAAACAACTAAGAACCTAAACAAATTCAATTTTAATGTTTTAATTCTATTATTTTTCTTAAAAATACGGTCTTTAATTTTTTTTTTCTTTAAGTACTATATCTCGAACGTAAAATTTGTTCTGTTATCAAAAGTAATAACGATAAAGCAATTATTAAATAAAAGAAATTGATAACAAAATAAACGACAAGAATAAGATAAATAGGAAATGATAAAATTTTAAATTTCTTTTCCTTATCATTATTCTATTCGGCTAAGCATCAAATCTTCCTTGTTTCAGTTGTAATTAGGAAAGAAGAATTTTCCGAATAGTTTAATTTTCATACATAATTATATTTTGTTTTTCTATTTAATTTTTAATATTTAAATCAGTTTAATTACTTAGTTTGAACTGAACAAACTCAAATTATGAACATAAATGTATCGGAGCTTTAAAAAGGTCAATGAAGAAGAAATATTTGCTTTTCAGTTGAAAGTGTTGCACAAATTTGGTTTCCCAAAATCTATCGTTGTTTGCTGTGTACAAATGATTGTGGTAAGATGTCAGCAGTTGCTGGTGGTAGAAATGGTTGTGGTTGTGTTATTGGATGTTATGAGAAAGCTCGGAAATTATGTGATGATGGTGGTTCATGTCCACATTGTCACAAAGAGCTTGTCGATGTGTTGCAGATTTTCATTCAAGATGATCAGGATCGATGATGAGAAAGGAATTAAGTTATTTTGAAGAAAAAAACTGGATGATTTTAAGACTGCTAGAACTATCATATGAGAGATGTTGTTAAATGATTTAGAAAACTTTCGTAGACTTTTATATGTTATATACAAAGAATGCAATCTCAAATCATTGATGTAAAAATATATATATTGGAAAGTATTTCAAAAAAACGCTTATTTAAATTATAATTAGCGATCGAAATTGAAATTTCGACAAATTTTATTGATTGTTATTAAGTTATTATTATCAAATGTTATTTTTATTACGGTATCAAGTTCCCGTTGTACTATATTTTAGCGCTGGGATTTGTTGTCATAAATCTTATTAATTTCTTAATGTACTGAACATTTATGTATATACAACGTTTCATTTTAGATTTTAAGTTTATAGCCAAGAAATTTCAGTTCTAGATCGATGAGTAAATTAGGTTTTTATTCACTCAAAAAGATAAATAATATAGAGAAAGAGAAAGAGAGAAGTGATAAAAAGAAGGGAAAATTGCAACTGCAAATGAGAACTTTTAAACCTTAATTTATACTTCCTCTTACAATGATAATAATTGCAAAGGGAATCTATATATCATTCGAACTGATATTTTAATTGATCATAAAATTTCGGATGAAATAGCCACAACATTATGTCAATGATATGTTTCCAAACAAAGAAGAGGAAAAAACATATATATGAATGTATATAAAGAAATAGCAAAATTAAAAAAGGAAAAAAGAAAGTTATGAAAAGAAATGCCGCAAAATTTTCTTCCCAAAATATTTGAGTGGAAATTAAATTCAAAATACAAGTGTCTTATTATGATAATATTCATTATTCGTCATCAGCAAATACTCAAATTCAAATAGATACAACGAAAATACTAATAACATCAGAAAATAAGATAAAAAAAGAGAAGGAAAAAAAAACATTCGTGATCAAAATAAAAGATCGGATTTCTTCTTTTTTTTTTTTATTTTTTAACAGTGTATTGATATATCCTTCGGAATCTACTTCATTCCTTTTTTATCACTATTGTTTTAATGCCACAATGATTGGTAGTAACATGTTCTGATTCCAAAGGAATGCTAAAATATTTTCTTTCTTTTTCTTATCATCCTAAAGCTATTTTCCTTTGCCATTATCATTCTCTGTTTATCACACAACTCTCTCATATGACAATATTCCGAACTAATTTTTAAACACTCATATTTCTATTAAATAAACGATGAATAACGACAGAAATGATGCTATCACGACTAACCAAAAGTTGTACAAATCTTTTTTTTTTTTTTTTTTTTTTGATAAAAACAAGGAAAAAAAAAATAATCACTCCTACCGAAGTTCAACATCCTTCCTGTTTTGGATAATAACAAAAAATTATTTAAAAGGTCATTCACTTTCTCTAGTCTTGTTCATTTCGTCAACTCTATCTTTATCCAGCTTTCTCTTTTATGAATGAATACGATAATTCATTTAATTCAAATTATATAGAGGATGTCCAAATTTAAATGAACATCCAAATTCCATGAAATTTCCAATTTTACTCCATCATGACTGGCTAAGGATTTAAAATTTATAATGAGCGAAAAATTTCAGTTTCAATAAGTTTTTCATAAATATCAAAATAAATTTTCCACAAAACATACAAATTATGATCAGCAATTATTAGATTTTTACAAGATGAAAATTGAAATTTAATCAAAAACTTCCACAAAGAAACATGACAAAGCATTCTGCAAATGCTCATTCATTCTGTTGTTATTATTAATTATTGATTTAAATGATTAGTTCCCGAAAAATTTGGCTGTGATGGTAGAAATGCGCCACTGCGTCCTTTCAAATCTTCATTCCTGAAACAATCTTTCATTCCTTTCTCTTTCTTTTTTATTGTTCATTTATGGATATTTTAAGATGCTATAAAATCTAATTCTTAAATGGTTAACAAACGTCTGAGATACATCTGTCGCATGTCAAAAATTGGATGACATCGATTGAGAGATGATAGGTTGGTTGAGTTATTCCTTTGTCACATCTACATCTGCTACATTCTTCCTTTTTTCTACGAATGCTATCATCTATGATATGGTGAATAGTAGGAGAAGAAACTTCTTACATAGACTAAATGAATAATTAATATTTGAATTAAATAAACTTAAGTATATGAATACATATACTACTTATGTGTTTACAAATATATATATATACTAAAAAATTTTAAATAGAATAAAGTCTTTAGTTATATTGTAATGTATACATACAAAGTGCTTTTTATCAGTGATAAAATAGATATTTACGACAATTTATGAAAATCGATGTTCAATGAAACGAATTTGAATATTAATACCACTTGAGATATAAATGAAATATTACAAACTAAGCTATATTTGGTATGATAGATTGGGCAAATTCTCGTTTAATTTCTGCTAAAAGATGGAATTCAAATTCAGGAAAATTTTGTTATCAATCTTTGGTTAAAAAACTTCAATTTTTGAAGCATTGAAAATAAAAATTGTAAAACAAATATCATTGCCTTTTTGATGCATAATTGTCGCAGTTATACATTGAAAAATATTATTCAAACAAACTGAAAACTAAATTGATCATGTCGATCGTTACACACATAAATAAAAATGCTTTAATTCTGGAATAGTAATGTTTGACGTATATAAGTTTTCAGTTTTCAGATATCGAAAGTTTTCAAATTTTGGAATCGATTCGATTGGTTTAATGATTTTCGTTAATTTGCATGAAGAAGTAAAAATAAATTTAGCGTACAAAATAATTAATCATTTAATTGGGACAGAAGATAGATAAAAGTTATATGAACTTATCATTAATCAAATCAATCGTTTGAAGGGCCTAATTTCATTAGTTAGTAATGTTCTTTGCCGAGAATTTTTCATTTTTTGAAAATATAATGTTATCTTATCATTGTTATTATCTCTGATATAATCTTTGTCAATTCTACCTTTAATTATTGGAAACTTTTAAGGAATTAAAGAGAGAGAAGAAAGAAAAAATCGCTCAGCAAAAGAACTGATAGAAAAACATTTTTTAGATTTTCGTTATTATAATTTAAACTTTTCTTTTACAATTATTTGCTTCTTTCAATTATGAATGCTACTTATAATGCTTACATTCCTTATTTTCTTTTAGAATGCTTTATTCAATGATTCGAAAAATAATAGAAATAAAATTTTTAGATTTATAAAAAATTAAAATTTACCCTGTAATAGGTGGCATAACTTTCTCTTCTTCCCTCCTTTTTAGGCATGCTGCTTTCGGATTCAAATTCCTCTGACGTACCTAAAAAAAAAAGCATGAAAAATTTAAAATATTTGAATCAAAATATTTCATATAATTTAAGTATTTATTTATTTATTTTTACAGCCTCCCTAATAATATGAGGTACCCAATAAGCTATGATGGTACTAGAAGGTTGATTCAGATTACCTATGGTACTATCATTGGTACTAGAAGGTTGATTCGCAACAAGCACACTTTGACAAGGTAAGATAGCTTCGTTCTGTTCCTTTAATATCATTCTTTTTAAGTTCCTCTGTCGAATCTGAAGCAATAACGTAAAATTGTGTTTTCACGTTTCTCTTCTTTTTTTTCTTTTTTTTTTGTGGTATCGGAGAGAAAAAAAAAATGGAAAGTTGCTTCATCAAAATGAATTGAAAAGGAAATTCCGTCAAAAAGTGTCTTTTTTTTGTTTTTTTGTTTTTTCTTTTTAAACTGTGAAATTATTCATTAAATTTAGTAGCATGACACTCATGTATATCAAAGGATATGAAAGAATTGTCAAAGGACGCATAATACCATCAGGCAATCTTGAACTTTCCCAGGTCACTTATCACAATAATCTTTTGCTGTTCTATTGAAAATTTTTGGATGAAAAATTGATAAAGCAAGAAATTTCATAAATTTGAAAAAGTTAGCTAATTAAACTAATGAAAACCTAAATAAAAAAGTACAGAAATATCATCAATGTCAATAATTCCCCTTGTTATTATGCATTATCATTGAATAATTAAATTCAATTTTCTTTTTTTAAATCTAACAAAAAAATTTACTATTTTTAAATCTAATATTTTCAAAATAACCTGTTCTTCAAGTCCGGTAATTACAGCTACAGCTTGATGCAATACGCCTAATTTCGTTTGAGTTTTATCAGAACCTTGTTGCAAATGTTGAGCACACATTTTGCCAAGTTCCTTGAATGCCATATTAATATCTTTTACCCGAATCCTGAAATTATGTTAATCATATAATGAATTAATTTGAATAATATTAAATTCTGGAACTGAATGAGCCAAATTCGATATATAATCAATGAAATTTTTTCAAGTGTATAAGCAAAATGAATGATTGGAAACACTACTTCATTCATTGAGAAATGACTTTGAATATGCGTACTTCAGTAATTAAATATCTAAACATAAATTTATGCAAATATATGATTCCAGGAATTTCGCATAAATTATAATTTTGTCAAAATCATAGTATAATCAAAAATTATACTTGATCAAGATTTATCAGTGATCTTAATTAATATGTGATAAATTAAAGTCAGTCTAGTTAAATTTAATTAAACACTTCCTTTCAGAAAATAAAATATGCATGATTATATCTGGCTAGAAACAGTGGACGAGTATTGCCAGATAAATGGTTAACATTAGATAAGCAAATGATAACACTAATTACAAAATAATTATCTGATGATTAAAATATTATCTCTGTTGGTGAACGATTACCGATAGCAGAAATATTTGATTTCTGCAGGAATAATCCGAGATCTTTTCAGGTATTTTTATAAGATTTATGTTGCCATTAAATATAAACCACTCTGTCCTTATCTTGATTATTATTATCATTTCTTTGGTTACTTCCATAAAACATCTGTTACAATTCCCATTCTTTCCCGAGAAAAATGAAACAGAAAAGGCTTAAAATAAGATAATTTTAAGAATTGGAAAAAAATTACAGAAGGAAGAGTTTTTCGAGAATTGTAATTATTAAATTCAAAAAGAAAAAAGAGAAAAAACCTTTCACGCGCATTGTTGGCACTACGGCGATCAGCTTCACGATCATCATTTGATCTGGCATCGTCATCTGAATCCAATTTTACGCTTTTCGATCGTTTCTTGGTACTAACTCGAGGTGTTGCCATTCCGATGGTACCTAATGATGATGTAGAGGTAGCTGATGTCATACCATTCATGCCACCAGGACCACCTAATATACCATTATAATCAAATTGATCACGTGATATCGGTACTCCTACACCGCTTACCAAATCTGGTCTAACAGTAGCTGGTCCCGTAATAGATGACATGGCTGAAAATTTTGCTAATTTTTTCAATTTTTGAAACATTCACAAATTTACAACAGAAACAATTAACATATAGCTATTCAAAATGATAGAATAAATTTGTTGAAATTTCAACATCGTAAATTACCTATCATAAATTTATGCCATGATGAGATAATGATATTCAACTTCAATTTAAATTAAATTTTTGACACGAAAAGAAATAAAGAAGAAAAAAGAAAAGAAACATTTGAAAAGTTCGTACTATTGTAAGAGTCCAATGTTGGAATGAGTGGTGCAGCTGCTGCAACGTTCCTCGTATCATCGATACTCGTCACGCCGGTATTCTGCAAAATGATGTGAAGCTTGGAAATGATAAGAGAAATGAGAAGTGAATGATAAGAGAAATGAGAAGTGAATGATAAGAGAAATGAAAAGGTGTGATAATTATGAGATATATCTCGCATATCAAATTAATCTTTCTCCTTCTCGAAGATTGATTGTGACTACGAAAGAGAGAAATGAGAATGACCACTGTCATATAAATGGGAAAGGAATGTTAATATGATAACGCTTCTACGATTTGATGCAATCATTTCTTTCAATGATGATAAGCACTTTTGTTTGGTCGGAATTGTGATTTCAATTTTCTTCCTTTCCTAAGCCAATTAATTAAAATTTGCGAGAAAAAAAAAAACAATTTTCCAGATGAATAAATCAGATTTACGAAAGAAAAAAAAAAAGAATGAAATTACTTGTTGAATTTTTCTCTTACTGAAATTCCAAAATATATAAGCAATATTTGTTTTGCTTTTTTTTTAAGAATAAATTACAATTTTTTTTTCAGAAATAAATTTTTTTTTTCTTTTAGAAATAAATTGTGCTAATTAGTGCATAACAACATAACTATTACACCAACATTTAGATCGTTGGATGATCTTTTCCAATGATGAGAAAATCACTGATGGTAGGGAATGAATTTCTTGACCAAAAAAGTAAATATTCCTCATGAATCTCGTAATTCAAAATGAATTTCGTAATTTGAAATGAATCCCGTGACACGAAATAATTTTTGCCAATTAAAATTAGCTATTAGATGTTTGCTTTTTTGTTTGGTATATTTTTGATAATTAAAAGTGATAATTGATAATTGACAATTGACTCCCTCTTTATTTGTTCTGTTAAGTCGATCGAACATGACATTCTTCATGCAGTCAACAATTGCAAATCAATCATCGAATTTTAAATTGATAACCACCTTCATAAGTGCAAGAAAACTACAGTATTTCTTCGAATTAACTAAACATATTCAAACTGATGATATGATCATAATCATAATTGAGATTATGATTATCATTCATTATCGTACACGTATGTTCATAATGCCTTCAATTCATTTTTCCCCAATTTTTAAAAATTTCACTTTTTTTCTGAATATTTTCTTATTCGAATTGACTCTTTTCATAATTTCATTCTATAAATCAATTCTGGATCATTCATAAAATAAATAAATAGCAGTTTTAATGAGGAGAGGAAGGACTGGAGAGTATGACAGAGTGAGCTTTGAAACAAAGAAGGGAAGTCGTTGTCGTAAACGACGAACAGATGTTGCGGGATTCCCGATGGTCGAGAGAGGAAACGGGTGACAGACAACGGGGACATGGTATCTTACTCATGAAAAAGGAGACGATTACTCCGAAAGGTCATTCTCACAGAATTGAAAATGCAGAAGCAATGGTGATAATCTTTGTGATTGTTTAGATTATTTGAAAAAGGAAAAAATTTTTTTGAAAATCAAAATTTATTACAATTTTCGGAAAAAGTTGTACAGTTTTTAAAGTAAATACACTTAATTTTCTTCTTTATTTACAAGAATATTTCTTTTTTATTTAATTAATGATAATATTTGATTCAAGCTTAATTTTATTTAGAAATATCAAACCAAATTACGTTCATTTTTAAAATATCTAGATTTTTTATATTCCGAAAATTCAATACCAAAGTACTGAATAAATAAAACTTGAAGAAGAATATTCTTCAAGTGATAATATGATAATGTAGAGTATATGAGTCATTTTTTCTATCTGTCATAAACATATTTCAATAATATCATTTGCAAAAAAAATTATTATTATTTACTTTGACAGACATTTTAAATTGAAAAAAAAAAAAGCAAAAATTCAATTAATTTTTTCAGTTGGATAAGTTTTTTCTAACAATTTTGAAATTAAAAAAAAAGAAAAAGATATTCCCTAAAAAGATAAATTATTGTAATAATTTTTTACTGTTATGAGGGATAGAAAGAGAAAAAGGGAGAGATTTTCAGTTATTTAACGATTATATTAGGAAGTTAAAGTGTTGCAACCACCTGCTGAATATGCTATTTAACAGCAATAAACCGATCATCTCATTTCATTTCATTTCATCTCAAACCAAAAATCATCATTTGACCTTCTTCTTCTTCTTCTTCTCAAAGCAGTCGTCTTCATTTACATATATTCAGATCAAATGACACACACGACAAAAAGGATACCGCTGATGCATGCATGCATGCATGCATGCATGCATGTTGCAATAATCCAAACAAAACTATCATCAGAAATGTTGACAAGAAGATCGATGATGAAAGAAAAAAGGAATAAGGCCTTGACCATTCATTTCTAAGACAAATCATTTATAATATTTCCGTAAAATTCATCATATAATTGACCTTTCATCTGATCTTTTCCCCGATTTGTATTTCTATTAACTACCGTATTTTTTGAAAAGATTTGACGCAAATGAAGAATGAAATTAAGGAAAGGCCTTGATTATTTGTTTCTGAAACAAAGCATCTTTATAATATTTCCTAAATTTCGTCATATACTTAACTTTTTACCCGATTTTTCTCTTTCCCGATTGCTACTTCTTCAACTACTGTAGTCATCGGAAAAGTTACTTCGAGAAGGAAGGAAAAGATTTCGGTTAAATTTCAATCAAAAAGAAGAAAATTTTGCATAAAATTATATGTGCATGCAAACGGAAACCTGCAATGGATGAGGATAGAAATGAAGAGGTGCAGCAACATCTTCACGCCTCATCATATCACCTGCACCACCCAAATACGAACTTGCTAAACTTTCCGGCATCTGCTTATCATCAGGCTGAAACTGAAATATCAAAATTAAGCAATCGAATTATTCCGGATAAATGTTATACATGTTAATTTTTTCTTCCTAATCGATTACGTTAAAAATGACATTTTGTGAAATTTCCAAGCCAAAAAAGATCTGAGATGAACAACGAATTCTAAAATTTCAAGTTGAATTCTTGAAATTTCAAAAGAAGAAATTTAGTTTTTAGCAAATATATTTCAAAATTATTGAAATTTCTTTTCCTAGAAAATGGCAAAACAGTGTTAATAATTCAGAAAACTTACAGGAGGCACATAAGAAGGAAAATACTGTGGATAGCATGCGGTACTATGATGTGCTGAATACATTGGTGGAGGTACCGTAACACCCGAATTACTACTGTCATTATCGTATAACTGGAAAAAGAGAAGTAAAGGATAATGTTGATGTATTTACAATTCATACTATATTTTATGTTTACAGTTCATTTTATTTATAGTTTATTTTTCGGATTTCTGTATCTTAACAAAAGTGAAATAACTATAAAAAGATTAGGATAATGTTACGGTATGTGAACTTTCGAAAGAAAAATATGCGAATAATTTCTTGAAAACGGTAAAATTCCGCGCAATTTTCGAAAAAATACTACAACAAATCTATGACAACATAATTTTTACCTTGCCAATTTCAACAACATCACCATTTGCAGGCGTTGTAGAAGCGGAAACCGGAACCGGATATGCAACGGAAGCAGTAACTGATAATGAATGTGCATAATCATCATCGGTGGCTGAATGCATCGGTAGCATAGTACCATTATAACTGAAATGCCGGATAATGATAATTTGTTGATTTTTTAACTCGAAGTGAAAGATTTTTGAAAATTTGAAAAAATTTGTCAAACTTTAGTACCTGCCAGATATGAGCTGAGTGTACGGATTATGCTGCGGCAAGTTTGAAGTATTCCAATATGCAGTAGCTGCAACAGCACTGCTATTCATATCTTGGATTGCAGTTTCGTGATTTCCAGGTGCGATCATCATTTGCGAATTATCTAGCGGATAGCTGTAGCTACCACTACTACTATCCGAATACATCGCTGTTGATGGTGCAATTGCTGTGCCGGTTCCGGCTAGATTACCTTTTCCAGTTTGTCGCTAAAATTAAAAATAAACAAAAATTACTACTAAAATTTTCCTTTTTTTTTCTCATTTCTAGAAAGAATACAATTTTAGCATTGCTAAAAAGTTTTTCAAACAGGAAAAATCTACTCAATTCAAAGCTGTCGTAAGATGAAATCTGCGAAAAAAAAAAGAGAAAAACCGACCAAAAATGATAAATTAATTTCAAATTTTTTTCCACTTCTATTACTACTCTAATTATTGGAAAATATGATACATGAATAAATTTTCTAACAAATTTACTTTTGTGAAAAATGATATAAATGAAAAGAATAAGTGAGATGACAAACATAAAGATTAGCAAAAAAAGAGAAATAATAGCAATTCATTGGATTAATTTGGAGGTCAAAGAAATGTGATGAAATAGTATAATTTTAAATGAATTGGTTATTTAACCTTGAGAAAAAATGATATTGATGATAAATATTATCAAGAATGTGATAATTAACATTAATAAATGATTGAAACATTGAAACATTGAACCATTGTTCTAAAAATATATGAGGAAAATTGTAATGATTTTAATCTCAAGCAAATGGTTGTATAAGGAAATTATTTAATGTTAGGAAAATTTATTAATAGTAAACTGAGAAAGCGAAAAAGAGAATGAAAAGAGTTGCATTTATTTGCAATACTGCACAAAAAACTTGACATATCATTGATAGTAACGATGATGATGATTATGATGATATCACAGTGATGATGATTATGATGATAATGAGAAAAGCTGATAATTTTTTGCAAATACAATGCAGTGCCTAAAATAACTTAATCTTAACACTGAATATTCAAACGTCGATTATATGAGCGTATGTGATGTACGTGTATTTTGAAGTAAAATTTTTATCACTATGATGAAAATATTATCATTTGCAATTCTCCAGATATATTTTAAGAATAATGATTCAAATAATTCTCAATTATTTAATTACATTAATTATCGCATTGTTGATGATATTTATTTTCGATATCATTCTTTTAAATAATGAAAAACATCTACTCGATTATTGATCTCAGGCAGCATCATATTCAGGATATATGGATGTTTGTGGGAAAAAGATCTAATGTATATTAGATAACAAATAAGTGAATTTGAATGTCACAAAATACGCAAAATTACTTTACGTTCAGTGAAATTTCAACAATGCTAATCCTTAAAACGCTTTTCCAGCTCATATCATTGATCAGTTTTGATTAGATAAGATATTTCTATAGATGAGCTTTCATTCTGGGAAAAATTCCGAGATCTAATAATTAATTTAGTAATTTCTAAGAAAATCCGAGACAGCGAAATTATCGTATCTCTGAAGCTTCAAGCAGCAAGTTTATTAACACTTCGCGACAACAAAATGGAAAACTCAACTGACATTAAATATGAGTGTATGTGGGCGTGTGTATGTGTGAACGTCGTAAATTCTAGAGAAAGAAATATGGAAATTGAAAGATTTTTATTAAAATGGAGAAAAATAACTTCGAAAAAAAAAAAGTTCGAAATTTAAAAAGTTAAATCCATAATCCAACATGATTCTTGGATGAAAGCATAATTTTGCAATCTAATTATTTAAGTTTTGCAAAATACTGATGGAATACATTTCATTCATTTGCCAGATGTTACAGTTTCAAAATTTGACAACACTTTTAAAATGTCGGGTCAATTAAAAAACATACGTGTAATTAACAATTAATCGTATTCTAGATTATCTGAACTACATATTTGCACACTCTTCCTGACCTCCCATTCCTCCAGAAATATGGCAATTCTTCCGAATTTAATTCTTTTTTTTTTCTGAATTTTGAAGTAGATAATGATTAGAGATAAAACTTTCAATTTGATCGTATTTATTCAGTTTAATTAACACAAAACAAATAAACCATTATAATATCATAATGGTGGAAGAAAATATTTAATAAAAAAGAAACGACAATTGTTTTAAAAGATGTCGAAATTATTCTTTTCTATTTGTAAGAAAAAATTTTCCAATTAATATTCATTTATAGCAATGAATTAGCTTAATTAATACAGGAAACAGGTTGTATTATTAACAGAAGTTTTGTTTATTATCCTTTTTCATGTTAGAAAATACTGGCAGGTCAAACTTGTCACTTTCAACTTATCTTGTGCTTTTCAGTTAACTCGCAATACAACTTTCAAATTATCTCGTTATTTCAATTTATAATTTTCCAACAAGTATGGAAGAAATAAAATGAACTCCAATATATCGAGTTAATTAATTCCAATTACTACTTGTACCAATAAGCAGCTTTGAAAAGTTTCTGTCATACAATTTATGTCATCAATTTTTGACCCTCAAAAAAGGAAATATAGCTTCAACACTTTATATTCTGACCTTGTCATGGTAAGAAGAATGAAATATGGAATTAAATGACATGAAATCTGAATTTGACGATTAAAAACAGGATAGATACGTTAAACAGAAGAAAACATCGTCAAACTCAAATTTAGTAATTCTTTACAAAAGGGATTAGCAGTTATCTTATATTTATGTCGTAAGTTATAATTCCCAAGTGTTCAGTTATAACGATAAAATTCTCAAAAATTATTGCATACAGGTATTTGGATTCGGAAAATTATCTTTTTGGGAATTTTTTCTTTTTCATTTATAAAAATATATGAAAACTTTTTTAAAAATTTATTGTTCATTGATTATATTTGTTATGAATCGAATGTAAATAAAAAAAATTAATTAATTAATTAAATTTGAATATAATACCTTCTCAAGAAAATCTTTCTCTTTTATTGCTAAAAATTCAGCTCGTAGAATTTATGAAAATAATATGTTTTAATAAGAGAAAACTAGTTAATTTTAGCTATTTCAGATTCATCGAGAAACAACTTTATTCACAGAATTAATAAAATTAGAGAAATTTTCTAATAATGTGCCTTAGCAAAACTATTAGAATTTTGGTCCCTTTTTTGCTAATTTTTCCAAAGTGGGGAATTTCTATCATATATCTTCAAATTTTATCTACTATAACTTGTTCAAAGTCCGAAAAAAAAAAGCTGACATTTATTATTTAGAATCATAGATTTACTGAAATACTTGTTATCATTATCAATAATCTTTTTACTATACATTATCATTATCAGTATCTCATATAAACTCAATTCCCCACAATTTTATTGTTTTCCTAATCTTCCAGAATTATTTACTCAAATAGGAAATCAATAAATGCATATTTAAAGCAAATAAACAACAACAAATATCCACAACTAACTAATAATGAATGCAATCTGCTGCTTGCTTGCTTTATGCATGATCTCATTTTTGTAGATGATATCAAAATATCAAATTTGGACAAAAAATAAAGAAGAAAAATTGATTGAATAGTAAGAAGCCAATCAATTGAATTTCATCCTATCACTCACTATCTTTCTGAAGCAAAAAAAAGAGATCTTTTCGCTGCTCAATTCCATTCAAATATGAACAGAAGCTGTTGATTTGTATTGTATTAATACCGTAACTGTGTATTCATTATAAGAAAATAAAAACTTGAGGAATTAAAATAACACAATTTGGATCGTTCCATTTCTCTTTTCCTTCTCCTTCCTATTCTTCTTTTTTCATGAAGAAAAATAGATACTGCAAGTTGTCGCTTGCGTAAATACCGTATCCAATGAATATACTTTTCTTGCTATATTTCATATTTTTCCTCTTTCTCCTTAACTTACTTCAAAATACTATGTCCCATATTGTAAATAAGCACTGAAGAAAAAACTTTTTATCGAAGTTTGGAAAAGAAGCACAATTTTTGCTAACTGGTAAAAATAATTTCACCATTTCAAATTAATCTATGTCAAAATTTAATTTAAAAAAGGAAAAAGAAAAAAACGAGAACAATTTTTTTCATAATTGCTTTCCCTACAGATATTTTAAGTGAAAAATTTTTTGCATCAGATTTTAGATTTTATAATTTACTATTGATTTTCATCAATTTCATTTTTATTTTATTCTCATTGATTTGTTTCATTAAATGAGGAAGTCGAAAAAATTAGGTTGTATTTATTAATAGAAAATGTTAATTTTTTGACAAAAATTTTCTCTTTTTTTTTTTTGGAAGCTAACATGATATCAAATGAAACGTTCCATAAGTTTTTTTAAATGATTCAAATTATTGCAGTGATATTATTTTTTTGTTTCTTTTTTCCCTTCAAAATAATTTATTTCTAAAATGGAATATTAACATTAATTAATTAATAAATAAATTTGTTATGATGAAGGGTCAACAACAAGTGAGTAATGTCACCACTGTTTACACAAACAAATGAATCGGTCAAATGTATTGACAAAAGGGAAGATAGACAGTAATGCGACAATTTGATGGAAAACCCGGACAAATTAACATCATATTAGTTATTATAATTAAATTAAGTAAAAGAAAAAGTGGAGAGAGATAAAAAGAAAAAAAAGAAAAAAGGGAAAAAACGGAACGAAATCGATTTATCAATGAAATTATTCATTATCATATCATACTATCACTACTGTAAGAAAATAAATGGCAGCAACAATTGATAATAATGTTCAGTTATCAACTGCTTTCTATGTTATTATCCGAAAAAAGTTTGCATAAATCATGCAAATGATGTAATCTTAGATATGTCAATCAATCAAGCAATCTTTCATTTCTGATTCTTTCTGTACACATCAAGTAAACGAATAAGTAAATAAACAGAAGTACGAAATCTCCTTTTCCATTTTCTTATTCCTCTCTGTTCTTCAGAAGAAAATAAGCAAGATATTTGTTGAATTTAAGCGATCATTTATGCTTCTATGCTAGACAGGCACCACACTTATTAATTTATATATTTTCAAATTTTAAAAATAATAAAATTAAATTATTGAAATTTCTTTCGTTTATATACACTCTCACGATGGAATATAATTTAGAATAAAATTTAAATTAATTTAATTTAAGAATTGCTGGACTGGATTTATGTTTAATTCATTTCTTTTTTTAAATTTCGGATTGAATTAAATATATACTTTATGTAATCATTTTTAATGTTTTTTAACTTCAAGATTTGCTTCCTCGGACTATTAATTATTTAATTACATATTCATGAAAGTATTAAGTGAGAAAGAAAGAAAGAAACATAAAACTTACATTTTTTCGACAAATATTCGAATTAAAAGGAAGAGATGGCTGTTGACATGACATTTGAGGGGCCGTACAAGTGAAGGTAGAGTTATTATTACTATGACCATTGGTGGAATTCATCTGATTAGTCGAATAATAAGGGAATGGAAATGGTGGCGGCGGTGGATTCTCCGCGGTGACAAGACTTGATGCCATACTGAGATTATCCGGGAAATTACTGGGAAAACTGAGAGCAAATGAAGATACAACCACTGAAATAGATAGATAGATATTCAAAGAATGAAAAAAGCCATGAAAGATTTCACTGAAAGGATATGGAACAGAAAGAGAGAGAGAGACGGGAGAACAAGAGAAAGGGTTTCTCTGAGAGAGAGAGAGTTGATGATTTCTGAAGGTTAATTTTTAATTAATAGCTTGAAAAAAAAAAAAAAGAGGTGAAAGGGAGAGAAGGAGGGAAATGAAGAAGAAGGAGGGAAGAGCCGAACATTGGAAGATGGATAGATGGATGGATTAGGAGGGGAAAGGAAGGGAAGGGAAGTGGACAATAGCCCTTACATGGATTGGCATAGCATGGCATGATGATTGACCTCTCTCCTGGCTACTCAATTGCCCTCTCACCCCTAACCTCCAACTATCCATTATCATCAAATCGAAGGACTGTCCGGCACTATCCTAAAATAGAGCAACGATGGACGATGGCTAGCAGAAGGGGAAAGGAAGAATGACCGAAAAACAAGGCGTTAATGCTTACCATCGATATCGCCAATGCTCACAACATTTTGAAGTGTTAACCTTATCGATTCTTCATATATGTGAGGAAAGTTTCTAATTAAATTTTGCAGGTTGCAGATATGAAAATGATTATAATATAAGGAAGAGAATGGGTTAAAACTGCGAGGGAATGATAAGTAAATTGTAAAACAAACTATTAAAGAGAATTATTACTCAAATTTAAATGATAACATCAAATAATTAAAAAAAAATTGTATATTACGCAAAAAAACAAAGAAAAGAAAAAGGAGGGAATTGAATCATATTAAGACCTTAGATTTAACGGTTTGAATTTCTCAATTTTGCTACTTAGTATATACAACAGAAATTATTTGGAATTTAATTGATCATTTTTAACGGAATTTAAAGTTAGAAATAAACTTTCGCTTGGGTAGAGAATTGAAAAAAAAAATTAATTGTAATCCAATCATTTTCATTTAGTATCGATTAGTTTTTCTAATTGCATGAAAAAAGAAAAGAAAAAAAAAAGGAATTTTTTTAAAATTTAAGCATTAAAATTCCCACCTTACTACTTTTTTTTATTTCTATTTTGACCCAAAAAATTCTCATTCCTAATTTTATACAGAATTTTTCTTTAAAATGAAGAGAAGAAAACAAAAAAAAAAAAGTCGAGAGACAGAGAAGAAAGAAAAGAAACAATAATTTAATAAAAAATAAAGCTTGTTGTAGTCGGAATTCTTTGGACATCTATGTGCAGATCAACTGACTGATGCATTCATCTTTTCAATAATCATTTTCTTTCAATTCCCAAAACTTTGTTAATCTCAGAGAAAAAGGAGGGGGCGCGGGCGGGGGCGGGGGAGGAAATTCGCGGAGAAGAAGAACGAGAATGAAAAGAATCGGAAGGATTTGAATGAAAAAAAAGGAGGAAAATTTCTTTTTTTTTTTTTTTGGTACCAAACCAAAGATAAACCAAACGGTATTAGAAGAGAGAGAGAGCTTTCTTCTTTGAATAAAAAGAGAATATTTCCATTCTTAGATAGTTAAGTGTGGAAAAAAGCTACTTTTTTCTTTTTCTTCCTTTCCATTTCCTTTTTTTCCTTCTTTTAAGCTGAAGTAAACTATTGTTAAGAATGAAGAAATTGATATATTTGTAGTTTACCGAATAATTCACTCAAAATATTTTAAAATCTAAATAGAATTTATTATAATTTGCATAAAAAATATAGTAAAAAAAAATTAGAAGAAAAGAAGAAAATTAGTAATAATTATGGAAACTTTTACTTTCAAGAGTGAAGAAAGACGATTGTGAGAAGAAGACAACAGAATTCTAAGTTGAATGATTCAAATTCAATCTATTAGTTTCCTTCTATCGGTAATTTCTACGAGAATAATTAGAGGATAAAAAATGATCGTTGTTATCGAATCATAATTAAGTAAAAAAAGAAAACTAATTTCAAGTAATTTCTAAAAATAATTTTTATATAACTTTTAAATTTCTGAAAATTTTCATATAATTTTTCCTAAAAATTATTTCTTTAAAAGAAATTATTCGAAAAAAAAAAAAATTTTTTTTTCAATTTTTTTAAGTAGCAATTGTAGTAATATTGATAGTACAAAGATACTCGATACATAATAGTTGTTGTAGAAAAATGGTATTGTTGATGATTGGCTCATTAAATTTGAATAATTATCGATTAAAACGGCAAAAAAAAAAAAAAAAAAAAAGAAGAAAGAGGGAGGGAGGGGAGATATAATTCAATTGAATTCAATCAGCTGAGGAAGAGAGGTCACCATCATAAAATATAGAAAGGGCAAAAAATGCTCGTTGCCTTATTTTTATTTCAAAAAAAAAAAAAGAAAAATGGTATTCAAATTTGGCAGTAACTGCCAAACAAATGCAAAATTTATTGTTGTCCATTCTTTGATTGTTTGTTTTTTATGTAAATTTTTTTCTTTTTTTTTTTTTGCTTACACTAAGTTTGAATGGACGATGAAAATAAGGAATGAATGAATTCACTTGATGGAAATCCATTTGACATGATTCCGTTTTTCTTTCTATTCCAGTATTATTCTAGGGAAAATAAAATTCAACTGATCAAACTGATAAAAGCAAAGATGATAAACGTTGTTTATCTGGCTAACATGAAAGAGTGAGAGATTGCAATTCTTAGATATAATGAATCAGTTACGGATTCTTATTGAAATTCGAATCTGTTCAATCGATCAAGCAAACACTACACATTTCGGAATTTTAAGAATATCTTTCTGAAATTGTGTACTGATAAATAATTGGCAAATATATGATAAATTTGTATTAATTTAATAATTTTCTGAAATTTTCCAGAACAAATCATGCTAAGCAAACAACTGATAATACATACAAGTTATATCAGAATAACAATTATCCTATTATTACTATTAAGCTATTGTAAAATGTTTCCACATTTGATATTATATTTCAGCTCCAATATTTGAAAATACTGATGAATAATGAATAAATTAGCACACAAGTTTTAAAAGAAAGTAAATATAATACGTAAAAAATTGAAACGTAATATTTATTAATATTTATTAACTCACAATATGTTTCAACATAATGAGTAATTAGACATTTATAATTGGTATTCAACAAGAGATAGGCTAACTGTTACAGTATCCTTGATATAAGTAAGTAATAAAATATCAAACTACTCGGCAAATTCTTGATTTGTGTATATAACATTTTAGAGTGCTCATTGTTTGTAAATTTATTTGAGGCTAGGCCAAAAAAAAAAGAACCAAAGACAAGGAAGAAAAGATAACAAGAAGAGAGGAAGAAATAATTGAAAGATGTTAGTTATTATTAATGATAATGATAGTAATGATATGAAGAGATAAGAAATGACATTTCCACGAATTCAAAGCTAAATATGGAATAAGATATTAATTAAAATAGATAATTAGAATGAATAAGAGGGACAAAATATTGATATCATTAATGAGCTTAAATGATCACAATAAATTTATCAATTAAGAAATTTCAAATCGCGATTCTAAAATTCTACTGCTGTTTCGAACCCCAAAGAAAAGTTCAAAAATCAATGCAATAATAACAATTTTATTAATTTAATTTTATTTTTTTAGTATTATTGTAAATACAATGCTATTTATTTATTTGCTTATTTCTTTTACTTGTTTCTTTATTTATTATCTACATGCTTATTTATAACGAATAAATGCACTGCGAAAATTCCCAAGATCATAATTTCCGAATTTCAGTACTTAATTCCTTATCAATTTATCGTAATCTAATGTGAATGTATTTTATAGACAAATGAATTAAAAAATAGTTATAGACAGTAAGAGGAGGTGCAACGAAATAATATTAATAATAATGACGGTGAAGATGACGAAAAAAAAAAGGGAAATAAAAGACAAAAATATAAAGATAAACAAGAAATGAAAAGAAAAAGGTAGAAAAAAAATCAACTAGTATGATTAATTAACAAAATTATCTTTCTAACTTTATCATGCATCAAATTTCTCGCAGTCAAGTTACTAGAGTGTACAGCTTCAATACCGTAATCTGCCAGGGAAAAAATATTTTGGTGAAAAAAGAAAACAAGCATACATCTATATGAAAACAGAAGATAGTAAATAAATTGATATATTTTATTAAGTTGCTGTCATGTTTGGAGTTAATAAGATGATTGTTCAGTTGAAAGATGAAATATGACACAACTGATCAATCAAACTATCTGATCGATAAAAAAGAAAAAAGGAAATTGGGAAGAAATGAAAGAATGAATGAATTAAATGGGTAATAAACAAAATGGAAAATTTTTTGACTTTCAAATATTATGAAAAAGGGTTATCGGTGAAGGTCAACCAATGCATTGCTGCATTATCATTTTTCTCCAACTCGCTCATAAACCTTCCCGTTAACTATGAAACTTCAAAGTGACATTACCGCTTAACGAATATGACGCAATTCTGTCCCAATCACTCAATCGACCTTAAAAGTGTCATGGTTATCATCTAAACAATGATAAAGTTGTATATTGTCGCTTCTTCTTTCTCTCTCATTACTTTCCCTCTCTCTCTCTCTCTCTCTCTCCTTACTTGTATTTGCTTTACCTTTTAATAATCATCTCATGATTATTATTATTATTGTTATTATTATTATTATTTTTGTTATTATTATTATATTATTTTTCAACGTTTCATCAATATTTAGAAATGAAAATTTTTGTGAAAGTGGAGGAGAAGAAAATAAGAAAAATTAAAAGAAATAAAGTTGGAAAAAAACTTTTTAATAATTACTATATATCCGATCTTGTACTTTACTTTCTGTTTTTATATAATCAGATCTTTTACTTCATTTTCTGTCTCATATTATATTAAATAACTGAATAATTTAATATTAAATAACTTATGTTTGATTTTTTTTTTATCCCTCGATTTGAGTTTTATAAAATAAAATTCGAAAATTAGGTAATTTTTGAACTAATTAATTTTACAACAGATGGAAAAAAATAGAGAATATTTGAGATAAATCGAAAAGGTATGGAATGAATCAGAAAAACCAGGAATAAGCCGAGAAAGCTCAGAGTAAGCTAGAAAAACCTGAGATAAATTAGGAAAGCCGAGGATAAACTAGGAAGTCTTGGAACAAACTAGGAAGGCCTGAGATAAACCGAAAATTAACCGTGTATTGGATGATACGAATATATTAAAAATATTATATTACCAAGAATGTCTGAAATTATTCGTATAACCTTCAATATATCGTTGGTAATAAATTCATTTATTTCTTTTCCTTATTTTCACTTTTTCAATCTTTGATCGAAAATTTTCGTGAATTTATTTTAAATTGTTATTTTTAAGAAGTTTAAATGATGAATACTTGCATCATATCATTATCATCTACACAATTATCTGAACACACACAGATATACATCCATTACTCAAACCAATGGAAAAAAAAAAGAAAACCATACAAAATTCCTATCTGCATCGTATAAATGCTCGCCACTTGCGAATCTCTAATTAGTCATTCGATCAGATTTATTGAATTAATTAGTTAGTTCGTTAATTAGCTTTCAGAATTTGTCAACAAGACACTATCACTGCTACATCTCGCTTCGACACTCACTATTATTGTCGTTATCATCTCTTTATCATTATCACTAGTAACTTATCGAAATCGAGATCCATCACACTTTTGTATTTGTCCTAACAATCATTCTTTAAGGGAATAAAATTTGATACATGAATGATTTCTACCGATATATTAATGAATTATCTTCAAAATTTTTACTGATATTATTATTATGGGAATGAGTATGAAGATTTTTCAGCAGTTAATAAATAAATGGAAGTAATTGATGTGAAATAAATTCTTCTCATTTTTTTTATCGATATTCATACTGTTATCTATCTCACGCTTGATAGATAAAATTACTTCAAACAAGTAAGTTCTAATTTTGCAATTAATACAAGAAAAAGAAAAAAAGATTCTGCTCACTTCATTTAAATATAAATAAAATTTGGATCATCTGTCAGAAAATTTTGAATAAAATTAGTAGTGTTAGTATGTAAATTTCATGTAATTCATCAGGAAGTGACAACAATATACTGTAATGATCTGTCAATAATGTCATAATTAATTTCAACAAAAGTCTTTAATTCATTCAATTCTTCTTTGCAAGTATAAATAATAATTTAATAATGAACATTGGGTAAATTTCAATCCTTTTGCAAAGTTTTTTTGCACAAAATAGAAATAAACTTTTAATTGTATATATTAGCTACTGATAATATTAGACCTGTCTCTTTGCGTAGTAATTATTCTTTAAATAAGTAAAATTTAACTAATGATATGATTATCATCGATATGAATGGAATCTGACAGATAATTATCATTGGTAGTATGGAATGGTATCTAATAGAATAGTTATTATCAGTGATATGGATGATATCCAACGGATACCTATCGAAAATGAAGCAAAATTATACTGGAAAACCGGATAATTTTATCATTCATAATGAAAATTTTATAAACAGAAGCACTATTGTTAGCCGTATCTTTTCTCCCTCATCCGCCGAAAAACTTTATCATTTCAATTCTATCGAAATCAGTGAAATTTCTGTTCGATGCTTAAATCCAAGTTCATATAATGGTTATGATTCATGAACAGAAAAAAGAGCTTAGAAAATGTTATTTTTTCATTTCTTTTCTTCTTTTATACCATTCGATTTAGTTGAAATGAAGTTCGCTGATAATTGCAATCATATCATAGCCAAACGTATCTCTCAATCAAATATTTCTCATTCAATGCTTATTTAAACTTGAAATTCATATATTTTGAAAATAAAACAAAAGAGACGCAAAAGAAAAAAAAAAAGATTTTATTTGAAAAATCAAATTTATTTTGAAATGAATGAAAAATACAGAAGGATTATATTAGTGGCAAGAGGGGAGGAGAAACATACAAGGGCATTATTCCATAACTCGATTGATAGACGAATTCGGAACAAAACCCGGACAGGACGGACGGAAAAGGTTTTGTTTGGTAAAGCAGGTGTGTAAACATTTTCAATACCATATGCATGATAAAGCCAACTCGACAATACGGCTACCATTCATGGCATCACTTTATCAATCCGAAAATTTACGGAAAAATCGAAAAAAATTTTATTTTTATTTATTTTTTGATAATAAAAGTAAGCTTGCCTTTATGCAAATGTAATAAAGCTTTCTCTCTTTCTTTCTTTTTTTTATATTTTTTCATTTAATTCGAAATGAATCAATTTTATTTCTCTCTTTCGTTTTTCGTTTTTTCTTCTTCTCTTTTCTTTTTCATATGCACTAACATATACATACATATATACACATGCATGTACACTTTTCTGTTTTAATTTAAAAAAAAAAAAAAACGAAAAATGTCAACAAATTCATTTCGTTTTGTTTCTGTTCTCTCTCGCTTATATCATCCATTTATATACCATGTAATTATATAATGAAATATAGTAGTAAGAGATAAAGTTTAGTATGATTAACTATCACTATCATTACTATTATCAATCTTTCAATACTAATTATCATTATTATCATTATGAACAAAATTGGCTTTATTGACCAATATAATTTTGATGATCTTTACGAAGTACTGAAAATCTTATCACTCATTAATCATCAGATTTTTCGTGACTTCGGTTTCTTAATTGTTATTACATATTGCTATGGTGAAGAGTTAAATATTCTGTATTAAATATGTAAAAAGAATGATCAATATAGAAGTGATAATGAAAATGTTAATGCGAAAGAGTCTAAATTTCACAAATTTATCATTTTTATACTTCAAATTTTCCGATATGAAATGTAAAATTATTGAGATTTTAAGAATATTCTTCATGCTTTGAAAACAAAAAGTATGATAGCGATAAAATTATCAGAGATATTTCTGTTTAAAAAATGATTCAATTGTCGACAAAGAATTAAAGCCGCAAAGATAATTCTTTCGCATTTATTCTCTCTGTCTATTATTATTGTTATCATTATCATAATTGTTATTCTTTCATATACGATAAACTATATCTCAAATGAATTGCAAACATTACGGTAATCATTAAACAATTCAATTCATAAATCAATATGATAAAACAGTGTGGAAAAAAAAAAACTTCGAAACATAAATTGGATTGTTAATTTTACATTTGAATTAAAAATCTATTCTTCTCGGATCCATAAATCAGATTTATCAAAAATGATTATACTGTCAAAAAAAAAAAAAAAAAAAAAAAAAGAATTTTGGAACTGATCAATGAAGATATAAAAATAAGTAATTCTAAATCAAAATAACTATCATAAGAAAAGAGAAATTCAAATTATCCGCTATTATCACGAAAAGCATTTTTCGAGAGAAGTATTCCAGCACATTTCTACCATTAACTTTTCATCATTTTACTAAATTATTTTTCTGTTCTTTTTTTTTTATTTTTATTTCTTTTTTTTTTAATCGTATCATAAAAATTGGAAATTAAAAAATAAAAGGAATTAATAAATGTAAAAAGTTGCAAAGGCAAGTAGTAATATTTAGCAAGCAGAAAAATTACTTGAGCAATGTTGATCCAATCCGAGAACATCTGGTCCATCGAAATTACCATCAATCGAATGAGATTGAATGAATGAACGAACGAATGAATGAATGAATGAATGAATGAACGAACGAGAGGATGAAGGAAGGAAGGAAGGAAGGAAATGAAATGAAATGAAGTGATACGGTGGGGATGAATTGGGTGGGAGCTTATGATTCGAGAGGGAAGAGGGAAAGAAGGATGGATAATTCGAATAGAAATGATGTTTAAGGCTTTTTTTTTTTTTTTTTAAATTTTGGTTTCTTTCTCTAGAAATTAAAATTAAAAATGAGGCAGCTGTTTTGCTTTATTTTCTCTTCTTTCTTTGAAAGTTTCTTTAAATCTATCTAAACTCAAATTATCATAATAAGACATTTGAAAATTATTGAATGTATAAATATTTGATATGTAAATGTTAAAAAGTTTGTGCTTAAAATGAATAAAAAAAATGAGAAAAGGAAATAAATAAACAAATATGAAGAAAAAGAATTAAGCCATATGATTTATGCTATTTTAGAACAAAATGTTCTAATTATGATTGTAAGCAAATCAAAAAGTTTACATCCAAGTTTACATCCAATTAGTTTACATCCAAGCATTCGATAATCAATAGTTTTGCAAAAAATAACTTTTTTTTTTCTTTTTTTCTTTATCTTTTTTGCATAACAAATATATGACTAGAATGAAACAAATTTTTAGGGAAGCTTTAAGAAGCAGCACCGATAAATGATATAAATGATGATGATGATGATGATGACGGTGATGGTGATAATAATGATTAATATTATTATTACCAACAACATCAAAGGAAATGTACCAGATGTTGTATTAACAAAGCTGTTGGAAGAGCTAATGAAGTAATATTATAGTGGAAAAAGAAAAGAAAAGGAAAGGGAAAAAGCTGAAATATAAAACAGTTCACGATGAAATGAGGAAAAAAGGAATTTGAAGATAATTATGATTTATTCTAATATCTATTCAAATCAATTCAATCCTGTTCTAATTTTATTTCTATTCTATTTCGATTCAATTGTATATTTTGATTTATTTTATTGCAAAATTTCATATTTCATTTAGCTATTTCACTTCTTGATGATGAAAATAAAGGACAAAAAAGATAGTAGGTAGGATCACAAAATATAAGGAAGGTAATAACGGAGAAAAGATGGATGAAAAATGAAGGAGAAGGGAGAGAGAGAGAGAGAGAGAGAGAGAGGAAGGGCAAGAGAAAAAAAGAAGAGAATGATGGAGGAGCAATTTTGAACTTACATTTATTACTTGGAGATCATCGTCTTCATCAACCCATTAATAGATATCCTTCAATCCCATCTGTTTACCCTTTTGATAAACAAAAGTTAAATAAATAATGTTATTTGTTTATCGAAATGGAAATTAGCAAGAAGTATTACTTCAAAAATCAATATATAAAGAAGTATTGATGTCTTTATTAATTGTTTGTTTATTTATTCCTTTTGATTTTGTTTCCTTTTTATTCTTTTATTTCTTTCGTTCTAAAAAGTATCGATTATTAGAGTGAATTAATTTTAGAAATTTTCCTTTTCGTTTGGTTTTATTTTCATATAAATGAACAAAACAACAATGAATGCAACGAATATTACAGATATATCAATGATAAATTTGATAAATAAATGGATTTTGTAGATAAAAGAACAGAAACATTGTAATGATATGCGAGAACAATTAAGATTTTTCAGTAACAATGTAATTTTTGACCTGAGAAATTTGCTCAGTCTTTTTTTTTTTTTGTTTACAAATTTAGTTATCAAATTAAGTCAAAAAATTTAGCTTAAATTGTTCTCAATATATTCCAAACATAAAGCATTAATTTAAAAAATTGAAATTTTCAAATTTTAATTATTTTGAAGTTGCTTCTTGTACAGTAAAAAAATTTTTTTAAGTGTCAAAAATTTAATTTCTCAATGTTAAAACAAATTTTGTAATTCAATTAACATAGGAAATTTCGCTTTCCTTTTCCATTTTCTTAAAAGTTATCAAATCTTTTGTATAAGCATTTTTTTTATATATGTATTTAATTAAATATAAATAGAATCACTTTTTACGCAGTCAGGTTTTGGAAATTTTATAGATTTTAACTCGAAATTAATTCTCGTCGAGTTTTTTCTTTCTTTTCATTTTTCAATCCAAAAATAATAAATATGGAAAAATAATTGAAAGTATTACAATTTTAGAAATTGCAAAATTAACGAATTATTTACAGTTTTTTCTGAACATAAATTATACGAAGCCATTTTCATACTTTTCTTCATTTGTTGAACGTTTGAATATATTTCTATACCTACAGTATGCTATCATTCATTCATTCTCATGCTTATTGAAAGTATCGAAATGAAAAATTAGAAATTTCAAATTTTTTTTATTCATCCTTTCTTCAACTGTTCTTTTTAATTTGTCTAATTCATCCATTCTTATTGCCTGTTCATTAGCTAAATGAAATTAATTAGTACTAAATACTGTAGTAAATTCGGAAATATTTTATACCTTTGAAGAATATTTTTATCCTATCTAGAATTTAAAATTTCTAATCTATTTTATGAAGAAATTAATTTTGTACTTTATAACTTAAACTTACAAACAATTATTTTATCTATAAGTTAATATTTGCTTATAGAAATTTTCCCTTATCTTTCTTTTCTTACTCACTTTAAGCTATACTAACTACTTTATGACAAATTTGCATAAATCTTGCTATCCAATTTGTCATTAAAAAATTTAATTATCTATCATTTCTAGAACGAAAATTTCATTTCTTCTTTTCTCTCTCTCTCTCTTATTTATATTAATTGATTATAAAGAAAGCAAAGCCGACAAATGATTATCGATATCTAAGGGATGATGAGATTTGAAATGAAAAAGATATTCAACGGATGCTCGTTACCCATAATAAATTAAGCCTAAAGCTGACGATAAATGGTTAAAGGCCTGAAAAGCTATGGAAATATTGCTGCTAATCGAACAAAACTAATTATATTTTAAAATAACTAAAGATGGATGGATGAGAGCGGAATGATTGGATATGATTTCGATGGCCTAAGAAAATTGATTGTGAAGTGTTGAAGCTGCCGTTGTTACCATACTTTGATTATCAATACCTTCCTTCATTTCTTCCTTTTTCCTCAAATTTATCTAATTAGTCTAATCTAATCCAAACTAAGATAAGCTAGGCTAAGATTTTTCTTAATTACTTCATATTCCAATTCATTCAATTAGTCACTTTTATTGCTTCCATGTAAACATTACACATTTCATCGAATTTTTATAGCACAATGAGAATGGATTTATTTGGCTGGTAGAAATGTTGCATAGAAAATGAAACGAAATGAAATAAATTAATATAGAGGTGAACCAAAATATGATGAATGTTTTTATAATTTTGGTACCATTCCATTCATTCTCTAAATTTGGCACCATATTTGGTATTTTTTAAATTTGGCAACATTTTTTATTTCTTTGCATCTGGCATCATTCCTAGAATTTTTTCATTTGATATTATCCTGATATTTTATTCTTTAGTATCCGTCGGATTTGATATCATTTTTGAGGTCCCTCTAGATTTAATATCATTCCTGGGATTCTCTAAATTTGATATTATTTCAAGATTCTTTAGATCTGATATATTCTTGCGACTCCTTGAATTTGATACGACTCCCGGTATTCCTCGAATATATCTCCTATATTGAAGTATCATTACCATATTACATCGACTAAAATTTATTAATGGGATTTAAACATACTATATTTCATTGTACCATCCATTTATCAGTCAGGTATAAATGATTTATTGCAAACAATGTTTTTGATAAAATTTGGAAAATGTAAGAAAACAACAAAGCATCCTAAATTTTTTTTTAAAAAAAAAAAATAAATTTGCATATCGCGTATTTCTATAAATCTTTTATGCTTGTCAGCTATTTGAATAAGAAATCCGGAAAATTAATTCTTAGAACGATAATGCTATTATATGGTTTTCCAAATTTTTGTTTTGTCTTAAATAATGAAAATATTGTCTACTTTTAATTTTCTCATTCGATTTAGCATTTTTAAAAGCAAATTACAATTAATAATTAGTAATGATAGCAATAATTGTAGTTATTCATTTCAAATTAATTCTATAATCAAATTCATCGCTTATTGCTTAGATCAAATTATATAAATATCATTGATTTGAAGCAAAGTTTTGTTTTCTTTCCCTACCATATGTAAATTTATTTGCTTTCTGTGAAAAGTAGTAGCATTGGGTTTAAATGGAATAGACCATTTTGAATGACAAAAAAAGGTAAAAGTATGAAAAAAAAAAAAAAAAAAAGAAAAAACGACGATTTGAATCAAATGGGAATGGAGCGACGGGGCGGGTAGTTTAGGGCAAGCAAGGGATTAATGGGCAGAGTTAAAAGACCCTTTCGGGTAATCTTTACCCGAGCAGGTGTTCCTCCTTCAATCCCTCCTTTTTTTTCTTACAAAATAAAAAAAAAAGTGAAAAAAAAGAAATGGTCTGAAAAAAGAAACAAAACGGAAGAAAATTCTTTCTCCTCTCTCTCTTTCTCTCTTTCTTTCTCTTATTTTTGCTAATAATTAGTTTGAAATTATAACTTTCTTCTTGGAAAAATTTTTAAAAGATGATTGCTTTTTTTTTTTTTAAAAATGCAAAAATTTGAAGAAAATTTCGTTATGAATTATGCTTTATATAATTATCATGAATATTTTGGCGAAAATTTTTGGAATTTAGAGTTTAATGATAATAAATGACAAAGATTGTATTGCATAAAAGATTAAATTATTTTGATAATCTTAATAAACTAGAGAAATTTATCATCAGGATTATGATTTTCTTTTTCTTACTTTCAGTTTTATGCGAAAAAAAAAAAAAAACAAAAAGCGGAATAAACTTAGAATTCAAAAGTTGCTTAAACTTTCTAACATTCTTTTCAATATTTCTCTTTCCCAGAATTATTTATCCATTAATTAAATTGTTTCAAAAAAATCAAAATTGAAATCGATATTATGACTGAAAACGTCTAATTTATTCGCAAATTCCTTAGGTTTACATGAACATCGCAAAAATAAAACAAATGTTATTCCAATTCTTGGATAACCTTTCACCTTTTCTGTTTGTCTTCACTTGTAATCTGCTCTTTCACAACCATATATCAATTTGCTACACACTGTTACTAATAATGAATGTAGATAAATATAAGGGAAAAATGTTTCTAATATTTGAAACAGTTAATTATGCTAAATTACCATAGTCATCGTTACTGAAAATTAATCAGAGTTAAATTTATCAAATTTCGACTATTAAAATCCTCAACTTTTAAAATTAATCTAACTTTTGAGAGAAGTTAGATTGAAAGGAAGTTGTAATAAAAATAATAATTAAAAGGATCGATATTACATTATATGGTTAATTTATGCATTTTCTTTTCTCTTTTTACCTCTTCTTAATTAACTAAGGGTAAATAAATAGAAAAAATTTGAGAGAGAGAGGAAAAGAGAGAGGAAAGATAGAAGAATGATTTTATGTCTAATATCGATGGTGAACCTCTTTATGGCCAAAAAATGAACCGTCAAATATCCCTTGCAGATGTTCATATATCACAGATCTCTGATGAGTAATAAAACAAGTGAATGAATCAAGCAGTACAAGTAAAACGTATTTATGTGGTAAGAAAGCGAGGGGGGGTAATGAATGATTGAGGGATTTATTGCGAATATGGGAAGAAAAAAGTGAAACATTTATCAAATAAAATTTGCATGACGTGATGATGGTAATGAATAATAAATAAAATAGATGGAAAGAAAGGAATGATGTAGGAGAAACAAAAGAAGACATATACAAATAAACTATATCGACTGGTTTATTTAGGAAAATAAACAAGTAAACAATATGAAGTAACTTATTACTTGCGGAAATAAACAAATAAACAACGTGAAACAACTTCTTCTTCGTGAAAATAAACAATTGAACAACATAAAGGAATTTTTCACTTGCCAGAATAAACAAGTAAACTACATAAAATAAGTTATTACTTGCATAAAAAAGAAAAAAAAAAAATAAACCATACGATATGATTGAAGATTCTAACTACTTAAATCCTAAAGTTTTTCGCATTCAAAATTCGTTGATTCTATGCATTATCCTACTTTTCTTTTAAAAAAATGGCCAATTTATGCACTGTTTCTTCTTCTTGCTTTTCAGAAAATATAGAAATTCATAGAAATCAAATTTAAACAATAAGGCGCTTTTTTTTTTTTTTTTTTTTTTTTTAGAAGAAGCATTCCTTTTCTTGTTCATCTCAGTTTTTCAAAGATGAAGATCATATGGATAAAACAATAAAAGTGATAAAATTTTAATGCTAATATAATTGCAAATTAAATTTCGGTTTTTTTTTTTTTACTTTTAGCATTATTCAATTTGAATGAAACAATTCCAAATTATGCTTTCAAAATTTTCATCCTATCAATTTTCATATGATTGAGAGGAAAATTTCCAGTTTATGTTTCAAATATATCAGTCAGAATTTATGTTTTTGAAATGTCAATATTTCGATAAAATAAATGTGCATGGATTCCGATAATAATTGTCTTGTTTATAACTTCGAGATTATCTTCGGGATTAATTCTATCATATTCGAGATAAACTTTTAACGTCCAAATTTATCATAGAATTAATTCTAGTGATACTTTAGCATGCCTTAATTGGTCAGTTAAGTTTATTGTTTGCTTTTAAATGATATTACCAGTTAGATTACAAATCAGGTCACAAATCGAATAGTAAATTATAAATTTTGCATGAATAATCTTTCACAATCTTTAATGTAATACAAACTTATTCAAATATCATAATCTATTCTATAATCTTTTTAATAAATAAATCCAACCTTAGCAATTCCGGAAAGTTTGAAAAGATGAAAGAAAAGAACCGGTAGAACATTCCGGATCTGAGACTTACTTCTTGAACCGAAATATAAAACACCAAACTAAAACCAACTCAAAGAATGTTGTCATCTGATATTTTTAAAAGCTTCTCTCTTTCTCTCTCCATCTTTCCCTCGTTCTCGAATCTTTTCCCTAACAACGCATATCATTAGTTATTCAATTAAATGCTACCGTATCCCTTTCCATCCTCCCAAGCAAAAGTATAATAATAATAATCATCAACTACCATTATTCATCCTCTCATAACTCGAAAACTTGCTATAATAAAAGTTTAAAGCTGTGAAAGTTGTAAAATTCCCCTTCTCTCTTTTCTCTCTTTTTTGCCTCTTATCTTTTACCATTTTCTCACTCTTTTCCGCTGTTCATTTTCTCTTATTTTCATTTTATCTCTAATAAAAATGCTACGGTTATTCTCTTTCTCTCTCTCTCTCTCTTTTTTTTTTTTTTTTTTTTTTTTTTTTTTTGTATTTTCTTTCCATTGAAATAAAATAAATTTTCCTATCAAATGAATTTGATATATAAATTTCATTATCAATAAATGAAAAGAAAAAGAGAAAAAGAAAGAAACGCGAAGAGTTGGGAAGAGAGGGGAAAGAAAATAATTTATCAATTGCATTGATTTGTTTGAAGACTTTTATTGATAGAAGATAAACTTACAAAAAGATATAAAATGAATTAAATGAGAAAAAAAAAGGTAGACGAGAGGAAATTTAAATTGCAAAATTAGTATCGAATAAATGACAACGACAAAAATGATGCCATGGGAATTAAATTAATAGAATTATATTAAATAAATGAAAAGGACAAATTTTCAATTTAATTTTTATCGTTTTTTCGATTTATTTTCAATTAATACTAAAATAAAATAACAAATGGAATATTTTTTATTCAATTTAGCATTTCATAAATAAATGATTCGATTTGCAGGAGAATATTATGGAGCTGAATAGAAAATTAATTAGCATTGTAAATCTTTCTCCTGTAAATTAGAAAATCGTTTGTAGACAAAATGAAGTTTGAAGATTTGTTCCACAGATGATAACAAATCTTGACTGTTATAAAGACCGATCAATTACTACTGAATGAAACAATTTTTTTCGTGGATAGATCTATCTAGTAAGTGAGATATAGTTACATATCGAATTTGCAATAATAAAAAAACTTGATTACTGCTAAAATATGATTGTATATGGATATTTAGCTAAATATCAGAATTTCTCAAAACAGATTCATTAAAGCATTCTTTTTCCAACTTAACCTCCAATTGGAATTATATTAATTCAAATCGTGCGAATTTTCAATAGATTACTTATATGAAAAAGAATATGGTATCGATTTTTTTAAATTATAAAATTGCCGTCCAGCTAGTATTGTAATACAATTTAACCCTAACTAACTTATTTTTCTTATCTTAACATTTGGTTTCCTCTTTAAACATTTTCTAGTTCAATTGCTGCTACTTCTAATTTTCCCTACAAAAAAAACTTTTTTAAATTTTAGTTTTTTTTTCAAACTTTCTTTTCAATAAAAAAAAAAAATTTTTTTTCCAAACTACATATTTACAAAAAAAAAAAAAAAAAAAAAAAAAATTAATAATGAATCTTTTTTATCTTTGCGTAACCAAATAGAAGAGAAGTGAATGAAAAAGAAAGAATGATGTCAACTAAGGAAGGAAAAGGACGATGAGAAGGAAGGAAGGAACTCAATTTGCATGATACAGTTGAAGCGTGTCAATCCGGTTCAACCGTGTCCCATCACGGAGGTCCATGTCAAAGGGGTGAGGAATGGAATTGTAGTATTTCAATTCAATTTGAAACAACAAAGGCAATCGAATAGATTGATGAACTACTACTACCACTGCTATTCAAAAGAAGGGCAATAATATACCAAACAGTGGGTGTCCTATCAAAAATTCATATCATTTTGGCGCCTTTATTAAAATTTCAAAATTGTTTAATAATTACAAATTCAACTTGGTAAACTTAATTTATGTGATGTCTATAACTGATAAAATTTGAGCATTTCTTTTTTTTTTCTTTTTTGACTTTTTGTTTTAAAATATCGAGGATTCATGTTTTTCAAACATTCGACATTTTAAATTTTAGGATATTTGAGATTCTATATTTTCAAGAATTTCGAAAAGAATTTCGAATTCTGGATATTCTGTGCCATGTTTGTAGAATATTCAACATTTCATGTTTTCAGAATATTTGAAATTCCATATTTTCACGATATCAAAAATGCTTGCTATTCAGAAATGTTCTTCAAAATTCGTTTATTATTCGCAATATTCGAATTAATATTCCTTTTTCTATCTTCCAACTTTTTTTCGTTCATGTTTTAGCTTAATTAAACAGATTCGGAGAAATCCTTCTCACATTACAACCATATAATTTCCATAAAATATAGCTAATTCGTATTAATTGCTTCAATAATTTTTCTGTAATTCCCAATCTGTCAGAAAATTAAATCTGCATATTATTTCCCGCCTCTTGTATATTACGATAGAGTTATTATTTATTGGCGGAATATAGATTCAAGATTCGATGACTGATTTAAGGTGCGATTAAACCTTTTGATATTGATAGATAGAATATCTGATATGATATCTTATCTGAAAAATATATAATTCTCTCTGTCTTGACGATTCCGAAATCTGTTTTCATAATCCCGAAAGATTGGTTTATTTCGTCAAAATAGTATTTTTCTCTGTAGGGATAACTGACGTATCATTATTTTATTGAGCCTTTATTGAGATAATGAAAAAAGCGAAAAATAACATAAAGAACAGAAAGAACGTAGAATAAAAAGAATACAAGTAACGAAATCCGAAAGAACCTGAAAGATGTGTTCTATCTGCTTTATTACTATGAATAATTTCAATAGAAATTAGCTATTATAGGAATTGTTGAGAATAATTCGAAAATTTTCAAATTAAATTTCAATTTATAATATCATATTTTCATGAATATCCATTTGAAAAAATCAGCTTCAATTTTTCATAAACAAAAGAGAATAAAAAAAGAAGAAGCGAAAGTAGAAAACTTGAATTAATATATTCAGTTTTTGCGAAACATTATCGAAATCATCGTGGCAAATCTTCAACGACAATTTATTAGCCCAAAAACGATAAGTATCTAAATTTCGTGTTGTATGGTATTTTTGAAAATTTGTTTAGCATTATCGTTAATAGCTCTTAGTATGGGATATATCGGGAAAAAACGAGAGGAAAAGAGCCATTCTTTCATTTTTTGAATAGCATTAAGAAAGAAAACTGGATCCGAGATATCAAAGAAAGAGGACAAGGATGGATATAAGAGAAAGTGACCTTATGGACCGTTAAGTCGGTTAATAACTAGGTTCATTTCCTATTTCTTCCTTTTTTTTTTCCTCTTATCCGGTTCTCCTTTTTGTCGGTCTTACATCAAAGGAAAAAACAAAAAAGAGTTTTTTTTTGTTTTTTTTTTTTTTTTTTTAATCTAACTTTTTTTTGTCTCGTCAAATATTCAATGGTATGACATATCAAGGCAAAGAACAGCATTGAAATTATCAATAATAACACTACAAGACAGAAAAACTTAGTGCTCTCGATCTTTTTCAAAATTAAATTTAAATTTAGTTTGCAAATTAAATTTCAATTTGCGAAAGCATTTGGAAAAAAATCGTTTTTGAGCTAATAAATTATCGACAAAGATTTGTCATGTTGATTTCGATAATGTTTCGCAAAAACTGAATATATTAATTCAAGTTCTTTACTTTCGCTTCTTTTTTTTTTTTCCTTTTCTATCCTCTTTTGTTTATGAAGAATTGGAGCTCATTTTTTCAAATGGATATTAATGAAAATATGATATTACAAATTGAAATTTAATTTGAAAATTTTCGAATTATTCTCAACAGTTCTTGTAACAGTAATTTATGTTTTCATCGATGGATAAAATACTCGCGTGTATTGCACTGATCTTAAATTCTTCTGCATCTGTTGATTCGAAGCATTCATGCCACAAATTTCGAAGTTTTCGATAATCTTTTTTTAGATCTTTTGGATTATCCAGATCAACCATAAATGCCATCTGTGAGGCGACAAATTTTATCAATTCATTTTTTCGGCAGCTGATTTGAATTTATTTGCAGTTGTCATCGTCATTAAGTTGTTCTGTTCAAGCTCTAAAATCTTTGCCATTTTTTCCATCTAAAATATTTTTAAATTATTCATAAATAATATTTTATAAATTTCGCAAAAATATTGGAAACTAATTTCGAGTATGCTTATGAGAAATTGCGAAATATTTAGACTTTTTGAATCAATAATTACCATTTACATGCTTATTTATTCGTCTAATTTATGCTCTTTAATAGATTTGTCTATATTCGTGTACCTAAATTCAACTAAAAAAGCAGCTCATTTTGTATAAATCTGTAGCAATTTCGTTTCTTACGATCAAATCTGGTAAAAGTAGAAATAATACAGAAAAATGATACATGGAGAGAAGAAACAAGCTTACTTCACTTTCGGTCAATGGAAATGTTGAAATTTGACGTGACTTGATGTATCACGAATAGAACAAAATACAGCATCTGATTCTTTCTTTCTTTCTTTTTTTTTTTTTTTTTTTTTGAAATATCAGAATCCGATCCACTTTTGAATTGCAGAAATCTACAATAGTAGAAACAGTTATATTAAAATTATTTCGGATCTTAAAAGGAAAAAAAAGACGAACGATTGAATTGGAATAAAGAAGTAATGAAAGGACAAATAAGTTTTGCCTGTTTAAATAATATCAAATGATGTTGTCGACAAGATATTTGAGCAAGTAGGAAGATGCCATAAAAGGGCATACTTAATAAGCGTGATTGGGCATAATGTATCAAAAATTTACCTTCCATTACTCGAATACTGGAATTCGATTTTGAGATTTGATTTGATTATGATCTTCGTCAATTTATATATAGCAAGGAAGGTAAATTCGCATAATCATCACAGTTGAAAGCGAATCTGAACAGAGATCATAAAAATGTTCGATGAAAATTATAAGTCAAAAAAAGATAATGAAGTAATAATGAACATCCGGTTTAATCGAATATAATTCTGGATATTATTTCAGTATGACTAAATGTAATAATTATAATCAACTCAAATCTTTGTTGCTAACTGTAAAGCATGAAGCATGCAGCATGCAGCATGCATCAGTTTCATCTTTAATAACCGTGTAAGCTTTCTAATTATCTTATTTAATAAAATGCATCCATTTGATCTAAATTTCATCTCATATTGAATTTATGGATATTTTAAAATTTACTGGGCATGTCAATTGACAAGCAATAGTTCTAAAGATGCAAATAGGAAAAGATTTGAATTTCTGCTTGAAATTTTCATAAATTTTCTTATCTTTGATAAGGAAATAAATAAACAATTCTGATCTTAAATCTAATTTATACGATTTATATGTAAATTTGCATTTATATCCAAATTTTTTATGCACTTATATTCAAATTTTATGCCCTATTATAAATTTTAAAGAATAGAAATTTGCAAAAATATTGAAAAAAATGCAAATTTTCGCTTTCAAATATTTATTCATTTTTTTCATTTCTTTCGTAATGCTTATTTGAATATAAATTTGCAAATTATTAGCATAATAATTTTTACAATAAAAGTATTCGAAATGGTAATTAATGCAAAAAAAAGTTTTAAATATAATTCATCAAAATTCCGTTTTTTTTTGAAATATTTCCAGCGAAAATTTCGCATAGCAATAAGATTAAATTAAACTTACAACCAAAATTCGTCATATTCCAAATTACATCATTTTTTTGGTTCACGTAAGTCATAGCAGTCATCGTGCAATTGATATTTTCTTGGTCTGAAAATAATTTCAATCAAGGCATCAACTTAGTAAGTTTTGCATTGAACTGTTTTTGTTTTTTGCCAAAGTTTTCTAGCTGACGAAAGAATCAATCAATTATTTATGTTTAAACACTATAATCACATAGCGATTGCTTCTGTCTCGAATTTGCTTGTCGATGGAGCAGAATCCTCGTGTACCTCGGATTTATTTATTGATGAATTAGGTTGGAAAAAAACTTTATGCAATTTTATTTTGAGTTTAATTTCAGTTAATCGTTTTTTTTTTCTTTTCGCTTTCAAAAAAAAAAAAACGCACGACTGGAATTTTTTCCTTTTATGAATTCCACCATAAATTCCTTTTCTTCTGTCGGTTAATGATGATGATGGGAAAAATTCCATGACGAGAAATTTATCTAATTAATTAAAATAAAAGTAATGATTTCTAAAATTTAGCGAATTATAAAAAGCGATAAGTACATATTTTACATATATAATATAAAAAATATGTATAAAGATTTACAGATATAAAAGATATATGACTAGAAATTATATAAAAAATAAGTATTTATTTGAAAGCACAAATATTTCAAGTTAGAATGTAAGATTATAAATGATTACATATCAAATTTTTCTTTTTTTTTTTTAGTTTAAAATAAATGATGAATCTTTGCTATTATCACAAATCAAGAAGAAACTATTTCAATAAAAATAATTTCTATTTTTCGTCCACTTTTTTTCATCTATCTTTTTTATCAAGCATACAGAATCACTGTGTCTTGAGGACTGCATGAATTCATCTTTTCATAGTAACAAATGATGATGTATTAGCAAATAATAAAAATTAACCCGAATGCAAGTAATCACGTTTCGAAAGATTTGAGGAAAATTGATTACGTTATCACTGAAATTTCCTCTTTATCAGCATTAATATTCAACAAATATTATTCTATAACGATGAAAACTTTTTGTTAGATACACGTAATTGTTCACTTAAAAATATATCTTCAGTGAATATGGTTGCAGAAAATATTGAATAATCTGTAATGATTATTTGCGATACAAATAATCGCATTTCCGAGCAAATAAATTATTCAAATTGAAAAATGTCGCGATGCTCCATATCACATTGAATTTAGTGATTCAAATTTAAACTTTCTTCATAATATATTGTTTACATAACATCAATTGCAAATATGCAAAAAAAAAAAAAAAAAAAGAAAAAGGAAAAATCGAAATTTAAATTAAAATTTAAATAAACAAATGTCGGTTTCGCCTTTTTCTTACAAATCTGCAACATATGTTGTGTAAACAATATATTATGGGAAAAGGATGAAAAAGAAAGACGAAAAGAGAGAGGGAGAGAGAGAGAAAAAAAAAGAAATGTTTAATTTTAACTTGTATACAATGTAATTTAGAACTAAATGTATCAAATTTCAACAATAATGCGTAAAATTTGGAATATTGTTGATATATCAGTGATGGATGGAAGGACAACAGGTAAGACAGGTGTGTGTGTGTGTGTGTGTGTGTGCATCAGATCCTCTAAATTATTCATAGGAGTGTACCCTTGATAGACAGACTGACAGACGCGTGCATATTTTGGTCTGTCTTCAAGATATGTTGTTTGATGAAATTCTTCAAAAGGAATTATTCAAATAATAGACAGTCAAGAAGACAGACATAAGCTTAATATTTATTCAGCAATTTAATAAAAGAAATCTTTCTTCATTTTCTTATCACTGAATGAATGGTATTCTAACAATATCAACAATGACTTCATTTTTAAATCAAATTATGTAAATTTCCTTTTCTCTCTTCTCTTCTCCTCTCTCTTTCTCTTTCTTTCTCTCTCTTTAATGCTAAAAAAAGAATTTTATAAATTCATAAGGAAGAGATATAATTTTGCTCAAGCAGAAAGGAAACTGTTCTTCATAATACTATACTGAATGTTTTATCGATTAAATTTCAATAAAACTTCTTCGTTTTGCTCTATTTTTACTTTATTTTTTTACAATTTTTACCCATCTAAATCAATAAAGCGTTATTTTGAATTATTATCAATTTTCAGTCTACGCTATACAAGGTACGAGGGAAATAATCATTTGAGCAAAGTTAATTAATTGATTTCTGATATGTCTTAAAAATCATTTCCAATCATTTAGAACTTTGTGTTATTTGTTTGGTATCTGAAAGTTATTAATTGTAAACTAATCGAAATTTGATTTATTAATTACTTTTAATGAATAAATATGGATTATTACGAGTTAAGTTTATATGTACGAAAATATCAACAATAAATTTATTATATTAATTCATAGATTGCGGAAAAAACAATTATGTTTTATTTCTCTTTTTTCCTTCTTTCGCTCGGCTAAACACATCTACTTTTTCCAGTCAATTTTCAATTTCAATTTTGGTTTTTTGTGGCAGTACCGATTATGTTCCGACTTACTTCCGGTTTACCAAAGCATTAACATCCGTTTGAATCGTAATGTGATCTATCGCTTCTCAAATTTCAGCACTTTTTAATGGCTTATGAGTTTTTTGTTAAAGAAGTAAAAACTTATTTCAAAATAAATCTTCAACGAATTTTAAAGACAATATTTGAAATAAGAGTTTTTTCCCGCTAACTTAATTGACTGTTTGTTTTTTCAAATAATTAAATTTGACCAATCATTCATAATAATTACACCTACCATAGCTTCAAACTTATTAGTTTCACAACTGAAAAAAAGAAAAGTTTGACATAATTTGGATGGGATTAAAATCAGGATTTTTTTCCCCGAAGAAAAATTTTTCCTTATCAATAATTTCTTCCACAATTCAACGTTATTTGCATCAATCCTTCGTCTAGAAGAATAATTTTAAGCAAAAAATAGAAAAAAAAAATTTTTTTTTCAAATATTTTTTTTTTAGAGAGAGTGAAATCTCATTTAAGTAAGTCCAAAGTACGATGTGCTAACTACATGCATTAATTATAAATCCTTTTCTTCTTATTTTATAATTCATTAGATATTCAAATGATACATACCAAATAAATAAATTTTTGCCATTCTAAATTACTAAAATTACTCAAAAATGAAAGATTTACGATTTATTGGACATCACATACAAAAGATTATTACTATATGCTTTATTTAAATTTGAAACGAAAAATTAAAATTTGATAGAAAATTTTGATAAATATGATGAAGCCACCTCGACATCTGAAATGACTCATAATCCCGAATATTGGGGATTAATTGCATAGATAGCGAAATAAATCAGAGAATTGTGACAGCGATAACTTCGAACGTGAAAGATTTCGAAGGAATTTCAAATTTCATAACTATTAAGCACTTAACATATGAATTGAACAAAAGAGCGGATGCATCGGCCGGGAATCGAACCCGGGCCGCCCGCGTGGCAGGCGAGCATTCTACCACTGAACCACCGATGCTACATGTAAGAACTTTCTTTTTAATCTTATCAAAATTGATCAAAGAATTATTGAATTAGAAAATCCTTGAACTTATAAATCCTTTGGAACCAACAACTGTATGCATTGTTCAATTCAAATAGTTCAGTTTATCACTCTCCCACTGATTATATGATAACATTATACAATACCAGGTAATTTATTGATCTCACCACCTAGGTTGTAGAGACTTCTGGAACATATATATTCGTCCACTAAATTTGCAAACCATTCATTTATTGACATTGCGAAAAAAAAATTTTTTTTTCGTCAGCATAATGAATTGCGATGTGAAATTCAAACATTTCTGTTACACATAATACTACTAATATTTATGATTCTAACCAAAGAAATACTTTCGTCTCTATATAACTTAGGCAAAAGTTTTTTTTTTTCTGAATTCAAGAACTGATACTGCTCAGACTTTTTTTTTAAAACTTTTTAAAAGATTAAGTTGATGATGAAAAAAAAAAGACAGAAAGAAGAGAAAGAAGACTAGGGATCGAATGATTTGTCACATTTCACTATTTGTTTTGACCAGCTCTTTTTGTAACTGAATTTCATCTTTATTCCGATTACTTTTATAAATAATAATTAAATATTCGATTTGAAAACTCCACATAAGTAGTTATTGAGTAAGCTTTTTCATCAACGATACTGCATTATTATAAACACATAAATGGAAATAGACAAGTCTTTGAAAATAATTTAATTTTCTTTGAGTTGAATTGAATTAAATGAGCAAAAAACAGAAATACATCAATTACAGCAGTAATCGATTTGAAAGTAACCGTGGAAATATATTATCACAGCAAAGTAATATTTTACAAGAATACAAATAAGAGAAATAATGACAATGATATTATGCAAAAGAAAAACATATTATTTTCGCGGGATTTATTCTGAAAGAGGAAGAAAACAACCAGGGAAATCCTTCAGAAAATCAAATCTAACAACAATAAATAATCTAATAAACTAATATATACTTCAATAAACGAACGATACGATATTAAAGTAAACGAAAGATTTAGATTTGCCAGTTTGGAAAATCTTCAAAAATTCCTATAAACAAATTCAAACTAAACTCACAATTATACTACTGATCTTTCAACAAATCTTCGCCCTCCATTTGTCGCATTCGAAAAATTTTAACTATTTCGGTGAGTAGTTATATTCATCATCTCTATTGCTAATCATCATGCAATTGTGTGCTTCAATTATTCTGTCTCATTGGACAATACATCAGAAGTTTGAACATTCGCAGAATAACAGAAAGAGCAGAACAGAGAATAAGAAATTATCTAATAATCCACAGGTCAAATTTATCCAAGTTTAGGAAGAAGGCTATCATAACAAAAGATATAATAAAGGATATCATTATGATATCCTTTACTTTACCTTACGTTATTTTTCTTCCTATCCATGTCTTTTCTCTTTCTAATTCCACCATCTCTGCTTCTATTTTAAATGATATTGATAATCAATAAATTATTTGATGAGCTGAGGAACGAACAATAACAAAGACAGAGATACAATTTTGAATAATAATTGAAAGCTCATAAGAGATTATTCCATAATTTTTCTTATTCACATAATAATGTATTCAAAGACTAATAATGATGGAATCATTAAAAATTTTCCTTCAATAAAAAAAGAAAGATATTCGACATTATTTTTTAAATGAATTCTTATAAATTTTCTAAGATTGATTTTTAAATATCCAATCATACAATTGAAATTCACTTATGTTATGCAACTAACGTAAACGACATACCATATGTTGAAAACGGAAATCTAAAAATGACAACAATTGACATCTGATTTAAATGCATTATGCAGTAATGGTAAAATTTAAAAAGAAAAATAATATGTATATAGCAAAAAATCCACTAAATACAATACAAATGAAGAAAAACAGAACTGACATAAGTTAGACACAGATGCTTCATATTTACAATTCAGTCTAAAATCACCAAGATCTATCTCTAATTATAATAAATTCTAGACCAATGATATCTTTCTTATTAACCATCTTTTTTATCCATTAAAAAATAATATTTTCCTGAATTTGTAAATAATGCTTCAAAATCAAAAATGTGGAAAGACAACAACCAGCATAAAGGATAAATGAGCTATCCAATTCGAAAAACTTTCAAGTTCCGCTACTTTCATCATTGGTGTATTCAACCAAAGGAAATTGCTTCGGCTCCCACTAAATTAAAATTGCACATTCAATAATTAAACAAATTGTATAAACAGTTAAACAACGAAGTACTTTCACCATTTCATACTGCTTCAGAATTGCTAAAATTAGGAAATCCGCTATCCACACCAGAAATTCCACAGTACGATAAATAATTTATCAAGTGAATGTATTTTTAGTCAATTGTACAGATGGTTAACTGTCTATCTTTTAATTTAATGATTAAACCTCAGTGAATCGTGAATCTCATTATTGATTCCAGTTGACCTAAAATATTGGCTTGCTGATGTTTCCGAAATATATTTCTTTATGACTGAAATATATTTCTAGTTGTATTTCAGTATTGAAATTGTTATCATTATTATTCAAAAGAATGATTTTTGGGAAGCAATTAACATTCAACTGAAACTATGCACTAACTTTTAAGTTATCTTCGTCGATCCAAATACGTTTCGTATCGTTTTCCGCTTTTGCCCAATGTGATTCCACGAGATTTTTATTAATAATTAAAGATTTTCTGAAAAAAAAAAAAAAAGTGCTGCGATCTTCAACAATGAATGAATATGATAAACCTATGTAAAATTCAATGAAATCGTTCGATATTTTGAATTTATTTAGTAATACATATTATTTTTTTATGTCTATGAAGTTCTGTACTTCCCACAACTAGATGTATTTGAAGAGTACAGAGCACAGAATAAAATAATATACGATAAGGTAATTACGAGATTATTCCTTTTACATCAGACTTACTATCTATTAACTTAAGCCAAGTATTTCTAATAATGTTGCCAGTGAAGTAATTAGGTCAGCAGCAGTAACTATTACTCTTCTGTTCATTTACCACTATTTGTTTTTTTTACTACATAGTCAACTAATTTGTTCCATAGTTTCCATTTTTTGTGCATCTTCATCGGGAATCTCTTCCTCTTCTTCTGCTGCCATAATTATCTCAACTGCATCTAAACTATCTGCACCATGCTACGAAAGCTTTGAAGAACTGTTAAACTTCTCCACATCCTTATTCTGCAATTTTAGCCTGTGTTCTTATGGAGGCTTTTTATTGTTCATAGTCTGCATATGCAGAATAAGAAAATCTATTATTCAAGACTGGTTACTCAAAACCTAAAGGATTGCAAATAATCTCACACTGAAATTGTTCTATCCTTACTTCGTCTTAATACAAAATACAAATTAGTTTTAAATCTTTTAAAAATAATTTTCCAGAGATCCCGAAAGCAATTAAATTAAAAAAAATACGGAAAATTTCTTTCTCGAATATTTATTTGAAATATAAATGATATTTCAAAAATGAAAAAAAAAGGACAATTAAAAAAATAATAATTAAAAAATGACAACTAAAGAAAATGATAAATTAATAGTTTTACCATATACAATCAACTATTAATTCAAAAACATTCACATAGCTATTTTCTCAACAGCACGAAATGAATAGAAATTTCGAAGTAAAGTTACTATCAAAATTCAGAAGAATGACATACATTTCTCCATTCTGATCGAAATGAAGCATTTCTAAATCTTTCATCGTCTGCATAATATCTTCTACTGAAACGCCAGTGGTTTTCGCAATATCTGCGAAAATATTTTTATGTAGATAGTTAAAAATTACTAAAATTCCCAGTTTTCCTCCGCAAACAGCAGAAGAAATGGTTTTTTCTCACCAGATATTAAAAAACAAATGAAGACCAACAAAATTACACAACACTAACCTTCAAGAGTCAGAGCTGCAACCGAAGCAGAGCTTGGTCTTTTGAAATATTCAAGAACAACACTACGCCAATAACTTCTGTAGGCCAAATTACCCATATCAGAGAGTGGTCGTTCTGGTGTTCCTGTTGTTCCTTCTCGTCGAGACAAAAGAAAACCTGAAATTAGGATATAATCCGATTTAAAGCTTTCAACATCAACTGAGTCCCAAAAATAACTAAACATATAAAAAAAATTGATACATGAAAATTGGAAACCAAAATTTACCAAAAAAAGACGAAACTTACTGAAATCGATCAAAAAGCGTCCATAACCTTTGTTCTGATATGAAGGTAGAGTCAGTATACAAGAAAGATTATTCTCCAAACTACACTTTTGCTGAAAAAAAACTCTTACTTTTAAAATATCTAAGTTGTCTAAAAATATTTTGTTTGGTCCAGATTTAGCTTGCAATTCATTAACTTGTAAAATACTATACATTATATATATATTTGAGGAAGAAACTTTACAGCTATTTCAATACTCGATCTTCACAGCTATGATCATTACTTAATAAACCTTTGATATATAATAACTTTGAAAATGAAATAACGAAAAAACCCACTCAACCCACAAATCCATAAAAACTCGCTTTTTTTATCATGAAATTAGTATCTAACCTTACTGAAATAACCCGCCAGATGGCAGCCGGTTGAATTCCATATAGTTAAAACATAAAAAAGAAATGGTTCAACATCATAAAATAACGTCTTATGATCGATGAAAAGCTTGGCTAAAAGACATAAGTTTTGACTATAGCCTTTAGCAATATTTCCATCTACCTGAAATCAAAAAGTTTGTATAAACATGAAATTTCAGAAAGATGACTACTATCATAAAACTATTGGCTCAATCCATTTCTTAGTTAGATATTGGTTAGGTACAGACTGTCTAATTTTATGCGACCAATATGTGGCAGTGTCTTCTCAGCTTTGTTTTAAGCTTTTGTAATAAATATATCATCGTGACACTATCCAGCCATTGCCATTCTCAAGCTGCGAAGAGATATTCTTTGTTTCGGAAAGATTGAAAAAAATTTACTTCGAATATCGAAATATCGTCTTGACGAAATATTTCATCACCCGGTGGATAAATCATCCAACATTTACTCTGCAATTTTCAATAAAACATATTCATAACAAAAGAAAAATATTCTGGAAAATATGAGACAAAAATACCTGATATTGTAGCAATGCACTGGACTATACATTTATAGGATATCAAATAAGATGAAAAAGTTTAAATTCGAATTAATTAGTTTGAATAATTCAAATAAAATGACTGAATTCAGCAGCAAAAAAAAAAAAAAAAAAAGGAAAAGAAAAAAATTAACTGTATGTCTTTCCAGTGTCTCTTTGCTTTCCTTGAACTCCAGACAATTTTCGCAAATATAAAGATGTCCTTTCTTAACGAGTTCTAATGGTAACGGTGAGGTATACAGTGGTTCCAATTCAAAATCACCAATTGTTACTGTGTGTATCCGTGGAAGAATTGATAATTCGTGAAAAAAATTCTAAAAACTAGAACTAATTAATCAGTAGAAGTTGAAACGATTCTGGTTTGAGATTTTCGTTTTCCAATAACTTCGACTTCCCCAAATTATCGATGAATGGATAAAAAGAAATAATTTGACGCCTAACAATCCAACTATGCATGGTTCCATATAAAATTAAATCCAATTCAATAATAAATTATCGATTATTCCTGACGAATACATATGTTATAATCTCATAAATGAAACTTACAGCTTTATGAAATTCTTTGTGTACCCGCTTTTTTCTCGAACTCCTTATACAGTTGAGCCGTTTGTCTTCTGAACAACTCTGAGCTTTATCTGATTCCATCTTTGACGAATTCTCATTTTCCTGCAAGTATTTCAATTACTTATGATAAACTGTAGGCTGAATTTATTAATTTAGTTTAATTTCAAAATAAATCATTATAAAGAGTAAAATTTCATATAAAATTTATTCTTGGATGATTTAAAGAAGCTAAATCTTAGAAACAAATAAATTCACCAAGCTGGAAGAAGTACAAGCACTCAAATCATGTCTTGATGAACCATCTGGTGTACTTCCAGTTACAGGTAACGAGGCTTCCGTATCGCTTGGCGGTGATTTAGCAACTAGTGGTACACCATCCAGTAAATTACCGGACTTGGTGAAAGCTGTTTTCTCGGTCTTATCATCCTTAAAAACTTAGTTTCCAAAAATTTGAAGCAAGTTACAGAAAAAAATAAATGAATGACTAGTTCACGAGAAATAAATGAGTGGTAAATTACAAACACTGAAGTAAAATTCAAACAACTGCTTAGTCTCCATTCCAAATTAAATATAAAGAAAAAATTTATGCATTTCTGATTATAATGAAAAAAATAAAAAAAAGTACCTCCTTATTTTCATTTTTGTTGCAAATCATACCATTGGTTGCAAAATGCCTGAAAATAAAAAAAATGAGAAAACCAATTAGAAAGAGTTTATCACAGCAACTGAGGAAGTATTTGATTTAATTAGAAGATAAATAAGATTCCTCTCGCTATCGAACATCTATGTTGATTATTACAACTTTACAAGCATTCTTACTCTGATCTCTCATAATCTAAGACAACGCCACAATTAACATTCCTAAATTCAGTTTTTTTGTTGATCAAATTGCCCCATTCCTATCAATATATCGCAATATACTTACTCATCCATTTTCTCCGATGCTTTAATAGAGGAACGTTTTCGAATTTCTAATGATTTTTGGGGTGAAGGTGAATATGCATCGAACGAATCGACCAATTCTGTCTCACAATTTGATTCATTTAAAGGTAAATTGATGGTTAATGTCTGCAAAAATGGAATGAATTTTATGCCACTCGTTCGATTATTTTTTAAATCTAACAAAATTTTTAGATAAGATCTATCAATCAATAGTACTGTGTGTTCTCAATTATTGAATTTTACTCTACAACATTTTTAAATAGTATCTGATAATATTATATAAGCATTCTCCAACTTGGCGAAATCCGATAAACTTCCCGATAGAAGTGATTGGCTGCACAAGGAATATCTATCTCAGTTTAATCTTTCTACAACAGTTTGAGCTATTTAGCTCAATTAATCAAAAGCAGGAAATATCTTGCTGAATTATTTCATTCTTCTACGATACATTTCCCAATCATTTCTATTCTCACAAATCGCATGAAAAGATTGGTTTTTTTTTTTTTTTTGGTTGAAATTTTTCGCAAAGAGATCCATCATTCAAGAAATCATTTTGCTGTCAAATAAGCAAAATTCACTTTAAGGACTAAATTCTTTTTCTACCAATAAAAATTATAAATTATCAAGAAGTATTCACAATAATCAACTTATGATATTATATTCACAGACATTTACCTATCTTCTTTCTTTACAGTCCTATAACTCAATGTTTATGTCAAATACACACATCAAAAATACATCTTTCCTTCGCTATTCTTTTTCATAGACTTGTAAAATAGTAAACCTCTTTATCGGAAAGTTTACGTGATTCATCATCAGATTCATGGTAAGAATTGAGTGATTTCCAAAATTGATCAAGTGTTGTCTGCCTTCCGTTGCTTAATTTGAACTTTTTTTTCATTGATTGTTCGATCTTTTCTCTTCTCAGAATTTTCCGTTCCTTAAAACTTTACACTACCCACGTTCACGTCGTTTTTACGTTGAAGCACGTGTTAAATTTAAGGAATTTAAGGAACAAAACAGTTAAAACTGAGAGAAATATAAAAATGAACCATATGCGCCAGAATACGATAAGCAAGTAAATATATCATTCACAACAAAGAAGAAATTAGGGAAAAGATGACGTAAGATGACACGTAACTGCGTCATCCACAACTACGCATTGTCACATTCAGACCAGCGAGCAGCGACAATAAACATTTCATCTTCCTGACATCGCTATGAAAATTTCACCATTTGTTTTTAAATTCAAATTCACGGCACGGCTACTGTAATCTAGAGAAATGTAGTAAGACTGCGGTATGCTTTCAATATTGTTCATGAAATTTTAAAAAAGTGAATTTTACATTTAATCGATAAAGGTGATTTCACGTAACTTGCTCGCTAACGCAGATCTGAAAGTACACGTAAGGTAACATTACAGATCAAACAGGTAATAATGATGATACTACTTACACTGTAATGAAATGAAAATTCTCAATAAATAGCAATAATAAACACACTCGAACTTATTTCATTCTCTTACGACACTAATCTTTTATTTGAATGGTAGTAAGTAAGGCATAATTCTTTTATTCATTTATAAATTTTCCTTTTCAATTTTTGAATTTAAATTAAGTGAAGCTAAAATTTAATGCAGGAACAATTCACTTCTTAAAATGAATAGTGATAATAACTGATAATGATAATAAACTTGTGATAAATAAAGTGATGGTGAAATGATAATAACTGATGGTGCTAAAATAAATAGTGTCAATAAATCTTGATATATTGAATTTGATTTATATGATGTATAAAGTTTGATTATTTTACACAAATCAGTTTTCTCATTTTCCTTTAATTCTTATATTTTTTATAAGGTTTAACAGGAGAAAATATTATAGAACATGACGATTTCACAATTTTTTGCTTTTTTTTTCTTCCAAAATACGATTAAAATTTGCATATTTTCTTTTTCGGAGCGTCATCAACAATATTGGGGGAGGGGGGGTGGGGCAATGTGTCAACGGACCCCTAATTATTTCTTTATGAGATGCAATCTTTTTTCTGTATTTAAACGAATTTTTGCGAAATTTAAACTAATTTTCAATATTCGTTTTTTCCCATCTCGACGAGTGTGACAAAATACTCGATTTTTTTTTCAATTTTTTGGTAGTTGTTCATTTGATCCATTTGTTAATTTTTAAATTTCATTTTTTATTTGTCAGACTTTAATTCCAGTCTTAATTAATAATTTCGTCAGATTTTTTTTTTAGAAAATTTTAAACTTCTATTTCTTCTTTTTGCATAATTTTCGACTTGAGCTATTTATTTCTTCTCTTTCAATTTTTCGTTATTTTTCTTGGCTTTTTAGATATATGAATTGTAAAATCGTAATCGTCCTGGACCAATTTTTTGTTCGTTCTTTTTTTTTTTATTTTTTCAATTTTTCAATCTTTCAATTATTACATTTGCATGATGTATTGCTATATCGAAATGATTGGATGCCCGGAAAAGTTGCAAAATAGGGAAACAATCATATGGGTAAGCAGTAACTTTACAATCTTTTCTTGCAAGTTTTACTTGAAATTTACATCCCTTTTGTAGATATTAATGTGTTTTTTCCCCTTCTTCAATGAATACTTTTTCCTTCTTCAATTACTCCAAATGGAAAAAGAAAAAAGTGAAAATAAACAAGCAAATAGATAAGATCAGTGTGATATGATCTTGTTCAAAGATATGATTAATCGTATTTGGAACGTACACTTATTCGTTCCGGTTCAATATGCATATCAGTACTACTATTCTTCCGATTCATATGAATAATGCTCTGGTCATTTGTGTAAAATTATTTACTGTGTGTGTGTGTGTGTTTGTTTGTAGATCATCACACTGTCATGTTTGTAGATCATCATATCATCATGTTTGTAGATCATCACATTGTCATGTTTGTAGATCATCATATCATCATATTTGTAGATCATCACACTGTGTATCTGTTTGTTTGTTTGTAGATCATCATGTTTATTTCCTGTAAATCGAATTACATGGAAGCTCTTCGGTAGTTCTTAATTTTAGAAGGTACTTTACTTCTGGAGGATGTTTTACTTCTGGAACTTGACGAACTACGCCTTATAACTCTTATATCACGTGATAACCTTGACGATGTTTCACTGGTTGACATTGATGAATCGTCTTCTTTTGACGCAGCCAACTTACTGCTTCCTTGGCTTAGAATTGCTGTATGAGGACTAGCAGTAGCGAAATTCTAAAATGCTGATAAAATGTAATCAGTAATTGTTCGAAATCAGAATAAATTGATTAATGAAACTTGAAAAAATACTTGATAAATCTCTTCCAAATATTCTCGTGCTTGCTTAGCTGTAGGCCGTTTTGAAGGATCGTGATCCCAACATCGTCGCATTATTGTTATCATCGATTCGGGCATATCATTTGGACTTGGTAATCGATAGCCAGCCATTACCTTGACGAGGAATTAATCACTTTATCTATTCCTCCAATAAACAATTCATTTCGTTTTTCTATTAAAATACATAGTTCAACAATTTCTACATCATCTGTCTTATTTTACCATCAGATTATCTATTTACTTATTCTTGCCTGTTACTGTAATTTACAATCAGATTATCATTTTTGAATACTTATCTGTGATATAATATAATTTACATGTGAATAATTCAGTACTAATCTAATATTTCAACTTTATTAAAAAATTTTAGCTGAACCTAAGATTTCGACGAAATTCAAAAGTTCAAAATTACCTTCTCCTTAACTTTATAAGCTTTCCATGTACTATATGGATGAGTATATGGTATTGTAAACAATTCCCAAAGTGTTATTGCAAATGCAAACATATCTGTGCAGAATCGTGTCTCACCAGAACGCCACACCTATAAATTTATATAATTTTAATTCAATTTGGCATTAATTCTCGATCAAGTTTTTGAAAAAATTCGAAGACATTTCATACAAAGGATATTTGTTCTTCTTGTGAGCAACTGATACACCGTTCTTTTGTCTTCTTTCTTTTTTTCTTTCAGTAATTCAATTTAAAAGAATGATTAAAATCTTTTTCATTAGTAATTTCCTAAGAGTCAATGAACAGATCAGTTTGAATTTCGATGCAATAAATACAATTTTTAATTGCACAGAATATTTCTCTGGCAAATTTGATCTCAAAATCAGAGCATTGCTGTTAACAGAATGAGTTAAACAAGCAATAATCATGATATTTAAAGTTTTCATTTTTTCTTTCTTTTATTTTTCCCGAGTACCATACCTCAGGTGCAAGCCAGCGAACGTTTTGTGGCTTCGAAAGGTCAATTTTATAAACAAGCGTTGCTCGACACATTCCAAAATCAGCAAGCTTAACAACCGTCCCACTGAGAAGGCAATTACGTGTTGCAATATCTCTGAAAATATTTTTTAAAAGGGAAGAAAAACTAAATTATGAAATAGAAAAAAAGTGGCATAATCGAAAAAAAAAAGATTGGAATTTCAATGAAATTCAAGTTTCGGAAATAAATTCTGAAACTAAAATGGTTTATTACTTTTTAATTCATCTACTTTATGTACTTATTTTGTTTACTTTATGTTAGCTAATATTCATCTTACCGATGAATGCAACCTTTCAAATGAAGATACTCAAGACCACGAGCAATCTGACATGCCATATCGATACGTGACTCAATACTTAGCTGATGACCATACTGCTTCAATTTATCTTCCACTGATCCATCCTGAAAATTGATCATCCACTTTGAATCTGACACACTAATTTCAAAAAATACAATTAATTAATATAAAAAAACTTTGATTTCTCATTTAAATCAGTTGTATTATTCCATTCAAAAACTTGATAAATTTTGTAAATTTTGAAAAATCAATATTTTTTATGCTTTATTATTATGCCCTTGACAAATTATCAAATACATACTTTGCAATATTCCATGACAAGCAAAAATGGTTCTCTGTCAACGATGAAACCATAAAATTTAACGACATTGATATGATCATACAACTGCATCACACGTGCCTCTTTCATCAGATCGATTAAGGCCTGTTCCGATTTGTCCGCACAATCAATCCGTTTCACTGCTACCGTACAGAGGTTTTTCAGTAATACACCTTTATATACCGTACCATATGCTCCATAGCCAATCTATATCGATTAGTTCGTATTTGTACATTCTGTTTAGGTAATTAGTTCCATTGCTTTAATTTTATTCAAATAAGAATGAAACATTTGGAGTTTTTTTTTTTCAACTTTAAAAAATTAATTTACTTTTTAATTATTGATGAGGGAAGATTTTTGGACCTTTTTTATAATTTTAATATCGGAATGGTTCAGTTGAAATTTGCCTTTCTTTATTGGTCTCCTCAGAAGTAACGATTCAATTCCATTTATTTCGATATTATGTTCTTGATAATATTTTATTAATGTATTCATTGTTGGAAATGAACGACCCTAAAGTTTGCAATGCATTTTTCCGTTAGACTACGATTATGTATGCTTCTCATCCGAAATCCAAAATTAAATGCTTTCATGATTTTTAAATTAAGGGAGGTAACGAAAAAGAAACATATGAGTGAATAATCTAGAATATTGAAATTAATATAGTATCATGGTTTGTCGATTATTTTTGAATGCTATGAAATAATTAAAAATTGTCAAAATGACTTTTCACTATAAAATCATTTTCAAAAAATCGTTCAATTTGGGAAATTAAAAATTTCAAATGTGATTTTTATACGTACAGATATGCGATATCCTTTTTCAAGTCGTAAAATTGGTACTCTTATCGTTCGACGATCATGTTTAATGGCCAACACCAATTTGTTTTTCTTTTTGCTTTGTTCAAATTTGGTTTGTAATAAAAAATCACCATTTGATTCGAGCAATTTATCAACATCATCATCCAATAAGGCACCATGAAAATATGGTAACGTATTCTCTTCGGACATCAATTCGTGCTAATTCTGCAATTTAACAGTATTTTCTGAATTTGTTCAAGTTTATATGAATTTCAAAAGGAGTTTTAATTTTAAATAATGATATGATTTAGATTGAAATGATGATAGAGAGAAAATAAAGGGGTAGGTTAATTTTAAATACTTGAAGATTCGATCGACATTCTACCATTGAAATTTCAATTTCCAAAAACTATCGTTAGCTAAGCGAACTTTTCTTTATCCTAGTATCTGTTTCATCTTTATGATTTTAAACAATTCCGATCAATTTAAAACTGAAATTCTGGAAACACTCATTGAGTTCTATATTCTCAGAATCTATCTGCATCCTCATAGGTATATCCAGCACGATCCTTGCCAGAATAGATAAAAAGCAAAATCAGAATGAACCAACCACATTGAAGAGATGCAATATCTAGAAAATGACTTAACAAGTAATGTTTTCCATTTTAATAAAAATTTGTAAATAATTTAAAAGAAGTGCTGTATGATATTTGCATATTTGTTTATTAGAAGGAAATAAATTCTTCTTCTATGGATAATCTAATCTTTTATTGAAAAAATTTCTTTCTCTTCAGTTTCGATAAAATTTAAAGTTCAAAGATTATTAATCTAAAATGATAGTTATTATAAAATTGATCAAGTGTTTTATATAAAATCAAATGTCATTACTTTCTTACTACGCAACATTTCGTCTCACGTCACGTCGCGTCGCGTCACGTCCTGGCACGTCATTTGTTTGTATTGTAAATATTTTGTTCAACAAAAAAAGGAATTGCTTTCTGTTTTTGAAATATTCTTTACTCATTGTTATTACGAATAAATAAGAAGCAGAAAAGAAAACAGAACAAATTAATATGTATTTCACGAAAAAATACCGTCGAATGAAAACGTTACGTAAACAGTCTGATTGGTTTTATACTCCAAAAGTTTTCTCTTTTTTCCATTCTTCTTAATTTTTAGCTTCAAATCAGTGATAGCAACAACGATCACCTTATCAGTTAGCTATTGCTAATCCATATTTTGCACTAAATTTAACAAATTTATTTAGAAATTTCATGATTTTATTTTTTTATTTTTAGGAAAAACTTTATTAAGAAGCGATGAGAAAATTTATTTTATGAAATTTTTATTCCCAATTTTATTGTGATTATTTTGAAATGATGTTGATGTAAATTTTGGCTAAAATTTTATTAAAGTAAAAATTAGTAGTTTCATAAGTATTATATGAATAACGAATAAGAAACATGGAAGATAAAAAAGGATGGACTGTTGGCTGGATCAATATATATATCTTATCACAAATTCTACAAAACTGATGCAGTGATAACAACCCTTCTATCCATTGATATTTCATTTTATACACAAGTCTGATTTTCCTAACACTTACCTAAATAATTTCGCAAGTTAGCATTAAAATAAATTATAGTAAAATAATCATGATTTTCAGAAAATAATGATTGGTTATCGAATTATTATTTTGTTCCTCACAACTATTTGTCTATCAATGATGATGGCCAATATGCTTACATTCAATTTTTGCATCATTTGCATGACTACTGATAATTATGATTATATAAAAGGCAATATCAAAATGGATAAATTAAACGGTATTATTGCGCAGATAATGATTTAATTAATTATTGAAATATTGAATATTATTCGAATTTTGGTTCATTTCTTCCAGAAACTAACTTTAATCAAAATATTAAGAGTTATGTGGCAAAAACTTTGATAATTAGTTTGCCTTTCTTCTATTACAGATTTAAAATCTGGAAATTATTCTAATCAGTCGATTCAGCATGCCATAAAGATATTTATAACAAACAAATTACAATCATCCAATCAACAAGACAAGCAATTTGATAACAATTCATTACAAGTGATTTATTTTGTTTTCATTTCATTCTTGAAAACTGATAAAATTCTTTTGTAATATCATAGCACTGACCCAATTAATTGTGAGTTGTTTTGATTCATTAATCTTTCAAAATCAGCATTCTTTCATTGTTTATTCCAAATCAAAATTTTAATTATAATTTCATTTATTGCATTTTATAGAATTGACAAATTCTTGAGGTAATTTCTTTTTTTTTAAAACGAATTTTTCTTTTTATTATTAAATCATACACATATTGGATATTATTTTTCTTGTATTATTATGCAAATTTTTTTTCGAGTTGACCCCTTTTTTCAACCGAAATTAGGTAAAATTCTCGACTTGACAAGACGCAACGATTTAACAACATAGCAACGAATGGCTTTGATCAATTGACTTTTGGGTTACGGGCCCAGCATGTTTCCATTGCGCCTCGCCGCTACGACTTCTCCTGAACTCTCGATTTTAATTATAAATTTAAATAGCAAGAAAAGTTTTTTCATTCTAAAGTATTTTAATGATAGTAATTTCATTGTTTTAGAAGAAGTAAGATTGTTTTCATTAAAAATGAATTAATAATATTTTATTAGCAATTTCTTGTAATGTTCTGTAATTATGATTAGTTTCATTAAAAAAAAAAAAAAAAAAAAAAAAAAAAAAAAAAAATTGATTAAACTTTGATTTAATTTTAAAATATTAGGAAATAATAAAAATTGCTATTACGAATTGGTATTTTAGCTTCTTGAAGCATGCAAAATAAGCAAAACTGAAATGATAAAAACAGTAAGAATGGAAGAATTCACATTCAGGAAGATTTACATAATTGTTATCAGCAAATACATGGCATTCAAAATGAAATATTTTATCCAAAAAATTCGGCGGGAAGAAACAAAAATTTGAAATAGAAATTAAAAAAATGCGAAAAGACTCTCCGGATATTTTCAGGAAATCGACATTTTATCAATTCATCCCAATGGTACCATTCTCTATCGTCAACGTTTTCTTCAGAAAGCGGCTGATTATAAGTACACGTCACGTGAACAATCTGTACTGTTTTCAGCTATTGCAATTGGAGCATTGCTTGCTATTCTTCCCATAAGTTTCAGCATTCAACGTTACGGAACAAGGTATTTCCGATCAAATCAATCCAGAATGCTTATCACATAACAAAATGCCGAAATCCGTGAAAATATCCTTTCTTTTTCGTCGGATTAGGGAGATTTTAATTTTTCAATTTCAAAATTAGGAATTAATTCATTTCAATTTCATTTTTAAAATTGTTATAATAAATTTTTCGCTGAAATAAAAAATCAATTCAGGAAAACATTTGCTATTGTTATGATTGTTTCCGGAATATCGACGGCATTCTGTCCTTTAGCTGCTTCCTTTGGTGTCGTCTATTTGATTATTAGCCGAATTTTACAAGGTTTTACTCTTCTTGAAATGAATCGAAGGAAAGTTTACAAATTTTAATTTTTGAAAATGAATTTACGCGAAATAGCAAGTTTTATGAGAATCAGTGGATAGAATTACTTTAGCACACAAAGAGGCAATTTGAATCTTTTTCAGGTGTCGGATTTGCATCATGTATGCCACTTATCGGTTCAGTAACATCAACCTGGGCAAAACTTACCGAAAACGGATTGTTTAGTGGAGCACTTACGAGTTTCATTCAAGTATTTCTTTTTTCTAAATTATTATTAACTTTCTTTTTCAAAAAAAAGAAATCACTGCAACTTTTTATTTTTCAATAATTATTATCATAAATGACAGGAAATTGAACTGTCAGACATTTTGACTGATAAACAGAGGACAATAATGATTGACACGATAATCTAAAAATCCAACCAATCAATAATATTAATTATTATGCATTCTAAAATGCAGCAGCATTCTCTTTGAATCTTGGGACTTGTAAACTAAGAACGCAAAAGTAGGCCAATTCATATAAGGTAAGGTTTAAGAAACTAGAAAATGACCTTTGACCATTGACCGGTAAAGTTGACAAAAGTGATGGGTCTGGAGGTATTGACAAGGCTGGCTGATGCTGACGGCTCGCAAGCGCTATCCGACCACTGTCATGACGCGGGGACTTTTGCCTGCTGCCTTTCGGCCCTGAGCCGTACGCCCCTCATTATGCGACCAGGTGCCGGCGACACTCCTGTCCCGACGCCTTGTCGACGCCACGCTTGGCCTGGACGCTCGGTCGCCACCGCCAAGAACCAGCCAGGACTCCTCCTCTCACTCCATCCACCATCACACGCCTCCCAGTCACTTGGATCACAAGCGCTCGCCACAACGCCCGGCGAACCAACAAAATTCATTCGCCCCTATACACTCCCATCACTCTTTTTGCTCTTTTCAATTTCATTTATGAAAATTTCAATTTTATCCATTCAATACTAACTTATCTAATCTCTTACAGCTTGGCCCTGTAATAACAATGCCAATATCAGGATTTCTATGTTCAACAAGCCTAGGATGGCCATCAGTTTTTTACATCCATGCCATAATAACGTTGATATTCCTTGTATTATGGTGGATTTTGTATAGGTATTTTATAGAGAAAACATTGAAACTCATTTATCGTTTGTCACACATTTCTATATCCTCCAACATTGATTTTCAATATTTCAATTAGTTCTATAATTTTTCAGGAATTTAAAATTGAAAAAATGAAAGACTGAAATAATATTTCAAAAATCTTACATACTTTCCATACTTTTTATCTCTTTTTAATTCCTGTATGGAAATATAATTATAAAAATATATTATAATTGAAGGGATCAACCAGATGATGTTCCTTGGGTTTCCGCTCACGAATTAAATTTAATAACTGACGGAAAAATTGATAATAAAGTAAAACAAGGCGATGAAAAGGTCTGTCACTACTATTAAATTTGTAATGAAAATTTATATACTTGCACTTTAAATTTAAATTCGAAAAATAAATAAATATAAAGGATAAAAGCAATTATTATTAGACTGATTTAAAATTTGGTCAATTTTAAAAAATAATCGATAAAAATTTGATTATGAATCATATTTTAAGCTACCATATCGAGAAATTTTCCAAACATCGTCAGTTTGGGCCATTTGGATTGCAGCTATCGGTAATATGTACAGTATTCAAATGGTCGTTGTTTTTGCGCCAACTTATATAAGTCAAGTTAGCTTATCAAGCTCTTTCATTTTTGACTATGATTATGAAGGAAAAGTAATTGTAACTGAATGAAATTATTCAATTTTTTTTTCTCTTTTTTTTTTTAGAAAATACAGAGTTAGTTGTAAAAAATTAGGATTATCAACTTTTGTTTTTTTAATTTAAATTCAAATTTATAATTTTAAGGTACTCGGTTTACCAATTGTAAGTGTTGGTTTAACCGCAGCATTACCAACATTATTGCAATTTGTAGTCAAAATATTGGCTGGCACTACAAGTGATAAAATTACATCACTTAGCGAAACCACTAAGGTCAATTTGAATTTCTTCGATTAATTTAAACTTCAGTAATTATTATTTGCCTAAAAACTTGAACTTTCAACTTTTTTGAATGAAATTGTAGTTGAACTAAGAATTCATCTGAAAAGTCTTTTTTTCTTTTGATTTTAAAATGTTTTGTAAGATAATATCTACGTTGAAAATGTTTCAACCTCATAATTATTTGAGCAATAATTTCACGGAAAGATTGAAGTTATATTTGTTATAAAATGGTGTCAAAATTTCGCAAAAGATATGAACTATTAAATGATTTCTTTTGAATTGATTCACATTATCGATTTATCCAAATTTCATTTTAGGTTCGTTTATTTAATACCATAGCATTTTTTGGAATGGGCATTTTCCTCATTGCTTTAGCATATACACCAGCAAATCGAACAACTTTAGCGCTCATTTTCCTAATTAGTTCAACGACAATTCTTGGCTTCAATACAGGTGGCTTTTTCAAGAGTTGCACACTGGTAGGTCGACAGTATAGTTACTTCGTCAATGCCATCGTACAGGTATCATTAATCAGTAATTTTGTGATCTTAATTTAGTAGTTGATAAATTAAAATTACTTATAGCATAAAATGACGAAGATAGCATTGTGATCCTAATTTTGTAGGTAAGCTGAAAACTAATTATTTAAAATTTGTTCATTTTTTGGTAAAGAAAGAGAAAAAGAATAAAGGAGAAGGTGGATATTACTGAAAAAAAGAAAAAAAGAAAAGAATAGTTTGTAAATTTCAATGCTAAATTTTCAAAACACTTTGCAAATTATTTACACTTTTCAAATGATTGTTATGAATGAATCATATGAATTATTGCTTTTTTAAAAACCTCTCAATTGTTTAATTTTTCCAAAAAAAACTGAATTAAACTACTAAGTTTGGCTGAACATTTCGAAATTCATTCTTTCCATAATGATTTATTGATTAAATATTAGATATGAAAAAAGTGATCATTTCTGATATATCCTGATCCGGAAATATATTGAAATTCAGGATGACCGCCTATTTCTCTCAACAAATAGCAATCGAACGGAACTCTTACAAAATGATGTAAGTAATTCAAATAATATAAGATCAAAAATTCCAGGTAGTAATGTGTATAGCGATGTTTACAGTACCATTTATTGTGACCTCATTAACGCCAAATGGCCTATCTGAAGAATGGTACTATGTATTCATCCTGCATGCCGGTTTTCTATTCATCACAAATATATTATTTTGTAAACTAGGAAAAGGTATCGCGGCCGCATTTACATCTAACCGGATACCTGTTGATAATATAACTGGTGAACAGCTCAAACCAGTATTTTTATAAATTTAAGCATATTATAATTGTTTTCTCATCCATATTTGTATTTGAATTAAAAATCATTCCATCATATATTCATTTCAATTGTGTTCTTTTGGGTCAAAGGTTAAACAGCTATGATACGTCACATATGTCAAAGATATAAGCTTTCTGACACTCCTCTCAGATCAAAAACAAAATTTCTTATAAAGTTAAAGGTCAAAGAAGTATTTGACCAGGGAAAAAGTTACTGACGAAGTTTCCAGTAAATATTTCTATGCAATGAAAAAAACTGGTTTTTACTAGGTCCCGGAGAGATTTGAACTCTCGTCGCAGGATTCAGAGTCCTGAGTGCTAACCACTACACCACGGGACCACTGAGTTCGTCAACTCAATATAAGTTTCCTCTCATAAGTTTTGTTCAAATTAAAACGATACAATTAAGTTAATTCTGTTATTACGTGAGTTTTGAAGTTTATTAAGCCTTTCTTGATCGATGATTCGATCGATATTTGTTGAAATGAGGAAAGCATTGAAATATCATCGATCAAATAGTATCATCTATATTTAAATTAAAAATTTATTTAGTTAATTCTGAATCAATCCAAACTACTCTTCGTTTTACTAAGCAATTTTTGCAAAGAAATAATTTAGCATACTTAAAAACTTCCTTCGAAATTGGTTTTGTAACTTTGATCAGTGCAAACTATTATATTTTTTTGTTTAGTTAGATTTCGAAAAATATTCAGACATAACTTGTTTATATTATTTTTCAATCTTTTTGATAACATTTATCAAAGAATGAAAATTTTTCGAATTAGTCGAATTTTTCCTGAACTTCTAGAATGATGCATTGCTACAAACGAATGATATTTCAAATTCTTTATTGAAAAATAATTGCATATACGATATGAAAAAGTGATATAAGAGGAGAGATCACATTGTTTGGACCAGTTTTAAGGAATTATATTGACAAGTCGAAAAAGAAAATCTTAAAATAAATCCCTAAATTTTGACAAATACAAAAGAAAAGCTAGGCAAATTGTTAAATTTTAACAATTTCAAATTATTAGCTAGCTTATATGCTATGGATAAAAGTAAAGATTACTGCTGATCTTAATGTTATCACTGTTAGATGACTATAAATATTATCATTATTTATCACTAATATATACACTAAAATCGCTTTAGTAATTTATATATGAGATGGAAAAATAAAATTAACTTAACATCTAACTTGCGGCTTATTGTCAAATAACAAGAAAATTATTTGATACGCAAATAAAATTATTAATGCTGCAAATTTTAGATTTTTATTTTTGGCAAAATTAATTGATAGTAATAAATAGATAAAAGTAATGATTGATATTTTGACGAAGCATACAAAGTAATTAAATCTAGCTTGCGGCTTAAAATAATTTCGTTTGATAATATATTCATTTCCTATTAATATTTTGTTAATTGGTAATTACTCCTTCACTTTCACTTGTTTGCTTTGGCAAAAATTCCTCAAATTTTCTGGTATCAATGCTATTGATCGGATGTGATTCCGAAATTTCCATTCGAAATTGATGAAATATTCGAAACATGAAAATTAACTAATGCTTTAAATTTCTCAATTCAAATTTTCAAATGGCCAAAAAATTTCATTTTTTATTTCTCAACTTATATTTTTGAATGATTGGCTTAACACGTCATTCTTTGTTTAGGCCAGTATCGTTGGAAGATATAAGTTGAGAAATTAGAATAACTGCTTGTTGAAAAACGAATTTCAACAGTGTAACAAAATATGAAGAATTGACGAAAACTGAGGAAAAAAAGAGAAAGAATATTATCGAGAACAATGATGACATATAATTCGACTTCTCTCCAGTCATATCTTATCTCTAGTTATCAGTCATAAATTTGATATCATGCTAAAGAATAAATAATATTATTTGATGTCAAAAATAACATTTATGAAAAATATTATTTACAGTAATGATTTCTATGAGCAAATCAAATTAGCCTGGTTCAGTTAACGCAGAATTATTGATAGCATGTAACTTTGTTGAGACTGATGATGAGCGTCGTTTAACTGTAAGATTTGACTTCGTCTTGACCACATGATGAAACATGCCAAGCGCTTGTATCACCTGTTTGAAATTCATTTCAATTATACATATCTTTCAATTCTTAATTAATTACATTTAAATTATTAAATACAATCGAAATTTGAATTTATGCTTTAAATTTTATTTAATGGGAAGTTTTTAAAATCGATTACTGTTGTATTAAAATTTCAAGCAATGAAAGAAGCCAGCTCAAACGGTAATTTAATTTCTAGAATAGGTGAATTAAATATAGGACAGTTTGATAGTTGATATTATGAAACTCTTTGATGATCTATGTTTGACACATAAATCAGACATCCGGCTATTGCATTATAAATTCGCCGAACATTTTGATGATTAAGAAAATTACGTACACTATCACGTTGATTTTGTGGAATTCTGTTTAAGCACTTGGCAGAGTCAGTCTTTATCATTACCTAAAAATTAAGGCTGATAAAATAAATAATAAGCTTCAAAGTAACGATGCAAGTAAGGAAATGATTATCATTTTCCATATTTAACCGTCTCATTAGCAAGCTTAATTGAATGCAAAACTTACATGTCCTGGTTTTTGATCTTTGACTTCTATCACTCGAACACCTTTTTTCATGCGTTCTCGAAATTCGCGCATTTCTGAACGTGAAATTCGACTCTGACGACGACTTTGTTTTTCTTCAATGTTTAACTTTATTTTTGGATCTGTTGCTTCTGTAATTATGTCATCCAAATCGTGCAGTACTTCATAAAGCATTTTTGGTGAAACCTATAAAATTTTGCAAAAACAAACTAATTTTATAATTTATCACAATTTGTCCCTTTTTCTCAAAAAAGAAAATCAAAGCCATTTTCGTTTATATATATTTACATGTATGCAAAAGAAAAGTAATTTATAAATGAATTTGTATTAACGAAAAGAAAGATCCTTTTGATATTGTAAGTTATTGAGTAACTTCAGTTATTAATTACACATTAATGAACTTAATTACTGAGCATCAAACTCAGTTTAAATAAAAAGACATGCAATAACTTTTCATTTAAGTAATTTGCTTTAAATTAATTAAAATTATCCACTTAAATTAGAAATAAGATTTTAATCTATTTGCCAAAAAAATAATCATTAAGAATAAAAAAAGGAAAGAAAGAAAAAAATTTGAAAAGAAAAAGTATTTAATTCATTTGTTTTTTTGTTTTTTTTTTTTGCAAAAGTAATAAAAAAAATTGACAAACATTGAATTCTTCTGCAACAATACAGAGTAATTCGGATACTGACATTTTAGTACCACCAAACCATACTTCAACATGAGCTGCTCCACTGAAACTACGTCCGAGGTAGTGTAATCTTCGAAGGTAATTATAAAGTGAAGCGACAAATGTTGACATTATCACCTGAAAATGTGATTTCCATGATAAGTTGCTTATTTGATGCATAATAAGAGAGAATATTTTTAAAGTTACCTTTAGAATAGAATAAATTATCCCTCCTTTTGAATCATAATTGCATTAAATAATTCATTTCCACTGACATTAATTCTTTGAAGGTATTTAAAAAATTGACATTGCATGTTGATCGCAGTTTTTAAATTCCTTTGAATCCTTCTCTATCACTTTAATCAACTCTTTCGAGCCCTTTGAAATTCTTTTGAATAAAATTCATTATCAATTTCAATTTAACTTACCATTCCAATTGCAAGATAAAGGATAATAATAAATGTTTGAAAAGCATTAGTCGGTGTTGGTGTTATATCGCCATAACCGATTGTTGTGATTGAAACAAAACTAAAAAAAAAAATTAAAATTGAAAGTAAATAAATTGATTAAGATTAATATATAGATTGGCACAAACTTTGAATTCAAAAGAACTAAAGAAAAGGATAAAATAAAAGAAAAAGAAAAGCAAAAGATTAATTTTTTATTTTCATTTTAATTCTTCTTTTAAAATGAAGATGGAAGAAATAAAAAGTTAATGAGAAGAAATGTTTTTTTTTTAATATATTCATGGATAAATGATAAGTGATAAATGATAAACCTAAAATAAATTGCAGGAATAACAGGCATTTCATCAATCCAGAAATGAAATATTAAGCCACCGACAATCGAATGTGACAACAACAATGTAACAACAATTGTTATTGGTAAGCGACGCTCGTCTGCTGTCTCGATGCACTGAAATATGCATGCGAATTTGACAAAATGAGATAAATCGATGAATATTTTGAAATTTAATTTAATTACTCTAAAATTATTATTATTTATTGAATACTTTTCGATTAATCTTAAATTATTGATCAAATTAATCGATGGCATTTTAGAAATGGTGAATGTATAATGCATTGTTTTTCCTATGATTTCAATTTCTTTTGCATTTAAAATTTTTATTTTTTATTAAAAATTTTAGAGTGTAAAAATTTTGCGAACTAAATCTTTGCATTAATTGAATATGAAAATTGCGGATATTTTGATGGTTTTTCAAATAATTTTCAACCAATCTTTTTCTGATGCTAGAAAATTAATATTTTAAATTATAAGCAATACTTGTGTCCTTCGTAGTGATGCCAAGAAAATCCAATAACCTTCGGCAATGAATTGACCAATATTTGTTAGCGATAGAAAGAGAAGTGGCACTCCAACCAGCGTATAAAATATACAAAATAATTTACTTGCATCTGTTGTTGGAACGATATTACCATAACCTGAAAAGGTCACTGTAATTTCATCCATTTTTGTATGATATCGTAATTCGGAAATGGTAGCTAAAAATTTTGATAAATGATGAGATCAATGTCTAAAGTTAATATCTAAGCCAAAAAAAAGTTTTATATTTAATAGTAGTCGTTTAAGATCAGTTAGTTCGATTACCAGTAGATGAATAAATTCCTCCGAGGATTCCTGTATAGTTAAAAATGAATCATGGTAGGTTACTATAACTTGATAGATCACAATGTATCAGTTTCAGAAAATGTACCATAAAAAATGTTTAAATAGTACTGTAACGGACAGTCACAGTTACAGTAAAACAATTAAGAAATCTACAGATTATTTCCATTTTGCACATAATAATTTCAATATATTCCCTATGTTACCGTATGCTCAAGCTAAAATCAAATACTTAAGCTTGAGATTACTTCAAAATAAAATATCTTTTGCTTTGATTTTCGTACGGATTTCATTTGATCTTATATCTTTTATTAGCTTATCAATCAACTAATAATCATCGATGATTAATTTGCCTTATCAAAAAGGCTACAACTGAATTTATTCACAATTTAATTCTTAAAAGACTCAGTTCTACTCTCTTTAAAATTATGGCAATCATTATTTATTTGGTGATTAAAATTCGTGTTATAAAAATTCATGCATTTTTTTTTTAATAAAAAGATTATAGAAATTTTTCTCCCCAAATAGTAAAAGTTTATAATTATTATTGAATTTATATCGTTTTTTTTAAATAATTTTATATTTAAACTATGAAAAAGAAATGTGTTGAAATATACCGATAGTAGCAATAGTAGTAAAGGTGAACTGAATAACATCGAAAAATTTTTCATGCTGTATACTTTCATCAATTAATTGAAATGCAGCAGCACCACCAATAACATAAAATGTTAGAAATAAATTGATCAATAAATGAGGTATTGATTCCACGAAGAACTAGAAATTGAAATTATTAATTTTTTTAACAAATTGTTCAATTATAAGGCTAAAACGTTTATGGAAGCAACAAACAAGCAATAATAGTTTTGAAAATGAGCAAATAAATTAAAACAAATAGATTGCTTGCAATAAATAATCAAATAATTGAGAAAAGAAAGGAAATATTTAAATTAATATCAGTTGCTAAAAACTTTAATTGATGATAGCAGTAATTAAATTAATAATTAAATAAAATTATCGAATAAGAACAAAAAGACAGATGATAACATTTGAAAAGTAGAAGTCTTATAAATTTACAACATTCAGCAGCGCATAATATGAACAAGAATTTAATTTAATCATGATTAAATTTACACAAAAACTACGAGGGAAATAATGACGAAAATAATCTACTTTCGTCTTAATCAGTATTGAATTACTCGTTAAAATGAATGTTTCATAATTCTATAGCAAGCTAAAAATCATAGAAAAATCATGGATTATGTCAAATTTTAGAAAAAAAAAAGAGAGAAAAAATGAAAGAATAATTCAAACAAACTATAACTTTGGGGAGATCAAAACAGCATAGAAACTTACGATCAAGTCAGAATTTCAAAATATTTGTCATTAAAACATCAATGATTAAAATTTCCTCAACACATTTCCTTTCTCTCTTTTTTCTGCCTAACTCCTTCCCGGTTTATGCAGGAGATTCATATAAGGAATTTCTCTCTACCTTATAATATTCCGCCTTTTTTCCCTGTTTCTTTTTTGAAATGGATATTTTAATTGGCCAATTTATAAAAGAGAAAGAAAAATTAGCACTCACTGGAATTATTAAAACTATCTCTTAGAATATTATAAACAAATTAAAATCTTATTTGAATAAAAAAAAAAAATTCAAGTAGGAAAAGAAGAAATAATTTTATTTTTGATTTTAAAAATAATAAATATGATAGAAAGTTTTGCGGGAAAAAATCTACCATATAAATTAGTCAAAAATATTGCTAATTAAAGTTAAAAGCAATTAAATAATTTGAGAATTGCATTATTTTTCTGACGAATTTAATTAATCGAAATGTTCAAAGATGTTTATATATGATTTTTGATATTTATTTATTTCATTAATCTGTTTTTTGTCTTTTTTTTTAAATGTTTAAAAATTTAATGGTAAAATTTGAAAAAAGACGCTACAATACTATTTGCAATATTAAGAAAAATGAAAACAGTATTTAATGAAATATACATTTTAGTTAGTAAAATTAAATTAATTATTGCGAAATGCAAATATCATAAGATAATATTGATAAACATAATTGAAGCCACAATAAACATGTCATGAAGCAAAAAATAGTATAAAAGTTACGCATAATGCAGATATATATTCTCCAGAAATACCTAATCAAATTTTGCAAATTTTTTTAATTGATAAGCGCTAAAGTTAACTAATTATCATTACGCGAAAGATCTGAACATGTCAAAAGTGAAGATGGGGATACTGTAGAGAACCAGTGCAAAGATATGATGCAATGATAAAATATAAATTTAATCATTATTAGGAAAAATTCCCAATCAATCGATTGATCCATAATTAACTGATCAATGCAAATTTAAGCTGATCTTTTACAGTCATAAAAAGGAAAATGAAATTGATCGATTGTTTTTCCAAAATAAATTAAACTTCATGAATGGATTATAAATCAGTAGAAATAAGGAATCAAGAAGATAATCGAAGTTATTATTATTAGAGAAATCGTCACTCAGCTAATTGAAAAGTTGAATTAACGAACTATTGATTGATAATTTGCGTTTTAAAATTGCAAATAATTGCCAATATTTTTGAACAATAATTTGCAATACAGGATATCAAAGTGACAATTGAAATTCAAATCTTTTCTTTCAAAATTTCAAGCACGCAACAAACCTCTTTCCATAAATCTTGTTCCTGACAGTTATGATCTTGGATGAATTTTTTACGCCATATTGCATAAAATGAATAATTTTCCCAATAATTTTTGAATTTTTCCAATTGTGAGAATGCGCGACTTTTGTTGATCGGAAAATGTATTCGCATTAGTAAATCATATGGATTAAGTGATTCGTCTGCTTCTTCTTCAAAATAATCGTTGTATAAAAGATTATTCCTATCGTTTGCATCATCATTACATCCGAAACCTAGCTAAAACAATCATGGCAAATGTCTAACTTCAAATAGAATCAACGTCAAATTTCAATCTTTCTCCAATACCATTTAAATTACTCTTCTTACCAATATATTTCTTAAAAATTAATCTAATTGACTAAAACTATAAATGGTATAAATTATTTACTAAATGTATTTAATATTGATAATTTAAATTAATTAACACATACATAATTGATTAATTAACTAACTAATTTTCTTAACATCTTATTTCATATTTATATATATTTAAAAATTAAAAAAAATTCTAAATTGGAAATGAATTATGCCTCGAATTTTACAGGAGCAACTGAATCATTCGAGGATTCTTTAATAACTGATACTGCAACCGGATTTGATAATTTCGTTGAAGCCTTTGATGCGTTAGCATTGGGAATACCGGCTTCATCTTTGGTCGCTGGAAACTGCAGCATATCCGAATTACAGAACTATTCTAAATTTAATACTTAATAATCTTTTGCATTTTTGGTGATAAATTTGAAATTATTGATAATATTTCTCTCTGATCAATTCTTAATCATTTCTTACGCAATATCGATTTTGAAAATTCAATTTTTAGTTTTACTTTCTTCGAAAAAATCGATTTAATTTACTAAAATGATAAATTGCTTTACCAATGACAATTGAAGAAGTTCGTTTGAATTGATGAGTTTTTTCACGATTTTCAACCATTAGAAAACAACTTTTACTAACGCAATCGGTTCTGAAACTAACAAAAAAAAAAAAAGAGAAAAGAAAAAAGAAAAAAAAAAGGAAAAGAAAGAATGGTAAAAATTATACGAAGTAAAATTGATAAATGGAAATTCCATAAGTCTACCGGAAGACTCGTTATTCTTTTTTCCCATTATAATTTTGTTGATTAATAAAAACAAAAACGCAATAATTTGTTCATTACATTCTCATCTATTGATTAATAAAATAATATTTTTGATTTTATTATTAGCATTCTTCCTTCTTTGTCATATTTTTGCCTTTCAAAAGTGTCAAAATATTTCATAAATTGTATAATTCATCTCATGATAATAACCAAAAATTAAACAATCAAAATAGTTATCGAAAGATTGGATTTAATTCAAAAAAGAACGAAAAAAGGAAAACAAAAGAAAAGTAAATGCGACTGATTGACTAGCCAAAATTGGTAGGTATTCATCATAAATAATGTTGGTATCGGTAAACTGTGATGATGATGATGATGATAGTGGTGGTAGAGATAGCGGTGATAGTGATGGTGATAGTGCTGATAATGATGATTGGTATTGATTGTGCTGTGTCAGTGATTGTGATAATGACAATGATAATGAATGACGATGACGATAGAAATGATGATGTATGTGATGACGATGGCGAAGAAATGGCGAAATGTTTGAAATAAATTTTTCATCTTTTTTTTTTAAAGTTAAAAAAATGAAATAAATCATTACCGATCACAAATTTTACCTTTTCCATCTTCTCCGTCTTCCTCTTCATTACTCTTCGTTTTTCATTAAATGCAATCACTGCAATTAAAAGAGAGAGAGAGAAATACCGGTTTCAGTGTGTTATGTACGTAAATCCTTCTTATTTCATGATTATTACCATTCCCTTTCATATGCAACAAATAATTGTTCCAATAAACAATTAACAGGAATGAACGAAAAAAAAAGCAAAGACAACAAAAAATAAACAAACATCTTCTCACAATTTTAATTCAAATAAATGTCATCCATTTATTTCATTTGAAATTTGAAACAATTTACTCTTCATTTATTTTTAATTTTGCATACTGAATTCTTTAATTCTTTCCTAATTTTGTTAATTTTGTTTTTCTTTTTTTCTTTCAATTTTTAATTTCCAAATGAATTTATCATTTCTGCTGTATCATTATTGTATTTATCATTACTATTATCAATTACTCATTATTATTTGGTATTATTATTATTGTTATTATTGCTGTAATTATTATTATCAACGCTGCCAATGCTATTCTTATTATTTATTATTATTATTATTATTATTATTATTATTATTATTATTATTATTATTATTATTATTATTATTATTATTATTATTATTATTATTATTATTATGATTATTATTATTATTATTATTATTATTATTATTATTATTATTATTATCGGTCGTAAACCTGATTCTGCTTGTCGCATCATCAATATTGGCTATGAATGATGATTTTTATGCGATATTTGTCAAAATTCCGGAACTTTTTGTCAGCATATTTCAAAATGATAACCTGATTTCTTCTCACATAGCTATGCTGATTTTGTCATTTGATCACATATTCAAGCAATTTTCTTGTTTTCAGCTAGTCATTATGTGATAATATGTAGTAAATATAATTTCTTCAAGTGTAAGCTTAGAGACTAGTTAATGATTCAGTATAAATATGATGATATTTAGACTGATAACTGGACTAAAATAAATTAGTTATATGTTTGAAATTATGGATTCTATTCGAAAAAGGCAATATTTTGTTAAAATCGATATTTGATTTATGCTTACTTATTCGATTGTAATTTATGGAAATTAATTAGGATTACGAGCTGTATATGAAAAAAAAAAGGAATGAACATAAATGTAGAAAATGTGAATTTTTGCAAGAAATAAATTCTCTTCGAAAGAATCAATTCAATATTACCCAAAAATGTTGCCATTCTTGAATTAATGCAAGTTTTTAAGTGAAAAAAAAAAAAAAAAAACAATTAAAAATGAAAGGGTGAGAGTTGAGAAGACTAATTGATTCATTGATAAATTATCAGTTTTGTTTAAAACATTAATAGCATTTTTCAAGTGTTAAAAAATTCCACATTTTTGGTGCTATCTTTTTTTTTTTTTTCTTTTTTTTTTTAATATAAATGAAGTATCATTATCAGCTAAAAAGTTTATCAATAAATAAAAATAGTATATTAAAAATTATTACAAACAAAGGTGAGGTTTTGCGAATGTATTTTATCAAAAAATTTTAAAACATGCCATTTTAAGTGAAATTGAAGCAAAAAAAAAGAATGACATTTTGATCTTAAAATGTGATCAAAGCATGGCATTTAAACCATTAGATAATAATATTTAAGCAGTCAACAAAGTAGTGTAAGTGCAAGAGATAGTTTTATTTGATTTAAAAACTGGAAAAATCACTCAATAAATCATACATACGTGTTGCATATTGTGTTTCACTGAAATTAACATCATGATATTTACACGTTGTGTAAAGTTAAATTTTCTTGAAAAAAAAACTATAAAATTTTGAAAAAATTACTAAATTGCAAAAGAATTTTCATTTTTCTTCAACTGATTTTCTTTTTGCACTATTCAGCAGATTCAGCCAGAGAAACGAATGAAATTGGCAAAATCAACTTTGCAAGAAAATTCATGACAACATGGTTCGGCAAGCTACTCTTTCCAGTGATTATCGTCACCGCTAGCGTCATTTCGTCATTTTGACCCTTGATATCTTTTCGTATAATTTATCTGTTAATTAGACTTTCAGTAATTTAGATTCCTTAATCTTATACAGTATTTTTTTCTCTTCAGTTGCTCGTAAAAGCTAGAAATCATTCATTATTTTATTATATTTTAAATAAATATTTAGCAATCATCACTGTGAGGTCAAATTTAGCAAGATATTGAGGTCAAAGTCTGATGGAAGATAATTTTTAAGAGGATGAAGGAGAAACTTCTGATAATAGCATTCTTTTTGTTTTACACTAATACTTCTAAAACTGCCACTGTAATATTCCGGTCATCAAAGTTATCTAAATATTGGCATCTATTTATTTCAAGGTCAAATTCAGGTTAGTAATCATAAAAATATATGAATAATAACATCTCTATTAATGCTGAAAATCTAGAATTGTTCTCGAAAGGATTTGAATTTTAAATTTTGAATTTTAGATTTCAAATTAAATTTGAAAAAAAGTGAATATGGAAATGTTATATGCTTTTGAGGAGAACTAAAGAATATTCACATTTGGAAACAAATTGATATGGAATAGAAAAGACTGCAAGTGAGGAAGAAAATAGTGTAATTAATTGAAGAGATATAAAATATGCTAAAATTTTCAAACGAGTATGTTGAAATTAAGGAAATTTATTGGTATTATGTAATAATAATTAAGGATAGTAGACAAAGAAGGAAAAGTATTGTAGGTGAAGAGACAACAAAGATTGATAAGAATTGTGAAATGTTATTGTCTGAGAAAGAGGAAAGTGAAATTTTTTAGTCTTTCTGTTTAATTTCCTTAATTTCTAAATGTTTCCAAACTGTCCAGATAGCCTTACTTTTTTTTTTTCTTTTCTAATAAATAGAGAAATCAAAACTTTCGGTCTGAGATATTTTTCTTTTCTCGTGAATATTTTGCAATTAGCTTTTTATGCATTCAATTGTAATTGCTATTTTATTGACGCAGTTTCCGTTTATTGATAGTTTATCCGTGACTGTATCAGTATTGTCGGATGATTTGACCTGGTTCCGATCAAAAAGGACAAAAATGTATACAGTGGTACTACGTATCCTTAAATTTAATCTGCCAAACTGTTTCATCAAATCTATCTATTTATGAGGCAGATTCTTAGCAGTAATATGCCAAGTTATTTGAGCGATACTTGAGATTAAAAAAGAAAAAAATAAAGAAAAACGAAAAAATTTCATTTCTTTTGTCTTTTCTTTTATCACAGTACTATTTCAGCAATCAATTTTCGCATCCATCGGTTATTTCACGGTTGTTTACTTGTTTATTTTTTAAATTTCTTTTTTAATACATTTTTTCTTTTTTATTTCGCACAAATTCCATCGAAGATAATGTAAATTAAACTGCACAATAAATAATTTAATTTGTGCATTACTTTTTTCTTTTTCCTTTTCCTTTTTTTTCAAAATATTTTATTATTTTATGATGATGTCATTTTTATTTATTAATTTCAAATAAAATGGAAATTAAATAAAAGGCATCTATGATAATAAGTTCATTCATACTGATATTAAAGACTAAAGTAGCAGTCTAGTTTTTTTTTTTTTTTTTTTTTTTCAAATAGTTTTTATCATTTCAAAAATTTCATTCGCATTATTAAGTTCATATATTTAGAATTAAATAATTTCATTCCATCCATTATTTTCGTCCGTTAATAAGAAGTCTGCTAAATATATATATTCTGATGGATTAAATTAGCAGCTGTTGAAAGAATGGATTGATTATTTTAGATTAAATGAATTTAGGAATCGCTATTTATAGAATCAGTATTTTCATGTGTAATTGTCCCATTCCTGATCACTTAAAATGTCATCGCACTAAGGAGGCGAAATCAAAAAAAAAAAAAAAAAAACGAAAAAAAAACGAAAAAAAAAACGAAAAAAAAGAAGAAAAAATGATCAGACAATCGTTTATGTTTTAAGAAAAGACATCAAAAACCGGATACTTTTACTTGAGACATTCGTTAAGTAAATCACTGATAATTTTAACTTTCTAATCGATTTCTTTATTCATTAATCTTTAATTCTTGTTAGCTTAATGATGTAAACCTTGCTTACTCTTTTCAGAACTTGGTTTATTGTGTATTTCAAGATGCAGTCGTATCTGATAGATATTTTTGTGATCAATAATTATTCTCTACGACTGTAAGAAAAGTTTTAAATTTTAATCAGAAATTTTGATACTAACTGATCTCATATTGTATAATTTTGAAATGCAATAAACAAAAGTTGATGAGTTAAAGTTTCCCATTGATAGCTGATAGTATTTGTCATTTTACTGATTCGAGATTTCTCAAGTACTGGGAACGAGAAGAAGGGATAAAATTAATACTCATGAGTCGAATAAGATTTTGGAAAGTGTGATTGGAAGATGGAACGAATAGCAATGACCTTTCCTCATAAATGATTCATGACCTTTGGTACTCGCTAGCTCGCTGATATTTGACCCCGATTGACCTTTGTTCAGAGACAATATTTTTCCTTTGAAGATTAAGAAAATGATCCATAAGTAGAAGAGGTTCAGATTTCATATAAAATTCCATCAAAATATGCAAATTTAATTTTTTTTCTGCTATTCATGAAAATAAAACTTCTTTTTACATTTAATTAAACAAATGAGCATCAAAGTTTTAGAAAAACAGATAAATGATGAATTCGTTAACCATTTACTAACAAAGATTATCTATTTAATAAATTCATAATTTTACGACTTGAATAATGTTTTGCATTTATGGATGAACCATTTTAAGATGTTTGTTTTAAAATTTTTAAATTTTAATTCAATTTTTCAGCCACTTGCATTTCATCTTTTTTTAGCAACCAAGGAAATGTACAAAATTAATTATTAATTTATGTTCTACTTCTGATTTGTCTCCACACGCAAAAGAATTTTGGTGAATCGGAGTATTGTTGCTCGAAATATGATAAATACTGCCGAATGAAATATTTGCAGAAATTTATATTACCCTTAATTTTATCAAATTTTAAATTGATATGTCATATTTACAGGTATGGTAGATGAAAATAATTCTTAAAAATTATACAAACAGTATGAAAAAAAGACAATTGAGTACCAATGGAAAGATAAGTACCATTTGGTGCTAGGAGCAAATGGTACTTATCTTGCCATTGGTACTCAATTGTCCATCGATTGTCTTGGCATAATTATGACGGGGAAAAGAGAAGTACCACTTTAAATCTATCTCATCCTTGTTTATCTATCATATTCTTTCCAACAAATTGTTAATGACTAGCTATCATCAAAAGATGAATTGAATCATGTAGATATAAGTTCAGTTTGAATTGTAGTGATTGCTGTTGAATTTAAAAAATTTATTCTTTTTTAATTTTGATTTCAAATGAGCAAAGAATTGCTAAAAATTTACCGTATCTATGAGGTTAAATTAATGGATTAATTTGTTCAGTGAAAATAAAAAGCTAAATAAATGAAAGAAAACAAGAAAGTGTTAATAAAAAAAAAGGAAAAAAAAACAAATTGGACAAATTGAGATAGTTATTTAAATTGTATTTTTGGAAAAAAAATTGTATTTAATTAAAGAGTAGAAAAAAAAAGAAAGTAAATAAAAGTAAGCCAAAAAAACAAAGGTAAATATAGTTAGATTAAAATAAAGGGAAAAAAGAAAGAGAGAGAGAGAGAAAGAGAAAGAGCTTTTTTTAATGCTGTCATTTAAAAAAGTTAATTTCCAATAAAATGCATAACAAAATTGCTATTAGCTGCTAATTTAAAGAAAACTTTGTGGAATGATAAGAATTCCCGGAAGGATTTCACTAAATGATGCTTGAAAAAGGAGGAAAAAATTGGGAATTATAATATAAATTGAATTACAAGTATTGATTTATGGAGAAGGCAAGCATTTTATACATTACTAATTTTATATGATGCCTTTTTTTTTTTTTTTAATTTATTTCCTTTTTTATTTTATTTTTTGATTTTATTGAATAAGAATTTCATTCTCAATTAATATGTGTTTTTTATGATTAACGATTTTTCTGGCGGTGCAGTTTACGTTTTGAAGACTTCTCTTTCAATCATTTTTTGGGTACTTTTCTGCATATAAGTTTAGGTAAGAATTCTAATGTTCAATACAGGTGTAACATGTGAAATGCGATACATTTTAAGTAAGAGTTTTTTGTTTGTTTTTTCATTTATTTCTTACTTTTACTATTTTACTTGCAACTTTAATTTATTTAGATTTCACATTCATTTCATGCATTGTACGAAATGTTTGTTTGTTTCTTAGAACGTTTATAACTTTAGGTAAGAATTTTTCATGTATATGTTTCGCTACCGATATAACAAAATGAACGCAATTCGTGAAACATTCAATAATCGTTGAAATGAATGGAACTGGAATTAATTCAAAATCAGAAATTGATGAGATGCTGGGAGCAAAGGGAAGGAAGGATTTGTGGTCAACTCCGAGAAAAGACGAAGGAAATATCAGAAAATGATGATGGCTCATCTGTTTCGTCTAGTACCACACACTGCTCCTGATTTCCCCTTAAATTTTCGCCTTCTGCCAGCCCTCTTCAATCCTTTTTAACAGTCGGCATATTCCCCCTCTCTCACTCTCTCTATGCTGCAAGTAAAAAGCAAGAAAGGCTTCATCTGGTACTCCAAAATGATAAGGATAACGAAGTTTTCTCTATTCTCGAAAGCATTTAAAGATAAAGATAGAGAAAGCTATCATGCTATTATCACTACTGCAATTACCCATTCTAAGCTTACCTTACATCAATTTCAGATCACAGGTACTCCAATTCCAGTAGTACCATCAAACATAGAGCATAGAGCAGAGAGAGAGACAACAATCGAAAAACAACCAGCGTCCTAATGTTATTACGTGTATGTGTGTATGTGTGTGTGTGTGTGTGTGTGTCTGTCCATCTGTCTGTCTGTCTCTGTGCGTGTGTCATGAAGTATTCAGTGTGTGGTACCATCCAGTGTGGTTGGATGGATGGATGAACGGACGGACGGACGGAAGGACGGAAGGAGGAACGGATGGTTGGAATGGATGTTTGGAATGGATCGTCTCATCCATTCCAAATGTTTCGAGTTGAGCGTCAGCAGCATAGTACTACCACCAATACGTCTTCTACTATTGCTCTTTCTTCTAATCTCTTTTATTAATTTGATTAATTAACTAATCACACCTGCAATCTTCTCTTCTTCCGGTCATTCTCCCGCGATTTCTCCTTCCTCCGTTTACTAGCCTACGATTTCCTCTTCCTCGGTTCACTTTCTCCCGATCTCTTCTTCTCCGGCTTATTTTTCTACCTTTTATTTTCCTATGCTTTTTTATTCTCAGGTAAAAAGTTTGGAAAAAGTGAACAGAAAAATATGATATATGTCAAAAAAAAAAAAAAAAAAAAAAATGAAATTGAAAAAAATTTCTACTTATTTCTTTTCACCTCAAATCTATCATATTTCAATATTATTTCTATAAATTTCAAATGTTACGGATAGTATTAGTAGTAGTAGTAGTAGTAGTAGTAGCTAGATACGATGGCGAACTATTTGTTTATTTCCAATTCATTTGATTTCAATTAAAAGTGCTCGAAATGTTTCACTCTTCATCAAATGCCAACAATAAACAAAAGCTAGCAGAGACATTGTAATCATTTATCCCAGTATTATTACCATTGTTGCTACTATTATTATTGTTAATTGCGATTGCTTACCCAATTGCAAGCTATCATTAATTTCATTTAATGAAGTATTATATATATATATATATATGTAGAGAGAGAGGGAGAGAAAGAGAGAGAGAGAGAGAGAGAGAGAGAAAGAGAATGAAAAAAGTATGATGAATGAATCTGAAGGATGATGAAATGGATGGTATTTGATGTTCCAAAATGGAAGGATAGATGGACGAGAATCAGTGTTGTTGCATTCTTTCTTATTTCCAGCTTGTTTAACGAAATAGTGATTGATCGAATTGAGAGGAAAGCGAGGAGAGGATGGATATGTTAGAAGAGAATTAAAAAATGAAAGGAAGTGAAGAAGGAAATAAAATTATCTTTGATATAACTTAATTAGTTGCCAATAAAGTAGAAATTTTGATAAGAGTTATATGTGTTAGTGGAGTAAAATAAAAATGCTTACTGACTATTATCATAAACTATACACATACATTAGGACAATTGGATGGAAATTCCAGTCCAAATGATAAGATGCAAATTGTATTAAAGAAAAGATAAAAGCATGGCTTCTCCTCATCATTCAATCCTATTTACTGGATAAAAAAACTGGACAAGTCTTATTAGAGGATAGAAACATTGAGCTTGGATTAAGTTTATACTGCAGTTTAAATTTAGAAAAAATTTTGAAATTGTTCCAAAATGAGTAATGAATTATTCATTATTTAGTTAAAGAGTTAAAAATAGACGATAGATATTTAAAATTGACAATAATTAAAACTTTAGCTTCGCTAACATTCTTCCGATTATCGCTTGGTATTAATACTTAATAAATAATATGTTAAATTAAATTCTGTAATTTTCGAAATAATATCAAAATCTTTTACTAAATGATGAATAATTCAGAATTATTTCGCAACAATTTTAAAATTTTTCCTATTTATAAACTTGATCCAGACTCAGTGCTTATCGTCTAACAAGCTCTGTACAGTTTTCTTTTTTTTTTTCAAATTTTTTTCTTTTACATTGAATTAAGCTATTGTTTTTCTTACGAATATTAATGAATCTCTTTTTTATTCAATTGCTTATGATTGAGAGATTTTTGATTGTGCCGACGGAATTTTGTAAAGTTTGATTGATTTGTGACCTTGCAATTGCTGTTCATATTAAATGACCAAGCAAGGTAGTTGCTTTTTAGTTTAGTTTGTTAATAAATGAGATGATGAGTAATTCATGGTTTTGTTTTTAATTCGAAAAAAAAAAAAGTATTCATTCCGGAAATCAATTCAACTTTGGAAAAAATTTCTAGATAAAAAGATGAAATTTGAAGAAATGAAGAAATCATCAATTATTCACACAATTATTTTATCAAATCTTAGTTAATGTACTAATCAAAGTTATGTATCAAATAGGAAATTTTGAATTTAAATCGAAAATATTTTTGCTTAAACGGTTTTTTTTTCTTTTTTTGCTTAAACGTGAAATGTTTATAAAGAATATTTCAAATGCCGAATATCATATTTTCCTGTATATATTTCACTTGTATGACTTGTATGATCTGTAAATGTGATACTGTCTCTTTGATGCATATATTCAGGTTATCTCTTTTTTACAAAAATTTCAATGTTTTTCCATCTTATTCTTGTTTATATGTATATATTATATTTTTATCATCTGTATCAATTGATAAATATTGCAGTTTGAAGAAAGATGCCTTAATTTCAAACTTTGGTTATCTCGATATTCCCCGGTAATTTTCTTTTGCTATTACAGGTGGAAAAATATTGGAATTTGTAGAAAAATAGTTATCTAGCTGCATATATTGTTATCACAATATCGAGAATTGAGCAGTGATATAGCGCCTGTTTAGAATATCACATGCACTTTTAGTGTGCACATACCGCATGGTACTATGTAGTATGTTTTTTGGTACCACACTGTACCATGCAGTGTGTTTATGAGTACCATATGGTACCATGTTGAATCAATCTGACTAATGCAATAGTATTGCAAAGCGTTTTCTTAGCAAATATCGCGGTAGTACGATGTAGTATAAGTATCACAGTGTAGTATCATAGCTACGATATGAAAATCTTGATATTTATTAGGAAGAATGCTTGGTTCTTTTAATAATGATTATTTTTAAAATAATTTTATATTTCAAATAATTTCTTTTTTCCATCTCTCCTATGATGTGTTCTAATTTAGTACCATACGAAATTTTCCGATTTTTGCTGAGAAACGTTGCATCAATTCATCCAAGGACAAGTTAACGGCCATGGGGTACACAGACACACACACACACACACACACACACACACGCACACACACACACACACGTGTATACATACATTTTAATGTGGACTAACAAATTCTTTACAAACAGACAAACAGACAGACACATACGAATGCAGAAGATATCAATTGAATGGAACCGAGACGAAGTACCACTACATTGATTAAAATATTCGGCAGGATAGCTTGGGGTGTGTGTGTGTGTGTGTGTGTGTGTGTGTATGAGTGTGTATGTATATATAGGAATGAGTCCGTACTAAATTTGAAAAATTTATTAAAATAAAATAGGTCGACATTGTGAGATTTAAATATGATTATCTTCGCATTATTGGTATAAATTTCAAAGGACCAATAATGTATATGATGTAAATAATTGATAACCGAATTATCGAATTCGAATGAAAGGGGAAATATACGAGAAAAAAAAGGTCGCAAAAATAGCAGAAGGAAGAATTAGTTGTAGTAATTCGAAAATAGTTTATAATAATTCGGGATAATTAGTATTTCATAGTATCGCTTACACTGATATACATTCATCAATAATTAACACTGATGAAAATATCGCTTAAAATTAAGAAGAGTTGTAAATCGTAGAATATCAGTTAATTAATTAAAGTAGACATATAAATGTATTTGGTCCTTGGTTTCTGAAAAATTATTACTGATATGTTAAAGAAAAAATTGTTGAAATTCTTTTCTCACTTTTCTCCTTCTTAAAAATTTCCAGCAAATATGGATCCGGTAGATATGCAAAACACGGTGGAAACGATAAATAAGATGGATGCCTTAAATGCCTTAAATACAGCGGAAGATTATGGTGAACCGGTTTATGTTGAAGCACATGGTGGCAAGAATCATGTGATAATGTATCGTTCAAGAACCAATCCTGAATTAGCTATTGAATTCTTTTTCCGGTTCGTATCATCAATGTGTTGCTACTCATATATATCTATGAAGGTTTGGGTTTCAGGATGGAAAAGTATTTGTCGTAATTTTTTTTATTTTATTCTTTTTTTTTTTGACTTCAAGTTCCCTCAGGAATCTAACAAATAAATAGTACTATATTTCTTTGCTTTTATCTTCTAGCTCGAATCATTTGCTCGTTCTCTTTTGTGAATGATCCTCATAATTCCGGATTTCTTAATGATAGAATGACCAATTATTTCTTTTTTATCCATCTTAGAAGAATTTTTTCTAAAAGAAAAAATACTATCTTTTCAATTTATTCATAAACTTTGAAATAACCTCAAATATTTGATATTAATTTTTCCTCTTCACGTAATTTCGTAAAATTTTCAGTTCATCTTCCAAAGATGGACGTTCACGTTACTATCGGTGCACAAAATGTTGGTATAAGTATAAATTGAATCGTGGTACCTGTGCAACATTGATTGTTCGAGATGGTCGTATTATAACTGATCCAGAAAATCCAGTAGTACCACATCAATGTGAATTTCGATCTTTGGAAAGTGTGAAAGCAAATCGAGCCTGGATTGCAAGTCGGAAACGAACAACAAAAAGTTCAAGTTTGGAAGATTTATATGTATCTGATATCTCAACACCATGCACCAGCGGGTTAGTTGTTTCTTCACCTTTTTTTCTTGAAATATAAACGCTTAATTTGCAATACTTTTTCAATTTTTTTTTTCATCTTTCTTTTTGGGAACTATTTTAAATTAAGCAAAATTTATATCACAGAAGATAGATATCTTAATGACTCATTATCGTTTATTGATAATACAGTCATAGTAACTTGGCATGATATTATCATACTATTCCATTAATATAATCTTGTTACTTTGATGATATTATAGCAATATCATCGTCGTAATATGTTAATATTCCTATTATTCTCTTGCTTCTTATCAAATTCTGTTGTTATTTCTGTTTTAAGTTTTATTTCACTATCTGTTTCGTAGGTTCTTTCAGAATATCCAAGTATTACGTAAATACACTCTAATTTTTATAGCATCTTTGCACTAACATCGTCTGTGTAGGATCCTTATTTCTGAGTAGTGGAATATTTTATTTGTTATATAGTGGTATTGAATGACATTTAGACAACATAGTATAATAGTGCTGTAATTTCTTATAAAATATTCTAGATATCATTGTATCATAATATTGTTATTATGACTCTAATCATTTCTTGTTAACGTGATCAAATAAAGCTTATACTTTTTTTTTTTCAATTTTAGAGCGAAGAAAATTGCTGAAATATTATCTTTTCCTCTAATCATTAGTTAAATTTGAAAAAAAAAAAAAAAAACTCCTCATTCTTTTTTATAAAATCTTTTCAGAGCATATGTTATCATGTTATAGAATTATTGCAGATAGATTATATCCGTTTATTACCATTTTTTGAAAAATTAAAAATAAAAATGATGCCATCATTTTTCCCATATTTTCAGATAAATCAACTAATGGAAATGATTATGTCAAACATTGTCTACAATAAAGTAAATAAAATAGTATACAGATCATTCAAATGATCTTCTTTGAAGAATATTCAAAATTAATCAATTTAATTGTTTAATAAACGATATCAGTTTTATATGTTCATTGAATGATTAATACTCTGAGTACTTTAAACAAATTAATTACATATACGTTACTCATTCTTTTTCTCACCCAAAAAGTTTCACTACTAAACATCAATCACAAGTAATGGCAATATTCTGAATGATTTGCATTTAAGCGATTATTTACTTTTTTTTCTTTTTTTTTTTTTTTGCGCAATTTAATTTATGTATTCGCCATCCTTACTCCTCGGGAATTTCCTTGTTTTAATATAGTATTGCAAAAGTTTTAGTGAGAAAAAAGTGAAAAAATTCGAAATAAATTAAATTTGGAAAAATAAATAGTAAAAAAAAAAAAAAAAAGGAAATCCATTCGAAAACAATGATTTCACAACACACGATTTTTTCATAAACCATTCCATCAGAGTTGAATACCTTGATGTCTTGGTTTGGAGGATGTCCTGCTTTGGTTTCGTTGTTTTTTTATGTGTATTATTGTGGGCTTTCCTGAGGAAGCATAGGCGTCTGTTTAGTTACGTATGCATCATTTACTTCACGTGTCTTTTACACGTCTGTATGTCACGTATGCTTTCCTTATATATTTTACTGTTGACGCTCTCCCTACTTTGTTCTTTGCATATTTTCTGTTATAACAACATTTCTTCTTTAACATTCATTCCCAGACAAAGGTATTTCTGTGTAATTTACTCATCATAATTGTCCTTTGCATGCTTTACATTTCTCTCTTTGCAATTTGCAGTTTTTCAAATGCATTTAAAGAAAACTGACTGAACGAAATCTTAATGTGACATGATATCGATAATAAATCTAATTTAATTCTGCAAAACTTTTCTCACCCCGCCATTTCGTTAACTGGTTATAGGTCATTTAGTATTATCGATATGATCTCCACTATCATTCAACTTTTCCTTTTCCCGATAACGAATGATGTTAAGTCGTTGTAGAGTTGAGTACTGATATTCTTATATTAATTATTGGTATGAATTTGAATTATATCTGGATTGGTTGTATCTGAGTTAATTTTACTTTACTTCTACTTGATAACTGTAACTTTGTCTTAGGTTTCCTGGCTTGTGATATTTCGAAGTTTAAGTAACTTCCTTTACTGTTATTTACGTATTCTGAAATTAAATAAAAAATAATTTGTAGGATTCTGTTTTACATAGAAAACTCGTGCCGGGTTTTTCCTCACTTTTATACCTATAATTTAGACTTAATCTTCGCGAAGTGTTGGAAATTTGGGCGGAAGATTCAAATACTGGAATGAGTAACGCTGAAAGTATAGATGAAAAAGTGGAGAGTGGTGGTGAAACTGGAGGTACCAGTACTCCATCATCAACATCATCAAAAAATGGCCGAAATCTTGATGGTTATAATTTGTTTCATTTTTTCTCTTTCGCTCTTATTATTTCTAAATTTTTAAGTTTTTCATTTATGATGGACCTATCTTTGAATCCTACTTCAATTTCTCTTCCGAGCTTTTCTTGGTGAATTGTATTGCAAGGAATTTCATGGATATTTCTTACTGAGTTTTTTTCTGACTTCATTTTATTTTTTGATGACATTTCGAAATTTTTTTCAAGATAGTGGTTTCAGATAATCCCGTATGGGCAAGAATACGAGAAAGAATCACAGGAGTCGATAATATTGATCTGGCATGTGAAGGTATATATCAGAGATTTTATTTATATAGCGTAGCAATAAGAATGAAGGAATTTTGGAAATTTTCATGAATCATTAGTAATACTGTTTAAATCCATTTTAATTATGTTTGATCAAATATTTGCTATTACTTTCACTGACGATAATAAGTGTGAAAATGAAAAGAAGAGGAAATTAATATCGCATTTCTCTTTTCCGTCTACTGATTTACGCATTATTTGAAATACCAAAATTTTCAAAAAAACGTAATCAAAATTGTCTACATTAGTATAGGAAGTTGGCCTGTTAGTTAAAATATGTAATTATGGTAGTAAGATTTGTGCTAGACTTTAGCTTTTACTTTGTTTTTCGTATTGCTGTGATACGGAATGCATATTTTTTCAAAAATTTTAGAATCCATGGGATTATCTTCACCATCTGGCTCTCCATCACCAAGTTACAAATTTCCAAGTATGGATGAGGATACAGCAGGTTCTTCCGCACAGCAGTTTTCTATTAGTATGCATTATTTCTTAAGATATAAGCTTTTTATTTGTTTTTCGTCTTTCCTTTTCCTTTCCAGGAAATTCATTTACTATTAGGAGAATTTTCTTTTTAGTCGATCACCAAGAAATTACTTTAGGATTAGTGCACATACGATTTTTATAGATTACTTTAAGATTAGTGCACATACGATTTTTATAGATAAATAAGGATAGATAAATGTATAGATAAATAAGTATTATTTTACTCACTCGCAAATCTCACATTTGTTTTTAGATTCCGATAATGAGATTTTGGATTCATTACGTCATATCGGAAGTGACACATAAATTCGGAAGAAATATTTTTATCTATCTCTGTTTCCCCTTTTCTTCTAATTTTCTGTCTATTATTTTTTTATTGCATCTTTTCTACCTATCTGTTATACAAACATCTCACAGCTTTTAAGAAACAGAATCGAGCCTTAGTCCAGAACTTTTTTTTTTTTTCAACTTAGTTTAAATTTTATTTCTTTCGCAGCAGGCAAATGCGATTCACCTTTACGAATCTTAGCAATGGTATGAGTTCTTTATCCTCTTACAGACAAATCTTTTCTATGCCTTACTCCTTTATAGTATTCTATTTCTGTCAAAGACTTGTTGAAATAGGTTAATCTTGCAAATAAAGCGTTTAATCATAACAGTAGATATACGTATATATGATATTCAAGAAATATAATAGGAAATGTAGTAAGGATGTAATGGAATAACAGTATAAATTAAATGCTAAATGGAATTTAAATTACTTTATTTTTCTAGAAACAAACACTGATATGACAGACGATACAGAACAAAGTAGCTATTTGGATGATGCATTCACAACATCAATGTTAAAGAAAAATGATGAAGCACTAGGAAAATTGCAGCAAGCGATTGACAACAATGAAAATTTTGATATTGGTAAGTATTAGGATAATATATAAAACAGTAATCTGTTATGGAATGTAACTAAATCTAGATATTTTTGAATCTCTTATTTTTCTTTAAATTCAGATTTATTAAAATTTCGCTCTGACTGATTCTAGATTAAATATAAAGGGAAATTTTGGTTATTTGGTTGAAATTGTCTGCTCATTCAGGATTTCACCGTTTTACTTGTAAACGAATTAGAATGGATAGATAATCATTATCATGATAACTTTCGGGGTATTAATGAAAAATGCGCTGCATTGGGTATCAGGATTTCTGTTCTGTCAGCTCTCCACATTTTTGAATGTTCACGTCTTGTTAAAAATCGTATATAATACAGTATAATAGTTATTCATATTTATAGATTGGAAATTGTTAAAACATGTTTTGTTGCGATTAAAATCAATAGCTTCATGATCAAGTTTCAGTATTTGATTATTTTTCATCTTATCAGGTTTTGCGATAAGTATGGATTTTGATGTTTTGAAACTTTGAAACTAAAATCTTGCAATTTTTAGATGATGTTTCTTTAGTGGACAATGTTTTTGCTTGCAAATTCAACAATACAACAGATGTACAGGACAAAATTACCATTTGCGAAGAATGGTTATGTTTCTTGGCAAAAATTATTCCCATCGCTACATCTCGTTGGCTTTCACATTATCAATTCAGCATTTACTATACATTTCATATGGTAAAAAATTGCAATATTTGTAGATTTTTAGAGTTTTTACAGCTTCTACTTATGAAACTTAGAAAAATTCCAATCTGTTTTTAATCGGTTCGGTAATTTGGAAACACTGCTGCCATATGATATAGTTTAGATTGTTTGATCTTCAAATACAAGCTAAGACTTACTCCCAGTTCAGTATTTGTTATAACTTCTTAGATAGCAGAAACAGACAATTTGAGCTACCGATAACTGAAAAATCGAATGATGCGAACTTCAGAATTTTGTTATTGTATGTCAAGGGCTGATACATTACAGATTTTTGATGGTCGTTTGAGCATATTCTGGATAAACTTACTGTCCATTTTTTGAAAAAGTGACTCGTTTTTTACTATGCGGAAATTACTTTTTTTTTTCAGTTAGCGCTTGTTTTTCGACATTATGAAAACAAGGATGAGAAGAAGCGTTTTTATAAAATTTCATTGCCTCTTTTCAAGTATGTGATTTTACAAAAATGGTATAGCATCATATATATTCATAGTGATTACAATAGATATAGTGACTACAAGTAGCATAATTTTGAATAATTTTGGAAATTATTTTGAAAACTTCGTGATTCGAATCAATCCTCTAATTTTCATTTGTAGATTGAATATTTTTATTGAATGCCAGACGTTTATTTATTGTAGGAGTTTGTTACAAGCAACAAATTTAATACCGGAAACTTCGGAGGAAATCGTAAACACGAAATTGGATGTATTGTTGAGTATTTCCTTTATTGCTGTGCAATTTTATGATGTGAGTGACCAGGAAATTGTGAAATATATAGAAGTAAGTTTTTGACTATTAAATGCTTTTGCAGAAAAAAATTATCTTTTGCAATTAGGTGAAGCGTAAAGCTATTGCATCATTTTTATATTGACAAGTTGCAAAGCCTGTAGCAAAGATGTTTCGCTGGGAAAGAGAAATGATCATTTCAATATAGTGTAGTAGTTTTGTGCTTAAAAATTTTTAAAATGATTGAATTATATGTAATATATATATTAATAGAAAAATAGACTTTGAAAGCTAGAATTACAGCGTTGCTAGCATCAGACTTACCCTTTCATTGACTTCGTTGACATTTTTAATTGTACTCACTCCGATACGATCTCATAGAGAATAATCTCGATATATATTTACATAGATAGATAGATATGCATTAGCTCGCCCAGAATTTGGGCCTTCTTTAGAAATGTGTCGATAGACTTTTCTTTCCATAAAATTCTTATTTATTCTTTCTAGAGTACAGCTGACTTTTATCAATCAGTAGTTTGTTTTTTTACCAAATCAAAATAATTTAAAAGGTTTGAAAAATAGTTTGAAAATGTTGCATTTTTTGGAAATATTCAGTAGATTTATTTTAAGTAGTTTTTTCTTCCAGCGAGAAATGCGTTCTGTTGGAGATTCGGTGGCCGGAAATTATTCATCGGAAGCAGCAACACTGATGGTACAGAAGGTTTTCCGAATCAGCAATAATTTAGAAGAACGTAAACGCTTACTTAGCGGCAGGATTGAATATGCCTTATGACACTGTTTTCATTTTCATATTTCATCTTGTTTCAAGATAATTGAAGATTATGATGGAATTTTGTACTTATATAACAATCAATTACTTAAAATTTCTTATCCAAATGAAGCCTGAAACGAAGCCTGAATAAAATGTATTTATAACTAATTGCTTAAAAATTTTTTTCAACATTTCTTACCCGAAATGGTTTCAGAAATTGGAAATCTAAAGCGAATTTTTTTGGTAAGCTAGGAACATAATTTACTCAGCGTATTATATTTTAGTTTTAACATCCATTTCATGCATTTTATTTAGCTTTTGACGAATATATTATAATATTACAGATTTTTCCTTAAATTTAAGACGTGTATCTCAGGCTACTCATCCTTAGCTTTTAATGAATGAATTATTCGACTTCCAAATCGCATTTATACAATTAAATTCTGAGCTGCTTTTGATATTTTAGAATATTCATTGTAGAACTCCAGCAAGTAAGATATTACTAGATGAAACTTCATGTCCACAGTTTCGATCTTCATCATCCTCATTATTTTGTCCGAGACTATTACCACCGGATTGTGTATTCTTTTGAACGCGAATTTCTTCCTTCATACGTCGTACTTTTTCTTGTTTTCGAAATTTAGCTCGTCGATTCTGGAACCAAACCTAAAAATGAATCTGTTGGGTATTACGATAGCTTTAGTGAAGCTAAAATATCGATGGCCGCCCTCATTTTACAATTTCAATCCTTGCAAAATGGAGGACGATCCTCGAAATTTCCTTAACCAAGTTTTTTCGGAAAGCATTAATTTTTAAATATCTGAATGGCAAAATTTTGATTTCTTTATGCTTTCATTTCTCTAGCTTCTCGTAATTTAGTATCCTTACTGCTGGGGAAAAGCAACAAACAAAAAACTTATGGTAATTAACCTGTACTCGAGCTTCTGTCAAGTCAATTCTCATTGCCAAATCTTCCCGAGTGTAAATATCGGGGTAATGAGTTTCCAGGAAGGCTCGTTCCAGTTCTTTTAACTGTGCAGATGTGAATGTCGTTCGAATCCTACGCTGTTTCCTTCTTTCCATTGGATTGTTTTTACCACAAATGGCATCTTAAATTAATATTCCGCTTTCATGGATAAGTAGTCAAGTCGTAAAAATGTAATCCTTATCATAGATTCTGAACGTAAATATTTCTTTTTAATTTTTAGAAATTCGATTTTTTTTTTTTAAAAAAAAAAAGAAAAAGAAGTGACAATTGGAAGGATTAATCATTAAGGATTCATCAATTCTATTTTCTTTTAATTTAGAGGAGTGAAAGAGGAAAGAAATTGCATAATTGTGAATGATAATATTACCAACAAGCGAGGATCCTTGGATACCAGCCATTAAACCTGCCGTATTCGCTCGCATTGCATCAGCTGTTGATAGAAAAGATGTTTGGTTTTGATATAATTTATATTGAAGTCCTTAAATTTCATGAATTTTTGGTGTAAGTCAACAGTTGATCGATCTTGTGATTTAAATGAATTCATTAATTTAATTTGACCTGATTAAAAATGAGTGGAGTTCTACGAATTTCCTGAATACTTCACTTCGAATGTATTTTATGAACTAAATTTCATAGATCAGAATTAAATTTCCGAACTTTATCACACATCAGAACCGTGACGTCTTCATTAACCTATCGAGATAAGGACTAGTAAAATCTGTCCTAAGTACTGCACAATATTTTTTATTCTAAGAATAAAGTTGAATATTTTCTACTTAATTAAGATTAGACTGTGAAAGACGATTAATGAAGATTGAATATGACCTCTGACATGAAGGAATATAGCCAAAAATGAGAATCATATTACCATTGTTTTGATGTTATATTTTTTACTGTTTTGGGTGGTCAATTTCTCACTGTCAACTATATTCCTTTTCAGTTCAAAAATTACGCTTAACTTCTATTAAGTGATTTCATCGAATTTTTCTTTCTTTAAGAGTTGTATGCATAATGTTTGATTTATAATATTTCAAAAAAAGCAGGTACATTATGATTTTAACAGACAAGACGGATTGCAATGCTAATGCAAAAATGTTCAAATTTCCTAAAATGTTTCTATTTGTCTTTTTCTTTTTTTTTTTTTTTTTGGAAAATCTTTTAATAAAATATTATCAAATGATAACATCTAAGGTGAGAAGTATGATATTTCTCTTAAAACATATTTAGCTAAGATTGGAATGCATTAATCTCATTTACTATATTTCTAATGGCGACAAATAATTGTGGCAATTAAAATTGGCAAATTATTCGAATTTTTCCATAAGCATAACTTATAATATTATTGTTTACTCTCATAAATTCTAAAATCAAAAAAATAACAGAGATAGCCTAGATTAAGTCTTGAAAATTGAAAAATTTTTTCAAACATCGAAATCTTTTGAGAAAAAAGAAGAAAAAAAAAAAAAAAAACAGTGAAACTGCGATATCATAATCATTTCATTAAATATCACACCACGTATACAAACAACAATTTTGTTAAAGTTGAAATCCGTGAAACCGGACGGTAAATTACCTGTTTGTAGGAAAGCTTGCAAAGAATCAGTTGTACGATAGGGTTGTGTAGTAGTTGCATTAGTAATTGTCTTTGTCATAGAACTGGTTTGCATCGAAGTTTGTAACATCGACTGATGATGCCCAACGGTCAGATGTCTGAGAAGTTGTTTTAATGTAGCAATCCGAATTGCCATTCAGTTTTAACCTTTCGTATCATTCGGAAAGTGAAATTTTTTCTTGGCGAAACATGAGTGATTCTTTGAATTTTCTTCAAAATCTTCAACTAATTTTTATTTTTGTAAAAATTTATGAAATTAAATTTGAGTTCTTTTTCACCTCGTACTTCCTGCCAACTGTCCATACGAACTAGCATACTGTTCATAGAGTTGCTGCTGCTGTTGTTGTTGCTGTTGTTGAAGTGTATTACTGTATGCTGTAGCCATGGATGATCCATTCGTATTTGTTGCTGTTGTAAAATTCAAAGCTGGATTTAAGCTAAACGCATCAAATGTATTTCGATCATAACAAGTTGTTGTTACAGGAGCTGTTGCAAAATAACTACCATAATCTACCATACTCATTCTGAAAATTTCATCATGACTATTTTTGAATGATATTGTAAATATTCGCAAATTCTTATTTTAACTCTAAAAATATATCACTTTTGCAACAAACAAACAAAGAAATGAAAAAAATAAGGAAAAACAAAAGATAAAATTTTTGGAAACGAAAAAATTTTTTTTAAGAGAAAATTTTTTAGAAATTCCCGGATGAATTATCCAAGAGTGCATATGTATATATGGATATATCACTTTTGTATATTCTAATATTTCATTCAATAATTAATTATCAAGTTTATTTCTTTCAATTAAACTAGAAAAATCCATTATTAGTTAGTTTTAGTTGCATTGACATGATAATGATAATTCTTAACATTACCATATACTTTAGATCATTATCCTTTAATTTGAATTTATTCCATTAATTTAAGCCATCTGAAATCGTCCAATTTATTTTGTATATCAAAATTTCAAAAGTATGTCAAAAATTTGTCCACTATGGTATAATTTATTGGATTGCATATGTTTCAGTAATATGCAATAAAATGAATTACAATGATTTGTAAAAATTAATACATAAGAGGAATTTACTATGTAGTAGTATATGCGATGGCAAATGTTGAAATAAATTTATTTATTCATTTATGTTAATTTAAATTTATGAATTGTAAAAAATGTAATTTCTAATATTCAAATAAAAAAATAAATGAAAAAAAAAAAAAAAAAGAAGGAACAATTGAAGTTATTGAATAATATAATCTATATTGGAAATGGAAAAATCAATCAAATCTAGATAAGCGATTAGTTTCAAATGATGAAATCATCAACTGAGAATTCAGTTTAGGATATTTATTCAACAAAAATTCTGGACATCGATGCTAGCAGTAATTGCTCCACCTCAATTAAGCCTAATGGATCCTTTTTCATCCAACCAAACCAACATATCTGCCTCGTTTCGTTCCTTTTCCTGCTCTTCACATCTGGCCAAATATTACAGCTGATTACGGTAAGCAGAAAACTTCCAAATATATTTTGTTGTTCGTTTTTATCTCACTCCTTTCCTCCTTCTTTTCCTTTCTTAATATATGATAAAGAGGAAATGATATGACTGATAATTTCACAAATTTTGGTTTGTTAAAAATTCGATAAAAACTAACAAAGGAAATGGTTTAAATTATCAAAAGTCTGATAATATAATTTTGATTTTTATTATTTATCGCAAGTGATTAGAAATTGGAAATGAACAATTAAAAGAGAAAATATATTTTGTTATTCTAAGAAGGCACTGCATCCACAATATACACATCAGTTTTCATCATCATCATTGATTGATTAGCTAAACTTCTTTTCATAATTCAAATTGAATTCAGTCTTCAGTAAAACTTTTGCATAAAATCTTGAAATTTGCAAGTGTAATTTAGAGGAAAAAAACTTCTTGATTGAAATTTAAATAATGTTTCAATTATACTTAAAAAATCTTAAAATTTAAATTTAAGCTACAAGTGGAAACAAACGTACCATCATCATTTGCTGTCACTACTACATTAATCTCAAATACTATAATCTATTTTTTGTAACATATTATTAACAGTTAAAGTTTAATAAGTTAATGAATTACTTCGATATTGCATTTCCATCAAAAAGTTCAGAAATTATTTAAAATTAAAAGCAACTATATGTTAGGAAATTCAATAGATTTTGTAGAAATACCTATTTTTTATAGAGATATTTTGGAATTTTAGCTTTAAAATACTGTCTTTTTTTTTCATAATTTTAATTATACTTCCACTTTCAATGTTTGATTGAACTAGTAACTGTGACAAAATGACTGACCTTTATCTACTGTGCTTGAATAAAAGGTCTAATACTGAAGATGAAATAACGATCAGGCTGGGATAAAGTTTTATTCGTCCGGAAAATGATATTATAAGACTATGGAACTAGGAAGTATTGTTCTAATTATGCAGAGGATAAGATTGGTAATCTGTCTATCTACAGAAAGCTCTTTTATCTTATTAGCAACGATTTTTGTTGACAATCAACGAATGTATCTCAATGCTAAACATTATTCAATCTGAGAAAGTGGTGGAAGCTCAATCCTATCGTAATCCTAAATTTCAATCTAATTTGAGCTTTTATTAAATTTATCAAGGAGCAAATTGAAAAACTATAGAAAAAGAAGGAAAGAAAAGCAATATTTTTGAAAAATTTTTTTTCATAAACTTGATTTCTTTCTGAAGAATTTAAAAGCTAATCGAAAAATATGAGATGTGCAACAATAGTGTTTTTTATATGAATATTTAATTAAGAATGAAATTAAACTATTAATTTAAAAAAAAATCTGGAAGTATTTGATAATTACATCTTGTTCCAAAAAATAAACAGATGTATCGCTGTGATTGTTGCGCTATTCGATGGATTAGTTGCATAAAAAGCATCCACTTGACCTTTAACCCAATACTCAGGTCAACCAGAAATAGTAATTGTGCGAAAATGAATTGATGAGAACTAATTGACAACAACTTGCATCATCTTGCAATAATCGGATTTCTTCCAGATTGCGCGAAAATATGCTTGATATAATTCAATTATCAAAATACATCAGATGATTAATATGCAGTGATTCCATTCGTTTTATGTTTGATAGGATTGTTGATTTAAAGCTAAAAGTTTATTTAATTTGCCTTCTTCTTTTAATTAATTACACAAATGATAAAAAGAAGAGAGGAGAAGAAGAGAGATGTAACTCTACTTTTCCTTTTTTCAATCAAATTTCAGTAATTATCGAGAACTTCATCCATTATACCAAGTGATTTAATTCCTTATTTAAATAATTGATCATCTAATTTTAAGCCATTTCTATAGCTATTTTCATCTTCTATTATTATACACGCAACAGCTAATAGAAATATTTATCACTCACTTACTTCATTCAAACTATTACATCCATTGTTGCATCTTTTGATTACCTTGCAATTTGAAATTTACAAGGCATCATTTAATAACTCGCATATTTGAATACCTGTTTCAATCATACTTAAATACTTCATTACTTAATTCCATTGCTTGCTTCATCGCACTGAAATACTCGATGAGTTTATTCGAAATCTTCCACTTTCCTTATCCATACTTCTTGTATCATCACAATAAGACTGCCATGATCCCTCACTCCATGAAACCAACTCTTTTTCAGATCAATTGATAACATATTTCAAAAATGATTAATTGTAACATTTCCCCAGCCATTTCAGTATTTTAGTATATTGCATGTTTCATTGAGATTGGCAAGCTTTTACAGTAGCTCACTTGTATGTCCACAATATTACCCATTACGACACACTGCTCAGCCCAGTAGATTACGGTAATACGATCTTACCGTCAGCCCGAGAGGCCTATTTATTGCAACCAAAATGCACTTTGCAACAACTCCGTCGATTTGAGCTACTCTGATAGTTACCTTATGAAAATTACGATAATTTTTTTTTTTTTGTACTTATACTGATTTATGAATGGTAAAATTCGTTTTCTTGTCTTTGATTTATTTTAGAAATTGGGTCGAAGGTGTTTTATCAATTTCATCAATTATCAATTACTCATTATTCTCATTACTGTTATCAATTAAGGTATTTATCGTGAATTTTCGGTAATAAATAAAGTTATGCGTATGATTATCCCTTACAATAGTATTGATAAATACCAGCTAGTGTTGTGCAGCTAAACTGTCAACAGATAAGCAAAAAATGAAAACTACGAGATTCTCGCTACCCATCTTAAACGAAAATCCCAAAGTCTCACCCAACTATTTAAATCATTCGTTGGCCTGTAATGGGCTGCTTGGTATTTTGCGACCGCCCGGAACTATTGTCTGTTTCTTGTTTCAAATTTTATTTTTAACTACTATTTCTAGTGTACTATTAGGTTACCGAGGTATCGCCTAGGAGCACTTGGGAATAGTAGCTTTTACTTAGTATTCTTATCAAATATGTCATTTGGTCAAGCTCTATTATTAATATCTAATATATCCGTTATGAAACTGAATAATGCAATTAGATTTTTTTATTGAGTAGGACGTAATTTTAACTATTTGAATTTTTTTTTTTCTTGAAATCTGAATAAATAATTAATATGAAATTGGTTTTAGAGTGGCTGTAAAACACGGAAGCACTCTTTGAAAAGGTGTAATGGGAACTAATACTTTGAGGTTGGTTGACTATATATTCAAGTTTTATTATGAAGTTAAATTCTTGAATTGAATAAATAATTGTCGAAAATTTGATCAAGAAATAGAGATTATAATAAATGATGATTTTGCAGTCTTACAAATTTATCATATTTTAATATGCTGTGATGCTAGAAATTACGATATATTGGTATCGTATTTCCGAAATTTAGTGGATTAATTTAAGATGTGAGCAATTCGAGACTATTTGCTTCATATATTAATGAATTACTTAGTCATTATCTTCACTTACATTTATTCCATTGTGTTTATACTTATTGCTGAAAAAACTTTTACAATAGCAAACAATACTATATTAGACCATTTTTGATGCTTTAACTGATGGAATTTTATCATTTTCTACTACTCCTTTATGCGGATCATTTTCGTTGTTTTTAATCACTGCTACTTATGTTGTTTGACAGCTATTATATTTTTGTTATTCCCTTTTTATTACAAATCCACTCTTTGTAACTTTTTACCCAAAATATTTCCTTTGGATTCTTTATATTATTTTTTACCGCTAGAGCACTCCCTACTTTTATGTAATAGTGATTAAAGGAAAAATAAGAAGAAATAAATAGCCTGGCCTGCAACAAGTTTAGTAGAAAAAGGCTTGGTTTACACACTGCAGGACCGCAATCTGATTTGGTCTCTTGCTGCATTTACAGCTGCTTATTTCCCCTGGTATAATGCTTAAAATGTGGCCATAGCTTTATAAAACAGGTAGAGTGATAAGAGTTTCACAGCACTAATTGTAGGAATTCCAGGTATTATCGGATGGGATTAATGAGTGTGCCAAGTGTATTTGTATAATTATTATAAACTTATCGACAAGAGATGTCAACTATATAATGCATTCCAAGTATATAATGCATTGCAAATTCTTACAGCTTTAAGAATGAGGCTGTTTCTCCATTTTTAACAAGGATTTCATTTGTTTTTCCCGAATGATAATTTGTTGTTCATTTCAGGAGAGCAAAAACACGTCGTGGGAAACGATTTTTGGAAAATCGTCAACCAAAAGTTGTTGAAAACGATAAAACAGCCATAATCGTGAAAGGTGGTAAAACAAGCCAAACAGTTACTGATGCTTTAGCTGATCTTTATGCTTTGAAAAAACCATTGGCTATGCGGATGAAAAGGTCTAATCTCAATTATCATCATTCTTTTTTCTTCTCAAGATTTATGAATTAGTTTTCCATTCCATTCATTCAGAATGCCTTGAATAAGTGTGAACATCAATGATACATAGAAATAATAATTTGCCAATTTGATAATTTGGTATTAATTTGATATTGATATATAATTTGATATTTTATTATTTGCAGACATAATCCAATTCATCCATTTGAAAATGATGTTGAATTGGAGAGTTTTGCTGTAAAATATGATACATCATTGTTTTTGTTTGGTTCGAATTCTAAAAAACATCCGAACAGTTTGGTCATGGGACGTATGTATGATTGTCATGTGCTCGATATGGTAGAATTACAGATCGAAAATTTTGTTAAATCTGCAGATTTTCATGTAAGTTCCGTTATAAAAAAATTAAAATACGAGCACTTTTTAACTTGACTCTCGAATTGTATGGGATTTTTTTTCCAGTTCTTGCATAATTCCATTTTTTTTTTTTTTTTTTTTTTTTTTTTTTTGAATTAGTTTTTAGTATCTTGGGTTTCTTTTGTTCTCAATACAGATTTTTGATTTTATTGGACCATGAATAAGATTCTGATAAAGTATGATACAATTCGAGCGGGAAGCTTCCGAAAACCTGAAGTTTTTTAATTCATAAAAAGACAGACAGTGCTGCGATATCATATATAAATTGAGGTATTTTTAGAATTACTGTTCTGTTAGCATTAGGATTTAAATAGGAAATAATGGTCAAATAGTTAGGGTTAAAAGGCTTTCTACGCCTGCAACGCCGTTTATGAGAATTGGAGTGAAACTTCCAATTATTGTAAAGGTATAATACTTCAACGGTCTTCCGAAAAAGTTGAAAATTGGTGGGAATTTTTCTATGACCATTTGTTTCAAATTATATCGCTAATAAATTGATAAGTATTTAATGTTTGTTTTAACTATAATTTGTGTTTGCGCTCAGATTTGAAAGTTTTATTTTTAAAATTCAGAAATTTGTTTGCTTCATCTAATTTGAGGACAAATAATTAATAACTTTAAAAATACAATACTTTTCTAACTTTTCTTCTCCTTTAATTTTTTCACAAAAATTTTCGCTTCAAAAAACATATTAAAAAAAAACGCACGATATTGCAGTCAGCCAAAGTACCTTTTGGATGTAAACCTTGTATAGTTCTGCAAGGAACCGAATTTGAAAAGGATGAATCAATGAAGCGTATTGGTAATTTAATGGTCGATTGGTTTCGTGGTGCAGTAATTGAGAATATACGCTTGCAAGGATTGGAACTTGTTATTTCGTTGACTGCTCTTGAGCGAAAAATTTATCTTCGAGTATACAGGTACGTGTAGTAAATTAATGAATTTCTCTTGTTTCAAGTTTCAGACTTTCTTTGTTATATAAAAGCTGATTTTGTGAGGAAAAACTGCTAACACTATTGGATACCGTATATTGTTTAATTGCGTCTAGGAAACAGATAAGTATATTGATCCGGTTAGTTTATAAGAGGATGCATATAAGAGAAATGGTAAAATGAAAAAGTTTAATTAGTAAAACAACTGCTTTCTTGCAAGACTTACTGATAGGATCATTGTTAATTACTATAGCTGCTCGATAATTTAGGTCATTGAGTAGAGTTTTTTTTTTTTTTTGAAGTTTAGGACTTGTTTGAAGAAGTCAACAGGTACATCGCCAAGAGTAGAACTGGTTGAAATTGGACCACGAATAGATTTTGCGGTGCATCGAAATAAATTTGCCAGTGAAAGTCTTTTCCGAGAAGCGATGAAACAACCGAAACAAATTTTGGTAAAAATCATTTTCTATTATTCGACTAATTTACTACTGTCTTGTTATAGTTTGACGGAGAATATAGTTTGAAATAGAGAAAGTCTTTGATATTTTCTTCCTGATGCAGCAGTAAGATCGGCCAAGAAGTAACCGCCAAATAAATTTATATTGAGGTTCTGATATTTCATTTGAAATGGGTAGATCCTTGATTTTGGGAGATAAGAAGATGTGGTCTGCATCCCTAGTTTTTTTATAATTTTAATTTTTAGGCTAAAAAACGAAAAAATACATCAACGGATGTGTTTGGTACTGAGCTAGGACGTGTTCATGTTGGTAAACAGAACATTGATAGCATGCAGACAAAAAAAATGAAGGCTTTAAGAGGAAACAAGAATAAGGAGGCTCCGACAAACAGTTTTGATTGAAGGACAATTTTGTTTGGGAATGAAATTTGAAATACATCTTCTGTTATAAGAGGCACAATTCAAGAGAAGTGAATAAACTGATGACTGCTGGTGGATTACAAATTTCCTTTCAAATTTTAAAATCAGATTTTTGCTTTTAAATCATTTAAAGTCTCTAAAAATCAAAGGCTTGACGGGAAAAGTACGGAATAAGACCGTTTTCGATTGCAAGTTTAAGCGAAAAAAAATTTTCTTAATATCATAATTTCTACAATCTCTCTTTTCTCATAGTAAATCATTTTCATTCCGTAATAATATGCCTTTTTGATGGATACCTACAGTTTTTATCAAATCTGTTATTTAATCGCTGTATAAAATATTACGTCTTTATCATCGGATATCTGCAATATCTGAATCATTCTACAAAAAAAAAATAAAAAGGTATTTTTGATGCACATATATTTAAAAAAAACTGTCAATATCTCTAGGCGAATAGTTCGATGAGAAGTACCTTCCCATTTTTTCTCTTTATTTTTTGGTCCAAATTTCTTGAATTGTGTAAAGTTTATTGCAAAACCAAAACTGATTTTACATGAACATTTCTCATATGCTTCCGAAGTAAAGTGTTGGAAGAAAGTTTTAATAATTATTTATAATAATATGAATATAAACTTTCAAAGCAGTTGATAATATGAATATAAACTTTCAAAGCAGTTGAAAAAATCATTAAGTATTCTTGTCCTATTATGAAAAATTTGTGGTATAGTTTACCACAATTTTTATCGCTTTTTTGAATGGAATGTTATGAAAAGTGAAGCTTACCAAGTCAGGCCAAATTTAGTATTATCTAAAAAAAATTTATCTCTAAATTTTTGGATCTAGAGTCAATATAATAGAAAGGAAAGTAGAAGAAAGTAATCCACTATGATGATTTTATCAAGTAATGGAATCGCTCGAGTGCCTTTCTTAAGTATTCCAATTGACTTGTTTGCAACTGAAAAAAAAAAAGAAACCAGTTATACGAATTGCGTTTGGATTTCCAGTAGACTGAATTTGTTGCACAAAGAAAAACAACTGACTTGCAAATTTTTTGTCAAATTTATATTATTCTTCTGTCATATAATTTCTGAGGCAATGCATTATTTAATATTTTAAAATTATGGTTCTAATTATTACAATACCTGCGGTGGGTCTCGCGCTACTCGTCGATTATTATTTTCGCCGTATATTACAGTGTTTTCTGGTAGCTCTTCTCGTAGCACCGCCATGCAGTTGGTACCAATAAAGCAGCCTCGCGTAACCGTTGTATTTGGACCGACCTGACATCGCACTCCAAAAACATTATTATCGCCAATCTTTGGAGCATGAACAACTAAAAATAATATAATATTTTAGGACGATGAAAGTTGATAGTACGTTTTTTCTTTAAGCTCTTTTTTTTTAAGTTTTTAATTTTCGAAACTTCAAAAAAAAAAAAAAACAATTAGGATATAAATTTTATTTCAGAACTTCATTCACCAGATCCAATTTCGAAGACATTATCCCGACCGATTAACAATGTTTCACCATTTTCGTTTCTGAAACACATTTAATTTCAAAAAGGGAAATTAAAAAGCAATGCTTGCATACCAATCTAATTTAGAAAAAATGAAAATTATCTTAGCTGAAACGCGCGAATTTCGTGCGGGGTTACAAGAAACGTTTTCTCCGATGTTTGTAAAAAGTTCTCCATAATATTCAAATAGTTTAAATTCACTCACAAGTTTTCAATAACAGAGGTTTCCTCAATGTTATTATTTCCCCCGATAATAATCGGTCCATTTATAGCTCGTATAACAGCTGTTGGATGAACAACAGTACCTAAATGTATTTTAGTGATTTCGAAATCTTTTGCTGATATATTTTTAAAAAAATCGGAATTCTCATCAAAAGATCATTACAGAAAAGAAAAACTAGGTCTTCATCACAGATGAAAGCTATTTTTTGAAAATTCCCTGAATATTTCAGGAAATTTTCTAGAATACTTCAGTAAAATAATTGTTATGCAAATGAAGGGTAAGATGATATTTTGTTCATTTTGCAACAAAGCATATGCATTTTTTATAAGAAACTACTAATTTTATGTATATGTGTTTCACTATGCTCTAAATGAAAATCAGGTAAATCAAATTATACAACACTGAGGGTCTGAAACTAAACAAGTATTTACGAAAAAATTGTGATATTTATCGACAATACCTGAACCAATCGTTATCTCTCCTTCCAAAATTGCTTCCTTGCACACAACAGCATCTGATGCTATGGTAAATCTGCAACAATTTCGATCTATTTGATTATCATCAGTTTGTTTTCCTAAATATGCAGTAAGAGTAGAAAAGAGAGTAGAATAAATGAGGAAAATATTTAGTAATTTCGTATTTCCCAAATAGATTAAATCCTGGTGAATTTTATGCATTTACGCAAGCCCCACAGATTTTTAAACAATCGCTCATGATGTCACGGTTTGATAAATATTTTCAAATTGCACAATGTTCCCGTGATGAAGACATAAGATCTGACATTCCGGGGAATTTCATCAGCTAGATCTAAATGTCTTTTGCGACTAATGAAGACTTCAGGCCATCGAAACTATTTTATACAAGGTGTTCACCAAATTTTCTTGCAAGTTAGTTAACAAGAACTTTCCACGTATCACATATAAAGAGCCAATGCTCAAATATGACTCTGACAAACCAGATCTACGTAATTCATTATCAATCAGTGATGTCGCAGAAGTTTTCCGTGATTCAAATTCAATATCTTCAAAAGCAACATTGAGCAAAGCAAGGAGTTACAGCCATTCCCGCTCCCAAAATAGCAATGAAGTTACGGAGCTTTCTTGATAAAAAATTGAAGCATGTGCAAAAAGAATTTGGGGCTAAAGGTCTTGGATATATAACATTTGATAAAGATGGTACATGCTGGGAAGTCTTTCAGTATTTCTCCGTTATACCGAGAAAAAAAAGTTTATTGGAAAAATATTATCTACTTTCTCTTAAATTTATGTTCTGAAGAATTAAGTCAAGACATTAATTTAAAAACAGAAAAATTTAAATTTCGAAAATTTGATCTTCAAAAAAAAAACTTACTTATTCTCAAGAGTCATTCTGTGATGCCTTTAAAATTCAAGCGAAATAAACATTACGAGATAATTTTACAAATTCTGTAAATATACAACCGTTATTTATTCGAGAGAATGTAGAATAAAGTCTCGAGCGAATTTTCACGCAAGTAATAAGATTCGTAATCCATCTACTGAAACTTGCTAAGAGAAAGGAAAAAGTGCAAAAGTCATCCGAAATAGATACCAAGAATATCCAGTAATCCATTCCATCGTGAATTATTACGCATAGATTTGCCCGATTGTGCGGCTGATTAAATCGAACGTCACAGTAATTTACGGTCATCGGGCCATGGCAAACATATTTTTTCAAAAACGATCTAAGCAAAAAGTAAAACCTGCTATGACCTTAATATGCTTCTTTTATAAGTCCTTGGGAATAAGCCAAGTAAGCGTATTTGTTGAATTCGTTGGAAGCACATGACGGACATATTTAATAATGAAATAATAATAGTAAACACATGCTTTTTCCTTTTTTTTTAAATAGCAAATCTATTGAAAATAAGACCCAAATTTGGAGTAAAAATTGATATAAAAACTCGGTCCATTACTGTACATTGCATGTATAATTTTTTCATTTTAATTTGAAATTTCAACCTTCAACTTCGTACATTTCTTAGTATTAAAATCTGACAATCTACGTAACCAATTTGCCCTAAAATTTCTCACCAATTACTTGCTCAGAATTGCTTCTAATCTCTTCCCGGATACCTTCTAACTTCAAGTTAAATGATCGCTGATGTTTTGTTACCTTCTTTTAATCTTTTTATCATATTAAACATGAGATCTCTTTAAAGATCAACTTCATTCACAAACGCGTAAAAATTTCTTTTTTTTCCTTTTTTCCATTCATGCTATTTATACAATTACTCATTGTTGATAAGAGAAATTTCGTGGAAAAATGGTATTTTGCTAAGAAATATAATCAATCTTAAACTAGTTCTAGTTACTGAAACAATAAACATCGGGTTTGCATATTTCACAACCACAAACAAAACACAATTTTGAAAATAAATTTGCTAAATATAAAAGACATTGCTTCGAGCTATTAAAGAAAAGCATAGGAGTGGCATATAAAAATGTAACATTAAAATACGTTATTAATATTCTAAATATCAAAAAGGATAAATATTTCGTAATTACAACAGCATTTATCTTCCGTTCATTCTTCATCTCTCTGTTATTTATCAAGCTGCTTCAGACATATGGGAAAATTCTTTTTAATGATGTTATATATATATATATATTTTCTTTAGCGATTATAATTTAGATATCTTAGATGAGTTATATTGATTAACAAAACTGTAGGTTTTGAGAGAACGAATTTTTATTTATTATATTTTATTCACATTTCATTTATTCTATTTTATTTACAGCATAAATATTTCGTAATCACAACAGCATGATGCATTACTAAAAGAATAATTCATTAGTTATTGCAAATTACAGTACAATGATCAAGTTAGCAACTGAATTCATAATTTCCATCAATAGCTCATTCGTTGCGCCTTTTTTTTAACTCCCATAATGCATCTCATTATACCATTTATCTACTTTTATGAAGTAACATTTTACTTGTGATGAGATTTTAAACAGATATATTAGTAATGGATAGTAATATTGCAGGAAAGTTCTTTTCAAATCAATTTCTCTTATTAGAAGAATTATTAGCTATTTCTTTAGTAATATTTTCATAAACTGAACGTAGCATCGGGATAAGATACACCATAAAATTATTATTGATACTTATCACATATTACAAATGTCAATAATAATCCATATGGAAATAAACATGAATAAATGATCACGGATAAAATATGGAATGTATGGAATGTCAAAATACTAGAAGAGATCTTTTTCAAAGCTTAAGTTGAAAAGTTGTAAATACTATAAGCTTGAAAATTACGAAAAAAAAAAAGGTAAAAAATATCTTAATCAAAACCAATCTCGAGGTTTCCTCAAATAAGCTTCGATTGAACGAGCAAAATCACTGCTACATTGGTAAACTGCTTCGCGTACTTTTGGATCGCTATATAATTTTCTCAGCGCATTATCATTAAAACTCAGTGCCTGAAATAATTAAATAACAAGATAGAAAGAATCCCTGAATATTTATTCTAACTTATATTTTCTAATTTCTGTTCCTCTGCCCAGTATTTATTAACAAAACTTTTTAGCAGCATATGAAACGCAGCATCACAAACACATTTATTAGAAAGTTATATGAAACTAAGTGCCTCAAACTGTATTATTTCACAAAATCTTAGTCACTGGAATTATCCATGAAAGAATAACTGACAATAAAATAATGCAAAAACTTACGTATGGAAAATCAATTTCATGTGCATTAACGTTATTTTGGGTTAATGTACTATTAAAACGCTCGGAATCGTCATTAACTGACCAATTTTTGCAGAAAAATCTTGCATTACCATCTCGAACTAACGGAATCATGGGCTGCCTTATAAGATACCAGTGCACATTATAACGTTTTGCTAATGATGCAAATTTTTTGCGAGGTCTAAAAAGAAATAATAAATAAAACCATCCGTAATCGATGACTTATTAGGTATACTTCGACTTTTTCCTGCTTTAAATTGATTTTCAAACTATTTCTCGGAACTAATCATAAATAAATATTTTAAAAAAACTTCTTAATTCTATTATGTTAAGTCAATTTCCTTCTCAATGCAGGATTCTTTCAAATCCTTACAGATTTCATCCAATTCTGAAATTTGGAGCAAATCGAATCGATTAACTAACCTCGACACCCAAACGTCATATACAAAGTTCGCTCTCAATTCCGGACATTGGAAAAAAATACCCACTTTCCCTAGATCATCCGAATAACCGATCACATGTTCACAATCGCTATTTATTCCATTCGGAAAATATAAACGTGTCTTCACCTAACAATTATGAAGAAAATTTTGATGTGAAAAATAGCAAATATCAAAGAAATATGCGTAAAATACTTTCACCGACTTACAAAATGTAGAGGCTATGTTATTACGTCAATAATTATTTATCGTTAATCAATCAATTGCAAGTTAAAATAAACATTAAAGGATAATAGACATTAGAAAACTCCTACCTGTATATTTCCATGTAATGTAACCAATGTTTGCAGTACAGGTTCAATTTTTTCATGATAAACGACTTCATCACCACGTTCCACCTCCATTTGAATCCAGTCACCAACTTTCAAATACTGCGATGATACTGGTGCCTCATCTTGGAAGACGAGCTCCTTTCCTTGATGAACATTAAGGGGCCAAACAGTAATTAAATTGCCCAAAGTTCGAGTAATAATTCCCTTTTGTGTTTTACTTGTGATGAAACCATTATTCATTATTCATTCATATGTTGCTGACAAAGATATACTCTTTCGTTCTTTAGTTTATGCTTATTTTACACAGTATGAGTATTAATATCGAAAACTTAATTACCTGAAATTTTTAGATGCGGTAGATAGTAACTATTTACAACCAATAAACAAAAAAAGTTACGTAGGGTCAAAGATCAACGAACACCTAGTCCCCGGCACATCCTCCCCGTCTAATCCTCAACACCTTATCCAACGGCGCCACAAAATCCGTGACAGTTGAAGCGATTTGATCATTTCCCATTACAAATTGTAGCATTATGCAACATTCATATCTCTCCATGAGTTCCAAAACATCCGGAATTCCGGATCATCAATAAGTAGAAGCATTTCCGTAAATTCATTTGATAGTCATTGCTTAATACTTAAATAATCTGAACCAATCATTTAAAAAAAAAAATAAACAAAGGATAATTTGATTTACTACAAATAATTCTTAGAAAATTTTCCAACAGTTTTATTTGAATTTTTGGTAATTAATAATTGAGTTAATAAATATTTAGATACTTCCCATTATATGCTCCATTTAGCATTTAAATCAACAAGTCATTTTCGGAAACTTTTGCAAATAGCAATGCTTTATATGCTGCAAAACTTGATACTTGAATTGTTCAAAGAAAATGCATCCATAAATTTTTTCTCGAAAATAATGTTACAATAGGTTGAATAGACACGATAATTTTTAATTTCAAATTTAAACCAATGCAAATTTTGCAAATTTATTATTAGAAATCAAATTATTTTGCTTAGTTTGTTGCCTCTCAAAGAGTCTTTTGCTTTTTACTCATTAATCTCAAAGAGGATTGTGCTAATTACGCTTATTAAACTATAATTTTGCTAAAGAATAATACGTCCTTTATTAAGTACATATAGCAATATTACAGTTAGATTAAATTTTATATTATAGACTTATTCGTACTTTTGTTCATTACTCATTGAAAAATTTTGTTAATAATTTTTTTTTCTTTAATATCAAATTTATCATTTCTTTTTCTTCCTTTTTTCTTCTCACTTTTTCTCCCTCTGTCTTTTCTTTTTTGCTTATCAATAGTTAACAGTTAATTATTCAACTTTTTCAAAACATGAAACTTTTTTTCATCCAATTTTCAAATTTTTCCGAATTTGATCAATAAATTTAAAAAATTCTGATAATGGAATTTTATTTCATGAGTATTCGAAGAATTTATTTAATCATAATTTTATACGCCATTCAGTAATGCGACAATAGTTATTTTTCAAAGAAGACAATGTCTATTTATTTCAACTTCAATAAAGTATTATTTATAGTATACTATTTTACTTATTTTTGACGAAAATCTTCTCACCGAATAAAATTGACGAATAAAATTAATTCTTAATCGTACTGAGGCTTTTAGTGATTGTTTTTAATTATTTTTATAATTATAATAATAATAATTATTAATCATATTATTGTTATGAAATTATTATTATTATTATTCTAGATCTCTAAAATTTTGCTACGCAAAGATCTAGACGAGAAAGTGATACATTTCCACAAACTGACCAAATAAAACCTTTCATTAACAAAAAATATTCTTGACTTACCCTTCTTGGATGAATATTATTACAATTTATTACGTTTAGTGTGCTTCACGACTTTCACTTTTCAAATATTCATTGTTGTGATCATTTTAAAAGTTGATCTAAATAGCTAATCATTGTCATATAATTGTTATTTTATCTAACAGAATTTTTGAATTCACTTCGCAACGACACGTGACTTGTAAAAAAAAAAAAAATTGATGAGCAACGTCGTAGAAGCAACAATCGTGAAGGATCTTTCAAAGATAAAGATGTTCTCATTTTTGCATTCTTATAATTCCAAAGGATATGCCATTTCAATTTAAGAGATTGCAATTTCCAATTCGATTAGCTTTTGCATTCACGATCAACAAAGATCAGGATCAATCGTTGGAATTGTGCGATTTAGAGCTAGAGACTGATTGTTCTCATATGGACAATTATATGTTGTTTGTTCTAGAGTTGGCAAACCAAACAATCTCTATATCTACACAGACAATGGAACATCAAAAGAATATTGTATACCCACAAGTATTGTGAAATTAAACATTTTAAATATGGCGAAAACTAAAAGATATCAAATAACGCCATGACAATTGTTGCGAACAAGCAGTATTGAAGGTCAAGTGGCGCGATATAGTTTCAAAGATGATAAGCATGTTGCCGCTAAAACACTCAATAATAGAGATCAGGTAAGCGGTGGAGCCCTGAAATGATTTAAAAGGACAGGATTTGGAGCTGGAGTTCAAGTTTCGAAGTTCTTGCAAACAGCAACAACGGGAGTTCGGAATTCAAAGCGACACAGCAAAAATAACGATTGGACAATTCAGTTGGAGCAGTATTCATACGAGCGACGAAGGAATGAATAACTCAATGATCAGTTTGATTGGAAATTAGAAGTTTTAAAAGTAAACGTGGATGGATAGAAATAACGGAAGTTTATGGAACGACAAAAAAAGAGAAGGCAAAAAAAAAAAGAAAAAGTTGAAGGGAATTACGGTAACTGATGAGATAATATTTAAATTCAACAAATTTAAGTAATTTCTACTAAATTTTAACATTTTTTAATCGTAAAATTTAATCGCATACTTAAATTTATTGTATTTTTTTCTTGTGATTAACAGATTTTTAATGTAAATTAAGAATGTACAAACTGATAATTATCGAAGTTAAAACAAAATAAGAGAAGAAATATGCAAAGGTCATGGAGATTTTGATGATCATTCTAGCAAGCAGCAAATTTTCTTTCCAAAATTTTTGCTGTGTTATGCAATGACATAATGATATATATATACTAATTTCAATTAATTCATTAATTTTAAATTTATTAGATTCAAAAAATAAGTGCACAATTTATTTATAAAAGATCCATTAAATTATTTTGGTGATATTATTCGTTAATCTTTAATTAAGCAACCATTCGTTATCATATTTATCATTCTATATTATGGAACTGAAAATATCATTATATCTTATCATTCTGATCAATCGTTGATTCTTTTTTTTTCTGACCCATTACGAAAAGATATTCAGATTGGAAGAACAAAACAGGATTGCCATAGAAAATTTCAATTCATTATCAGTTTATTCATTCCTTCAGTTATTTATAAGGCAGTTTTTTCCTGTTTCAAAATATATCAATTTCTTTATTTCTTTGAAATTAATTTCAGTCGATTAATTGAAATTATCAAAAGCATAGTTCTCACTTTTGTTCCTTAATATAATTAATAAAACCAAAATTATATTTCACTTCTTTATCTTTTCTTTGAAGGAAAAGATTTGGTTTTAAATAATCTGTTTTCAATTATCTGAAACAGACACTAATCACTGATTCATTATCTCTTCTTTATTTCTTCCACACATTTTTAATTAAAAACAGAAAAAACGATAACAAAAAGAAAAAAAAAACAGGAAAATGGCAAAAGAAAAAAGCAATTTTTAATTGTTCAAATAGAGCGCACCTGTAAATAATTTGTCTAATTAAAAAATGAAATTAATACTTATGATAAATATTATTTTACCAAATTATTGAAGAAAATCTTTAATTTTTTTGTTAATTATTCCTTTTTCTGCTTTTTGTTGGGTTAAATATTCCTTTTATGAAAATATAAAAAATAATATTTTTTTAATTCTTTTCTTTTTAAGAGTTTCACTCATACATATCTGCACAGAAAAAATTAACTTTCTTTGCTTTTCCTTTAATTTATTTTTTATTTTTTTCGTGACATTTTTGTTTCATTCTTCCAGAACATTAAGATAATTATTATATTACTGCTAATTATTGGTAGACCAATTAATCATCATACTACTAAATTAATCGTTGTATTAATTAATTATTATTAATTTTTCTCTCGACTTTTTCCCTTTTTTGAAAGAAAAAATTTTTTATTTCAAACTAAAAATTTTCACTGTTACATTTTTATTCTTTTATTTTTTTGCTCATTTCCAGAATATTTCTGTTACAGACAGATGCTATTTTATATTTAAGTATAATAATCTGAAATTTATCATAAATCTTTACTTTTTGTTTTGCCAGATTAATTAGGCTATCACATAGCTACATTTTTATCAGTTTTATATCGCTCAATTCATATATACGTATATAGTTAATGATATAATATTAATAATGCTATTGGTAAAATTGTTGATAAATTATTGCATATCAATAGTATCATTCATCATTTTCAAGTTTCATCATATTTATTATTATTATTACTTTTTTTTTTCTGCAAGAAATAGAGATAATTGTGACAATTCGATGACAGTCAAAATACTAAAGATTTTTTTCAAAGTATAGTACTTTTAATGTCAAATATAGCTGGAAGTATCAAATTCCTGCAATTGTCTTGCAATATTCGTTAAATCTATTGGTTAATTACTCTTTTAAGAGGAAAATAATAATTATGATGATTCCAGCTATCATTATCATCATTATTGTGTTCATTAAAATAAAAGTAAATTATAGCGATTCTTATAAATCTTTCTTTCAACAGTATTTTTAATCGATGCCACATCCTCAATTACAATACTTATCTTAAAAAAGACAATAAATCGTAGCAAGATTTATCATTACAAGGAAAAAAAACAACAGTAATAAACTACTACATACAGTAATTATTATGTAATGATTCAAGAGCAAAAATTATTAATATTAAGCGTCATTATTTTAGTTAATAATAATTATTTTCTTGTCTTAATTTTGGGTGGTGGCCCATAGTTGGGCAGAGTTTTTTGAAATAACAAATATCTAAATGACTTATTAAGGATGTCGCATTGTGCCACAAAAGCATGAATAACTGTGTAAAATTGTAATATATTACAGTGAATCCTTGTGAAAATACATTATAGTGATTTCTAACGAATAATTATAGTGATTCCATATGTATATATGTTATAGTGATTTCCAATGAACAGATTACAATGATTCTTTGTGAAAATATGTCACAGTGATTTCTCTTTTGAATCGATGATTTACTTCAGTGACAGTAGCAATTATTAATTTGTTTCGATATCGAGAACGAGCATTTATTTTATTTTCGGTATATTCTTTTTTTTTTTTCATATGCCATTTTAGATTGAAAATGATTCGATATTTCGTTTAATTTCGAATTTGTTTTCTTTTTTTACTTATCGATTTCATTTTTTCTTTATATATTTTTCTCATTCTTTTTTCGCTTATTGTTTGCGTTTCCGTATAATATTTAGATGCATATGTTTTATAAAACATTTTTGCAAAAATCAATACATAAAATGTGATGTATTTCTCAACAAAAAAAAAAAAAAAAAAGAGGAAAAAGTTGCAAAAAAGAAGAAAACTCTTGAGATAAATCAAGTTCTGGATGTATTTTTTATGCAAATATTAATTTTCATTAGAAGATCGAATAAACCATTATTATGTTCTATCCAGTTTAATTCGTTCAATTCAATTCAGTACTATTACATTATATGGAATTATCATTTCTCTGATTTTGTCTACAAAAAGATTTCAAAAATTTCGTTTTTTTTTTTACAGACATTTTATTATTCTTATTGCTAAGCATAAAAAGTAAGAAAAAGAAAATTCATAAATTTTCATTGTTTGCTGAAATGGAAGTAACGTTTACGAGACAATCTTTAACCAATTCAATTGTATTAAATACTAACTATCCTTTGGATATTAGCATCGCTTCTTCAATATAAGAAAAAAAAAAAAAAAACTTAATTTTACTTCTGATTCATTTGCCAAACAAATGGGAAATTAGTAATTGCTTTAAAATAGACAATATATATTTGTTGTAATATATAGGCATTAATTTTGAATTATATGCAATTATCGATTATTTTAAAATTTTTCATTGAAAAATTATAATGCAACGATAATTTCTAATTAATATACTACTGGTGAACCAATGTGAATCAAATTAAAGTATTCGTTTTTTTGGGCTTTTACAAGCAAGGAAAAATGCTGCAAGTGAATTGCTAGGACTATCAATAATGCTTTAATGCAAATTTGCAAGCGATATTTGCAAGTCTGAAGCCTAGTCTTTCTAGCATTCCATAGAGCAGACAAAATGTAATGAGAGTTTGATTAATGAGTAAGAAAAGCTCTAAAATAAAAAATAAAAAAAAAAAAAGAGAAGAAGAAAGGAAATTGCTATGCCACTATGAAGCGACTAGTTTTTCAAATCTAAAAAATAAAAAATCCCAAAATTTTCATCTGCCTTTTTCAAAGTGCTTCTTGTCTGCTCTTTCTCACTAAATTATCCCTTCTATTGTTTTGAAATGCTCTTCTGAAAAAAAAAAAAAAAAAAAAAAAAATTGTGAAATTTCTTTTTCTCTCCTATAAAATGATATTTTTGCATGCTTTTCACTATTTTATCTCATTTATAAGTTATAAATTTTCTTGAAATATTTGATTATTTAATCATCGGTGCAATTAGAAACGTATAATATAGGATGAGTGTATCATAACTAGATCTGATATCCAAATGATACATATTACAGTTGTCCTGTTCTGTTCAGTATATAACGAGCGTAAAAATTATTATTACAAATGAATATTCAAATGTTAATTATATAAATATACAATTAAGGGAAAGTTTGTCGTTTCTAAAAATTATTTATTCATTTTCTGATTTAATTTTTGATCTTCGAGATTGAGATTTTATGAAGGATGTAATGCTCATTTGTCAGTTAAGCAAGTATAATTAATTTAAAGAGTATCTTGCATAGTTGGTGTAATAGAGTGAAGTTGGCATATGCCATTTTAATTATTTGTTTCATCTATTTCAAAACACTTTTTTCTCTAATTACTTACTCTAATTTTTTAAAACTTCAGAGTAAAATGCTTCCCTTTTTCTTTGTTCTCAATTTATTTTGCTTTTTTTTTTTTCGCTGAAGCCAATCAACTGATTATATTTTGCTTTTAGTCTCGATCATATTGGCATTATTTGATTTTAATTTTTTTTTTTTTTTTTTTTGAGATTAAAATTTTATCCTTTCATATGCAAATTGAAGTTTTTGAGCAAGTATGATAAGGCGATTAAATCGATAGAATTAATTGCTGAATTATGCTTTAATTCCATTATTATGCAACTAATTGTAAATTATAATTACTGCATGCATTCTTGCATCGATTCGTGCTATTTCTTAAAACTCGAACATATAGTCAGTTTTCAGATTTGTCAAGATACTTCGTTATTCAATTCCTGTAATCAATTTCGAATTGTGCCAAAAGCAAAGATCCATAAAGATAGCACTGTTGTTAGTGTAATCTATTAATAAATGAAATTTGAAATGAAATGTATATATATAAATGCGAATTTTATATCGATATTTCAGTATTAGTAGCCATCCATTACTGGAGAATCAATCAAATCTATTCCTTACGTTGTATGCTATCTCTTATCACATTGCAGTATACATATAGCTTATAAAGAAAATGAATATATCCTTCTTTTCTAATAATGGAATTGGAAATCCTTTAATGTAAACAATTACTGAAATCAATAATTTTTACATATTAATTATATCAATTTATCGAAGTATATTAACAGTAATATCAATGATGCATCATGGGTTATTAGCAAAAATGTATCATTTTTATTAATGATAAGTTACCGAAAAATTTTGCATAAAATATATTATCAATACTTAACTAATCTTTATCATTTATCAAGTCTCATTATGGATTGAATAATTATCAAAGACTGCTATTTGCTAAGAAATTTATTGAAATATCCAATCAAAGCAGCACTTTTATCAACATTAACAAGTTGCACATCTAAGGCAAAAAGTTTTATTAAAACAGCTAAGCTAATATTTGTAAACAGACAGACACATTTTAAATATAAACAAAAACACACACACACACACATAATATTTTCATGAAACCGGTTTATGCACAATTTTTCAGTTTTTCTATTAAAGCATGAAAGTTCAAATGTGTCCAGACAAACTTTTTACACATATGCGTGCATGTGTGTGTGTGTGTGTGTGTGTGTGTGTGTGTGTGTGTGTGTGTGTGTGTGTGTGTGTGTGTGTGTGTGTGTGTGTGTGCATGCCGATGTGTTTGTTGCATTATTTGTGCACACATTTACTGATGAAATTTGATTTTCGATCCTATTTCGATCTAACATCTTATCATGCATTGATCAAGAAAAGTACATTTTAACGTCTCCGACATATTGCTAGGTTCGGTTCCGACAAGAATTTCACTGTCAATTATTATTATTATTTTAAAATATTTATTTTAAATTTTCTACCTCTTCTCGTCTATATTTTCAGTTCTATCAAATTTTTAAAATGATTATAACTTGAAATATCATTTATATTATATTGATTTAAGCATCTTATCATTATTATTTATCAGATCCATTTTCACACTTCATAAAATTATTGAATGATTGTAAAAAAAAAAAAAATGTCCCTAGATTTTTTTAAACTTCTACAAATTGCTTAAATTAATAGAAAATTTGAACGATTTCAATGAAAAATAAAAAATCAAATATTTAAACTTTAATTTTTTCTTTTTTTAATTAAACCATCTCATTACCCAATTCTTTGCAATTCTATTCAAATCTTACATAGGACTCATCTCTTTTAATTACAATCCATTATCGATTGATGCTTAATTGGAACGAATAGAAGCGATAATTTAGAGCCAAACTATAACATTAAATGATATCAAAATTAATTAAAATTAAAAATATGAATAAATATATCCGAAATAAATATAAATCGATAATTTTATTTTTTATTATTTAAATATTCCATTCATAAATAAATATATGAGACACACACACATACATGCACACATGCCCACACTTTGTCAATTTTCATCACACCGATCTTGTAGGTCGTTTCGGTGTTGCTTGTTCGGCAATTTCATTCCCTACAAACTTTTCTGTGATGGTATTGCTGTTTCAATCGTTGAAATGATTGCTCATTATCATTTCAACTTATCACTGTTCGCTTTTGTTCTAATCTAACTTATCACATGTTGCTGATAAGGTAGTTATTGAGATATGTCATTGATAACATACAATCAATTGGGGAACTGTTACTTTTCGATGATTTAAGATTTTGAATTTAGAATAGATAAATGAATAAATTTACAAATATGTAGTTTTTTGGAAAGAAAGGAAGAAACAGTAAATTTGGAAAGCTTAATTCACTAATTAATTAAAAGTTTATTTAGTTTTATTTCTGGGGCAATAATAGTAATATTAATATTAATTAGCAACTATCGATAAATTGAAAATTCTTTCCAATATAAATACAATTTAATTGTTGAATGATGACGACTGATGATGACAATTAAATTGTACTTCATATTGAAAAGAAGAGGTGACAATCGACTGATTGCTGCTAATTTTTTCCCTTTTTTTCAAAGCAAATATATCATACACTAATCTGATGAATATTTTTCACAAAAAAAAAAAAAAAAAAAAAAAAATTAAAAAGAAAACAAAAAATATTAATTGGTTCCAATTTTTTTTTTTTTTTTTTTTTTTTTTTTTTGGCTCAATTCGATAAATTTGTTTCAGTTTTAAGGGAGAAAAATTTTTGAATATTATTTATATACTTATATTTGAATACTATTTATATATTTCTAATTATTGAATATTTAATTATATGAGTGAAGTTTTCTTTTAATTTCATTTAAATATTTTGCTGGCATCTTAAAATATATTTGGCTTAAAAACTTATGGCTGATCGTTTTGTGCTGAATCTTATTTTAATATTATTGTATTATAATTAAGTACTATCTATTATTTTATTATCGAATTTTGTTTTTAATTTAATAATTATACATTTAATATTTTGCCTCTTCCGCAATCCACTTTTCTTGTCCTCTCTCCCGCACCTCTTCCCTATCATCAAACATCATTACTTCCAACAAGCTTTCCAATAATTTTCAAAATTACTGCAATTTCAAATAGAAACTTTGACTAGATAAGATGATGAAATTACTGTAAGAAATGCATTTCGATTGCTCATGAGCATTTCCAATTTTTTCTGCAATTTAAGTTCTCCATTTGCAATCTATCCTTGCATAATTGTTAATCTGAAATGACATCTGAATTAAAATTATTATTTGAAAAGTTAGACGATCGATAAAACTACCAACATTTGCGGCGAAAGGATTTTAATTCTTTAAATGGTGATATAATTCGAAAAAATAGTGAAAAAATTCTCTGCTTGAAAAAATATATACATACGTTATAAAAATTCATCAGAAATTATCTCATCAAAATAAATACAAAAAATTTATCAAAAAATAAAAATTTTTCTGAACACGATTAATTTATCGAATTATTAATTAGAAACTTTTTAAGATTGAAAATTATTAAAGTTTAATTTTTCATATCACAACTGAATAATATCAATTTATTCTGACGATATGAAAAATTGATGTAATTAATTTTTTTTCCTTTAGAATTTCCTTTTTGAAGTAATATATCAAATAAGTCTGAAAATGCTGTATTAAATAATTCTCGTCTTGTGCAAGATAAAAGTGCAAATATAATTCAATTTTATGTGCTTTTTATGCTCATTAATTAATTTGCCACCTATTGCGTAATTTGATTTGCAAGTTATACCATTCTATTCCTCTCTTTTCATTCAATTTAATTTACTGTAATTTCGTTTAAATTTGTGAACTTAAAGTTATTTTTGCATGTCCTTCAAATTAATTATCTGAAGAGAAGCAAAAAAAAAAAAAAAAAAAGACTGATTGAACTTATTAATGAAGCAAATAAATATTTCCATTTGCAGCAATTAATCCAGCAATTTCGATTTATCATTTATCAGATTTTACATCATTTCGGAATTTATTCATTAAGAATTTTGTATGATCATATCATAATGTCAAATTTATAACTTACCATCGTATTTCTTCAACAATAACAATGTCGTAGCTTTACAAGCTTAATTTGTCTCCTCTAAATCAATTGCTTGGATAAGATATCTATTTGATTCTAGCTATAATTGAAATGCATCATGGTGATTAGAAATCTTCCTTTCATGAAATGACAAATTCGTACTTATTAATGATAATTGTCACCCAGTTTGATGACATGTTAATATTGTCATCTCTTCTCTTTCATTCATTTGTTTGCTCAATTATTAGCCGTTTTTGTTATGAATATTATCATGAATTCATATTATTCCTTTCCTCTTCTCTTTTCCATCTTCATTATCAAATCAGCATCAATCCAATCCTTCTTTCCATATCTTTCGCAAAATTTGAAAAAAATTTTTTTCAAATTATCTTTTGTCTCTTTTCATAGCATCTAATTTTCCTATCATTCAACTTAGTTCCTTTTCTTTCTTCTTTCTCCTTGATCGCAATTGTCATTGTTGTCTTAATTTTTGGATGAACATTATTTATCTGGTTGCTATGGTGACTTGTGATTTGATGTATTGTGATAAGAGGAATTAGTTCCTTCGATTTGTTTTTTATTTTAATATCGAAAAACGAACGAATCATTTTTTTTTTTTTTTGTTTAATTTTTGATTTAATTTGATAACAATGATATAACTTCATATTTCAATACCTTAAACTTACAGAGCAATCATTCTTATTTTCTTCCTACGAGACATTATCACTGAACAATTTTTATAATATAATGATTAAATTAATTATGCATCAGATTTTATAATTTAGGCAAATCAATTTTTTCTAAAATTATAAATCATTATGATAGACATCATATATTGCTGTAAATATTTACAAATATTCTAATTAATATTTATCTTCTTTCCTATTGACTTTATTATTATCTTTAGGAATTCATGATTATTTTTTATCACTACAAGTACATTTCTTTTGAACTTTTTTATTTGCTAATTTATTAATCATTATTAAAAATCGGCGAAAAATTTCCACATAAAATGATATTATGGAATGGTTCAATTGTTTGTTTGTGGTTTAATTATGTTCAATTTGTTTTTTATCACTCATTTGATTTCTTTGTTAAAATTCAAATCTTTGCATCAATTTATTTATTTATTCATTTCCCCATCCTTTTATTTATTTATTTATTTATTTATTTATTTATTCTGATGCACTAAACATTATTTTTCATATTGTCCGCTTAATTTACCAAAATTTTTGACCCAAAGTTTCAATGTTTCATTTATAGGATCATTGTTTAATGCGGAGGCGACAATTTGATCCTTTTACCCGAGAAGTTGGCATTAATGACATATTTTTCAAAACAAATAATCAAAAAGGAAATTAAATTAAGAAAAAAAACAAGACAAAAATTAAAACTACGAGAAAGTGTCTGCAATCTAAACATTATTTTTCAATATGGCACTTTTAATTTTTTGATTCGTATTTCTATCCTGTAATTTACATATTTTATCCCTTTTTTTCCAACGATTGAATAAAGCATTGATTCTGCTCATTCATCCATTCTAATTGATTTCATTTTTATTATTAAGTTCTTATATTCATTTCAACATGTGTTTATGGCCTTTTTTTTTTCTTCCTTTCAATAGCAGCAGATGTCTATTTGTTCGCATGCGCGGTTTTTAAGTAAATGAGTAAAAAATTTCGAATACAATTGTGTTTGTCTGTGTATTTGGCTCATTAATTAATAATATTGCTATCATTATTGTTTTTTAATTATTATTATTAATTATTATATCATTTAAGTACTATTCTTAGTGCTAGTTTAGAAAAAAAGAATCGTAACAACCATTACTAAATGTCAATATATCGTATTTTTGATTTCACATAGATTGGAAAAATTCAATGTTAGCATTCACATCCTATTGAAATTAAAATGTATTATATCACTTCCAAACTGGAATATTTAATTTTTGAAAATTTCCACCGAACAGGTTTGATTTCCAGCGATCATCTATGTCTAGCACTTTTTTTTCCTGTATTTCAGTATATTGGACAATAAAATTTGATTATATTTGTTTCGAAGCTGAGCAAGAGAGCAATTTAAATCAGAATTATAGTGAAAATGAAATAGGAAAAGTTGAATGTTTAAAATGATCAATTGTCAGTTTGGGAATCAAAAAATCATTCTTTATAGCATTGTTTAAAACTATCAATAAATCTATTTTCAATGATTATCGTTGATAAAAATGATAACGATGAGATCAATTCTTTACTTTTGTTTTTTACCTACTTTTAAATTTTTTCTATTTTCAACAAAATAAATCCTTTGCTGAAAAAAATTCATTTAAAATATTATTGATCATTTTTTCTTCCAAAAGTTTATTTCATTTCTTTAAAAACTTTTTTTCTTTCTTTCCTCTCTTTCTCTTTGTTCAAATATTCTTATGATTCATTTCGATATGCTTCCTTGCTTTTCATTAAATTTTTTTTCCTTGAAATTGCAAGCAAATATAATCTCCCTTACGTTAATTGATGTCTAAACATCAACTATGATCGAGAAAATATTTGAAATATTCATTATTTTCAAATATTTTTGAGATTGGAGAATTGAAATTTTTTATAGTTTTGACTTTTTAAATTTGAATCATTCTGGAAAATTTTTTCCTATCACTTTTGTTCAATTTTTATCATTATATCATCGAAATATCACAGCCATCCGACGATTCATTCAACATTTTCATTTCATATTGGTTTGTTTGAGAAGCAAACTATAGAAAGCAAAGGAAAACGAAAATTGAACGCAGCTATTGTCTTCTCTAAAAAGACAAGGAATTAAATTGTTTAATTTAAATTTTTATTTCAATCCAATTTAATTTACTCATTGATTCTTTGATTTCTTGATGATTTTAATTCCCCTGAAGGCGAGAGAAATGAATAAGGAAAGATTTCTGTTAGAATGGAAATGTAACAACCATTACGGTAAAATAAGAAATCTGATATGATTCATTATCAAAATATATTAAATCTCTTCATACATATACATATATTTGTACAAATTCACTTACTTACTTATCTATCCATACGTTTGCTTACATAGTCATTACACAAGTTATGAAACGAAAAATAATACGCTGAATGCGTGTAAATCACGGGATTACGTGATGTCAAGTAATATTATAATGAATCATTTTTTTTTCCAATGTTCACAAAAGAAATAAATAAGCTTATTTTGTTTTACTAAGCTAAATTATATTATTATTATTATTGCTATCACTTTTTCCTATAATTTATTGAAATTCAAGAAGTAAGAAAATTTCATTTTAGAGTTTAGGACGTAATTTTAAATTTGGAAGCATTATTAATATTTATGTTAAGATTTATGTAGAAAGATTTAGCATTAGCTACCATGTAAATAAATATTATAATCATCAAATCGAATGAACCATTTGTTAAATTTATAATAGAAATGAATTTTGTCATTGAAAATGTGAGAAAAGAAAATCCGTTCAGCTCCTGTTTTTTTGAATTTCAAGTAAAATATTTTATAATAATAATAATATATTTTCCAATTTTTTCGAAAAAAAAAAATTTTCAAATCAATTATTATTGGTATTTCTTTCGTTCCTTTTTCCTCCTTTTTTTTTTGCTCTTTTTTTTCCTGATCGAATTAATCAACTATTATAAATTTCATTTCTTGTCACTTCCCAGTGAAGATTTTTCTTGATTTTCGCTAAAAAGCAATATTTTGCAAACTCAGTCTTGTCTTTTTTAATATCCTTCTGTTTTCAAATTTTAATAGTTATCAGACATTTTTCATTGTTTATAAATTTTATAGCCAAGACTTTTTTTTCCATCAAAACTTGTCATAAATTTAGGAAGAGAAAAAATTTTAAAAATTGATTCGAATTTAATAGCCGAAACACATGGAATCTTTGATCCCTTGTATGCATCTCAAATTTGTGCCACTTTTTTCTCTTTATCGCATTTACTTTACAAACAACAACAACAATTTGCGCCATTTAAACGTCTGATTCAATATATTCCTTGTTTCATCATGTTGTTGTTATTGTTGTTGTTGTTATTATTGATTTTTGATCTGTTTTTCTTTGTTAAATCATATGATTTAATCGATCATTTTCACTTGTATCTCATAAATTGATTAATTTATTTCGAAATATTTATCTCATTTTATGCTACCATTCAACAAGATATTCAATTAATTCCTTAAACTAATTAATTGTAGGGAATAATTAAAGTGAAAAAAAAGGAAGAAAGAAAGAAGGCTGATGTTGAAGAATGATTTACAAATTGTATAGCTAATGATATTTTAATTGATTCATCAAATTTTTTGTTGACAATGTAATTATAGTATTAATGCAAACATTAATTATTCAAAACTGTTAGATAAAATATTAGTTTCATAGGAAAATAACAAGAATTCAATGAGAAAACAATAATTTCTCTTTTTTTTTTCAATGCAGTTTTGCTTGATTGACAGCAAAACAGAATATTTGTTGCATTCATTTTATGTTTCATAATTTGCAGAATATTTTGCAATTTTAAAAATGCATCAAAATAAACATACATACTGCATGCATGCATGCATGCACGCACAGCACACATACACATACAAAAATAAACAGACGTACATACACACACACACACACACACACACCACACAGACATATGCATATAAGTGAATGTTTACAATCGATAATATTCATAAATATTAGCATTAAGCTAGCTAATGGCTGCTCAATAAAGCTAAATTATTATGACAAACATTAAACAATCATTGCGTGTATGTGTATGTATGTATAGATATGTGTGTGTGTATGTGTGTATGTGTATGTATGTATGTGTGTATATGTATGGGTATGTGTATGCATGTGTGTATATGTATGTAAATGTATATGTCTGTGTGTGTGTGTGCACTTGTCTGTCTGTCTGTCTGTAACATTCCATTTTAACTTAAAGTCCTTCTTCGCGTTTCATTTATATCTTTCCAAAATTTTCTATCGCATTATTTAGCGATAAATATATTTGATAATTAAAAGATGTCATTTAAAAGTAGAATTACTGTTGTTTATCTTTGTTTGTTTATTTTAAACTATTCTTATTTATCTTCATTATTTTTGTAATTTTCAGCTTTTTTTTCTTTTCTTCTTTTTTTTTTTTTGACTCAGATTGAACAGTTTTTAAGTAATTTCAAAATTACAGTTTCATTTGTATTTTAATTCCTCTCCTATTAAATTTTTTAATTTATGGTATATATTTCATTTATAGATCATTTTGATATCAAATATAAGCCGTGGTCTTCTTCAAAACATTTCCGGATTTATTCTGGATTGGCTAACATTTATCAGTCTTATCATAACATTTTCGGACTTTTCTAAGTATGATAATATCGCCTGTCTTTCTTCATGTTTTTTCTATTTTTCTCCAATTCATCCCGACCATTTTTGACTGATGATGATGGTAGTATTAAGATGCCATCGTATTGGACCGCTCAATTTCATTTTTCGCGGAAATTTAGCAACATTTGATTCACTGTGATTATTCATCTATTCATTCAATTACATTTATTTCAAAATTTATTTCATACGAAAAGAACGAATATTTCTGTTAACCTAAATTAAATTTAATTATATCGCAAAATGTTTGCCCTTTTTCCTTTTTTAACAAAACTTCTTAAATGTGTTACTTTGGGAAAAAAAGATAGGTTGAAGAGATTGAGAAGAAATTGATTAACCGAAAGAGATAAACTTCTTCAACAAATATATCTTCCGCTTTTTTTTTTTTTTTACTTTTCTTTTTCCACTTATCACTGATTTTCGGTTATTTTCTTTTCCAGACATTATAATTTAATTTCTGTACCATTTCAAATAGTTCCAAAATTTTCGAATCTCTTCAATATGGGATAAGAAAAATTAGCCATTCTTCAATTTCTTACAAAGTACACTGAAGTAGGAATAGCTTTTTCCTTAATTTTTACTTTAAAATTTAAAAAATTTTCAAGTTGCTCTTTAAAAAAAAAAAAAAAATTAGTTTCTTGAAATTCTAAAAAAATTGAAGCAGCAAACTTTCCCATTCAAAATTTATAAATTTTTCAACAAAATGGATTTTCATTTTTTTTTTTTCTTCCTAATTTAACCTAAATACATAATTTAGTTCATCTTCACACTTCACACTTTAGATTTGTTCTAACTGTAATTTATGCATTAATATGTAGTCACAATATTCATTGGTTCTATTTGTAAATGTTTTTATTCGTTAGTACCAATTTTCGATATGTTAAAATTCGTCAAAAAGTTCACTTTTTGATTTTGAAATTTTTTTGTTTAAATTTTTCAAGTTTTTGCCCACATTTTTTGAAATTAATCGGTTGGAATAAATTTTTGCTATTCATTAGTTGGAAATTAATTGTATTACATCGTCTATCAGTGAAATTTAATACAATTCGATACTTTTTGGTAGCCGATTATTCATTTACACAGTTTACTCCACTATTCTACTTTTCAGTCAATTAGTAGGTCAATCTTCCTATCGATTTTTTTTAGAATTTATTCGGATTACTATTTCGGAAGAAGAATTTTACTTACATACAGCCTTGTAAAAATATCAAAACATGAATGTGATATATTTATACACATAGAAAAAATACTCATAAAGAGATATGTAATTTTCATTTATTAATTCTTTCATTAAGTTCCAATTTTCGAAAAATGAAATTTTGTCAGATTTTATATTGTCTTGATAATGAATATTACTTGATTTCAAATATATTTGAATACTGTATTAATATTATTGTTATTAATAGTACATTAATACAGTATATATTTATTACACATATACTGTATTAAAACTTGAATATCTCCATTTCTTTAATATTGCCATTATATTATCTCTCATGTTATATATACTTTTGTCAATTAAAATCTATCTGTTTATTTTATCACTCGATTCTTTATCACTTGGTGATATTATACCAATTCATATGCAAAAATTCATTATTGTATTATCAATGATCTACATAGATTACTACTGAAGAGAAGTAAAGATGGAAGTCTCAATGCTCTTAAAAATAGGTTGGGAAGAAGTCGTAAAATTTTAATAAATTTTATGAAATATTCTTTTTCCAAGAGAAATCCTCTTGCCTTTTATCATCCATTCATCCATTCCATATCCATTCATCCGATCATTCAGTCATCCATTCATTCAATCTCTCTTCTCCTATCTCACCATCAATGAATTAATTTAAAAAAAAAAAAAGGAACAGATAATGGATATCAATCTTAGCACTCCCATAATAATCCTGCATTGTGATGTTTGTGTATATCTCTTCGTTTCAATCTCTCACTTTTTTTTTTGTTTCTTCTTTGCTTGTTAAAAAATAAATTTCCTCCCAATTCTTTCTTTTTTTTCTTCGAAAAGATAGAATCTAATTGATGGAACATTTGTACTGTTTATTATCATTATTATCATTTTTATCATCTTTATCATTATTATTATTATTATTATCATCATTCATCACCACCGAGGCAGTTTTTAATGTATACAAATGAGATATTTCATTCATTTTACAGCTTGAATTATTTCTCCAACATTTGGCATTTATTATCGATCAATATATTATAAATATACATGCATATATATATTATATCTATAAATATATGGCAGATTTGGCCACATGCTTCTACGATCGAGGAAATATTTAAAAGCGATTGAAGGAATAATATGTTCAATTGGCCATTGTCCATCTCTTCGACAACATTGAAATCTGTCAAATCGTTAGTTTTCCATTCTTTCCATTTTTTGATCAAATATTAATGACAATTTTGTTGTGATTTATAATTAGTTTAATCACATAATGAACAATTATGATTATTATTAGTGATACATTATACAATAAACACAGGAATAAATTATTGTTCGTAAACCAGTTAAACTTTAATTAATCAAAACAACAATTATTACTGTTATAGCAATAAATATGCAAAAGATTTCTGTATCATCTCTATGTTTAATACATCTAATTAGATTAATTAAGATATATAACCATTACTAATATTAACAATACACATACAATAAATAAATTGATCGCTAAATTGAATTGTTTAAATTTGCATAATCTTTGTATAACTAATATTACTGTATAGTATCAAGAATATTGTCCGGAATATCTGAAATAAGCGATTCTTTGCGGATTTTATATATAACAAAGATTACAGTTTTGCAAGTTGCAGATTGTCACCGTCAACATCTTCATTTAGTCGAACATTTCTCGAGAATATTATTCGTTCTCCATTCTATCATTCACTCACATCACTTGATAAATCAAAATTATGGAGTAAATTTTATGTTGATGATGAAGAAAATGTCCAAGTATGCATTGATTTATCGTTTGTTTTTTGTTTTTTAATTTCTCTTCCTTTCAAAAAAAAAAAAAAAAAAAAAAAAAAATTATGAGAAAGAGAAGATATATAAAGGATTTAATATTTTTAAATTTCGATATATTATATTTAATTCTTATATTGTGATGTAATATATTATAATAATTCTGATGCACTATAATATAATTGTGATAATCTATGATAAATTTCAAAATCACTGAAAAATTCTCCAAGTCTTTGTTCACATCAACAGAATAGAATATTCTAGTGATGTCAAGTTATTAGATGGAAATAAAAAACTTAAATACTAGTTTTTCAGAAAGTATTGGATGCAGTATCAGTGGATCAAAATGTGATCACAAATCCGCATGCAAATCGGCGACGACGTACAGTAATAGTTACTCGAAACAATGATGAACCATTTGGTTTTACTCTACAGGTAAAAATATAGGTAGATATGTAGGATAGATGACAATCCTGAATGAAACGTTATGATAGTATGATTAACATAAGATAATATTTATGTCCGGTATAATTTCCTGAAAAGCATTTTGAGATTGTTTTTAAAAGTTTAAAAATTTATCATAATGTAAAGAATAAAAATGAAATATTAATTACATTTCGTAAAGAATAAAAATGAAATACTAATTACATTTTAACTTTCTTGCTTCTGAAATCGAAATTCTTTAAAATCAATTTTCAGTTCCTTTTTTTTTTTCTTTGCAGACCTATCTGCTGAAACGAAAAGGTGATGATGTGCCTTCAAAAGTGACTTATGTAGATTATGTTCAACTTGATAGTCCAGCTGCTGATGCTGGTATTCGGGCAGGTATTTTTCTTTTATTTTTTAATTAAATTGAAAAAGCTTTAATTAGATTAAGAAAATTAAAACACCGACAATTTGCTAACAAATAGATGGTAATAAAAATATAGGATTGTTGCGCAATTAAATTTTAGGCGATGTGATAATTTCGATAAATGGCCATGTTGTGACAGCAATGAGTCATGAGGAATTGATCAAATTAATTGGTACATATCATCAAATGCGAATGGTTGTCATTTTTGAAAATATTCGACAACGCATCGAATTAATTGCTCGAGCGATTAAACTTCGAAAAATTCTCAATGATAAATTATATCAGTTGAATTTGATTGATATTGAAGAACAGAAAATTTTGAACAGTTTGTTTTTAATTTTCGTTTTCTTCTCTAGTTATCAGTGTAAGATTTGAATATTTATACGAGCTAAAAGAAAAAAGTAACAATGAATTCAATTCTCCTCAATTATTTCGTAATTTTTTTTCGGAAATTTGCTTGCAATTACTTGAATTGGTCATAGATTCATTACGAATTTCATTTCTCTCTGCATCCAATTGTAAAGTATAGCAATATTGATTACTTCATTCATTTCATGGTTCTTTTTTTGTTTTGGATTTTATATTGTAAAATTTGTTTAGGGGCTTATTTACGTTCATTATCTACCAAGACAACATATTCGCTAACGAATTCGCTGTCATCAGCTGAAACATCGTCAGCTTCATCTGTAAGTTCGATGCCCTCAAATCTCAGTGGAAGAATTGTGAATGATACTCAACCAAACATCATTCGAATTCCAACGATCATACCAGTAACTCATGGAGCAGTAACTGAAATCAGCAGATATCCATTGAAGAGACAAGCACTGGAAAAACCAAATCTTCTCGAGATTTCCCATCCGAAATGGTCAACAAATTTAATTTTGAATTTCGACGAGTCAAACATTCCGAATAACGCAATGGAATTCCTGCCAATCCACCGAATTTGTTGTTACGAGTCTGATTTGGAATATGTTGATCATGTTAGCTCATCGTCATGTGATACAGGGCAAACTATTGATCCTCTTGTTCATTTTGATAATGATACTGATAATGCTGATAGCAACAGTTGCATTACTGTTGAAAATGGTGATGATGATGATGGTGATGATAATAACGGTGATGATAATGGTACTGCTATCAATGATGATTGTATTAGCATTAGTGATAATATTGATAATGATGAAATTGGTACCTTTGATTCTACTGTATTATCGAATAATATAACAATAGCAGCTGCACGAATTCCGACATCAGAATCAATGTTCAATTCTATAGCTTTGAATCATGTGATTATGTTGAATGATGATGTTATCAGTGATGAGGATGATGATAACAGTGATAGGATAAGAGTTTTAAAATTATAGATGAAATTTGGTTTGGCTGCTAGAATGAGAAATATATCAATCCTTCCTTGATGGAATATATACAAGTTATGGAAACGAATAGGAAGTATCTACTATCATTCATTCTACCTCATTACAAAATCATATCATTTTGCTTTTTCTTCCAAAAATTTTTCAATTCTCAATCATTTAACACCTGCCTGATATGTTTAAATTTCACCAAATTTTATAAAATTTATTACAGCAATCGTACAAATGAAAATGATAAAATATGCATAATTATTAAATTTATGATTTCAATTATTTTTCAAATTTCAATATTTCACAATTAATTTACTGTTTCCTATCAATTTATAAAATGCTCCTTTTTTTGCCGTAAAATATCATCTCTTTATATGCATATGTATTGATGATTTTCGTATTTGTATTATTTTTTCTTTTGTCATACATTTTTTGTGAATGCAATACAAATTGTAGAAATTTTCAGGAATTCAAAATTATCAGTTTTTAACAGTTTTTGAAATATATTTTATTTCTATCCATCATTTGTATATATGTTACAAATAATGCATTTCTGTTTTAATCGAAATATCCCGTAATGAAAATTATACATGATGATAAAGAAAATCAGTATTTTAAGTTACAAAAGTTTGCAAAAAAAGTTGAAACTTTTGGCACGACATTTCTTGATTTCCAAATGATAGAAGAAGAGCAAGAAGTAGTACTTTGTTTGTTTTTTTTTTTTTTTTTTGACCCGGTTATTCTCAGGATTCTTTTTTAAAATTACTTCTTTCTTGTTTTGCTTTTCTATTCGGAACGATTAATATTGCCTAAAATTGCTTATGAACTTAGACTTCCATTTTACTAATATTTTGAGTACGAAAATTTCGGGTTAAAATTTCTCTTGCTAGAAATTTCTTCGTGCAAAAAATTTTCATTAAATTGAAATTTTACAATTTTCTTTTAAAATTTAAAAAATATAACAATTGCATTATATTTGAATTGTAAGTAGTGAAATGAAAAGCTATAATCTGATAACTGTCGAGGAAGTTCAATATCTTCCGCATAAAATGAACAAATTTCATAAAATAATCATATCATTTATAACATAATATTCGAAAATTTCCTTACTATATTTATCAAATAGTTACACATAAAGCAAATATGAAATTAATTAATTGTAATTAATTAATGTTAGGCGATAATTATACATCTTGAGATTTTATTCACACCAGCCACTTCCAATCCTACTTATTATTACTATCATTTTTCAATATCATTATTTATTTACCCATTCATCTGCAATATTTTCTTTTTTTGAGATGTAAACTAACATCGAAAACTTTCCCCAACTTTTTGTGATGTCTTCTTTGCATAACATGCACTATAACGAAACATACTTTACTTGATTAATTAATTAATTTTATACTTCTACCAATAAAATATTCGTATAAGATGTTAATATTTCTTTTTTTTTTCTGAATTTTATAAATAAAATGATGCAAAATTTGCAAAAATAATTGTATAAATAGGTAAATTTTGCAACAAATATACTCTGCAAGAAAATTTTCACTTTAATTTCAATCATATTAATTAGCACGCTATTTTATTTAACAAATGATGTTGTTAGTATTGCTTCTGTTGTTACTGCTATTTAAATAACAACAAAAAAGCAAAAAAAAAAAAAAATGGGCAAGTTCAAAGGTCATAGCAATGATAACGGTATCAATGAAGAAAATATCATTGCCTTCAATCTGTTTGCCGGAGGATAAAACATAGACAGAGAAAGGAATTCATTTCCTATTTATTATTCATTAAACCGATTTTTCATTCCGTCCGTCATCTGCCGTGCACCTGGCTGTCCGATACTAGCAGATCTCCCGAGATTTCCTCTTCCCCGGTTCTTCTTCCCGTCTTATCATCATATTTTGCTGTTAATGAAATAAAGCAGCAGATAGCACATGAAAATTTATTCATAAAAATAATACACAAGTGAGAAAATCTGCAATAAATACACAATAAGTAATAATATTTACTAAATAAAATTAACATATTTTAGGCGAGAAAATCGATTCTAATTTTAATTAAAATTACTGAAAGTAAAGGAAAGAATTAGAAAGACTAGCATTTTAGGTAATGGTCATCTTTTTACATATATATATTATACATTGATGAAATGTCAAATCAAAAGAAAATTTTCGGATAATTTTTTTTTAAAAAAAAGAAAAACTCTAATTTTTATTTTAAATCGGAATTTTTTTTTTTTAAAAAAAAGAAAATTACTTTTGATTTGTTACTTTTTATACATGCTTAATTATGTTTCCAATCTACTTTAAGTTTATTTCCACGAAAAATCCACGGAAAATTAATTTCATTTTCACTTTAAATAACAATGATTTCATAACTTTAACTAATTTTTCATCTAATTTCAATTTATTTTGATCTACTTTTATTTTAATTCAAAAGTTTTTTCATTTTTTCTTCATTTTTTTTTTTTTTTTTTTTTTTTGCTCAGGTCATACCACCAATAATGCATTTTTTCTGTTTTTTTTTTTGACTTTAAAAGATTTCAAGAGATAGCTTTTTTATTTGAAACCTTTTTAATTCATCAGGTAATATCGGGTAAAACTTATCCCATGTTCGATAGTGCACACAATAATTTTCTTCTACTCAACTCCTCTTGAACCATAAATTTTATTTATTTTGGTTGAATATTATTATCCAAGAAGAGCATTTGTTACTTCTGTGATTAAATTAAAACCTGTTGAACCTGATGTATTGCTAAAATTAGCCACTGCTCCAGCATTATCACCCGTTATCATTTGCATTGATTGAGTGTAATCACTGATTGTTGCACTAAAAGTCTGCTGCTGCTGCAAAAAAAATAATAAATTATCATCAATGAATTCATCAGTTTTTCACATTTTTTATCAAATCAATCAATTATTTAAATTTTCTAGAGAAAAGAATTTTTCGTCTAACAAAAATTTCGATTTATTTTATTCAAAATTAAAGATTATCTTTTAAAAATAAATTATTTAAGCAAGAAATGATACAATAATTACAGGTTAAGCAAATTTAGCGAAATATGAAATTTTAGGAATTTACAATTCCATAAAATTTATGGACTTCAGATAAAATTTACATGAAAAACTTGCCTTATATCAAGAAAAATAATTGAAAACTTACATCTGTTATTGAATTTTCCGGCGTTTCGAATAATACAGTCGATTTGAACATCGCATTTGTAGATTGTACAGTAGCTGGTGGTTGCAATAATTCAGATGATGATAATAGTAGTTGAGCGGGTGTTGGTGTATAAGTAGAACCTGAATTTGATATTTCTAAATTCTATATCTTTAAATTTAAATTTAAATTCAAAATTTCGTGGCAATAAAGTTAAATTGTCACTTTCTATTATACCATTGAATTGATTGCAGAAAAAATGAAAGCAAATTTGACATATAATTAATTTTAATGAGAGTAAAAGTTTCATTGCTTTTAAGTATTTGGAATAATCTTCACTAAAAAGCAAAGATAAGTAAACTTTATATTTGCCTATTCTGAATGGAAACTGCTTAATTATGACAAATAATTTCAGGTTTCTGTTTAATTATGACAAATAATTTCAGGTTTCATCAAGATAAATCAACTTTTTTCTCCTTCCCTTTCCTCTCTATTAGACAATTCAAAAATCAAATAAAATACCTGCACAAGTTAAATCATTGGCAGGAAACAATGTTGGATATTCTACAAGATTCCTTGTGAGTACCAAATTATTTTGGTCCATTTGAGATGGATAAAATCCACTCGAAATTGTTGTAGCATAATCTAATGGAAAAAATAAATTGTAATTTTTTATCTTTTTGAAAGAGAAAATGATAATGATGATGATAAACTAAACGATATATCGATCAACAATCATTGATAATTGCTTGAGGATGTTCTTAAAATTTAAATTATAAACTTCAACATGAATCATCCGTTTGAAATATTATAATCTATTTGTTGAAAAAACAAAAAACAAAAAACGAAAATTGTATGAGATTGATCTTTGTGCTAGCAATCAATGGCAAATCATTAATTAGGATTCAGGATTTCTTTTTCCTTTTTGTAATTAAAAATAACTCAATCAACTAACTAGCATTATTAGTCATATAATTCTGATAGTACAAATCAGATGATGATGGCCAATAGTTTGTTTTCGTTGATGATGACCACTGATAATTTTGATCATGTCGTACTGTACCAGTACTATTATCCGTAGAAAAATATGCCGTTAATCCCGAAAAGTTGCTTAAATCCTAAAAATGATATATCTGATTATTATCAGTAATGAATTACAACAATTATGACATATTCTAGAAAAATTTTTTAAAGAAAACTTTTAATTTGTTAATTACTTGAGGTAATTGAAATAATCCTGGTATCATCGAAGCATTTGTTCCCGATATTCCATGAATAGTTGTCGTGGTAGCAGCAAGATTTTCGCTTTGAGTTATCCGCGGTATCCGAGTGGCATTCGTACGAGCAGCAATCGTGGTATGCTGTTGTCGTTCGTCTTGCATCTGAAATGAAAATATTTTAGAATACAAAAAAAAAAAAAAAAATTTGTTGAAAAATTTAAGAAATTTTGAAAAAAAAAATGAAATATTTAAATTTTAGGACAAAATTGAAATCAAAAAATTTGGAAAAAAAAAAGATAGAAATTTTAGGTTTTCATAAAAATTCGAAGTTTCAAGATTTTAGAATGAAATTAATAATAAATATAAAGAAACAGGAAAACAGAAAAAATGTGAAATACATTTGTATTTACCTGTATCTCTTTTAAATCATTACTTGTAGATGGCATTATAATGGTTGGATAATGCGGTACTGATAACATACATGACTGATTAGCATTAATGTTTTGTTTCTTCCGTTTACGTCCACGTGTTGATAAATATTGCTGTTGTTGAACTTCCGCTGTTGCTACGGATGGTTGTGCTGATAAATTTCGATTTATTGGTGCCGGTAATAGCTGTCTTGATCTAAAAAGTTTCTTTCAAATTTTCAGGCGAAATATCAGATTCGAAAGTTATCAAAGTTAGAAATTATCATTGCTATTACATAACTCGATTTTACGGATAACGATAAGTTGCAATGATGCATGATTACTTCATATTTCACTCCTATCTAAATTACTCATTTTTCAATGTCATATGTCACTAAATGCAATTCCCAAACACGTATAAACAAAAAGAAAAGCCGCTGTTTACATAAATTCGAAATAATGAATGTTTGTTTTACGCTGCTAAAATGATCCTTTTTATCAATAGGATGATGAAATGATAAAACATGAATGAAATTTAGCTGATATTAAATTGAGTAAAGCAGGAACGCGAACATTGATGATATTCTAATATTTAAGTAAACAAGTAAATAAGTATGAGGTACGTAAGTAATTAATTAAGTAAGTAAATAAGTAAGAATAGTAATTTTCACTTTGCTGGCAATGTAGAAAATTGTGTATTATGTCGCTTTGAAATCGAACAACGATTCTTGTCTGAACCAGTCATATAATGCGATAATGATGTAGTATCTCAAAGAAAGAAAAATTTCTTTTATTCCTTATGCAAAGACATATTCAATTTTTAAGTAAACAAATATGGATTAAATCAAAGCGTAAAAGGGATGCATCGGCCGGGAATCGAACCCGGGCCGCCCGCGTGGCAGGCGAGCATTCTACCACTGAACCACCGATGCTACGTGGTGTTGTACTATTAATTCTATATTAATGATTAATTCTTAATTTTGATAACGAGTTCTCAATTTCGGTTAACAATTTTACTTGTCTTTACCGCAGGATGTTGATGGCAGTGCTGCGGTGGATTGCAAATTTCCGGGTGATTGCAGTAAGGAATCATCGAAAGATAACAATTTAGCCCTTAATGATGTCCGCTTTTCAAGTAACATTGTCCCTTCAACTTCTCTAGAAAGAAGTAAAATGTTTTAGACAAAAATTTGCTGGTAATGAAGTAAAAAATTTTTGAAAACTTGGAAATAATTTTAAAGAAATTCAAAATAAATGATAAATGTTTTTTCTAGCAACATTTTATTTGATGATTAAATTCTGATTTATGGAATAAATTTTTGATTTCTATTTTAATTTTTATTTTTTTTACTATAACCCAAATATATGTCTTCTGTTTTTAATTTTACTTTATTTTAGCAATTTTAGATTACTCAGAAAAGTGAATTAAAAATAAGTTTAGATAAAAAAAGAATTATCAGTTATTATCATTGAAAATTATTCCACTTTTCAGGTTATTATATAGCGTTTCAAATAAAATTTTTTTCTCAATTTTTCTACTAAAAAAAAATTTTTTTTGCAGTTTTTTGGAAGTGATAACTATTTGGCACTGATAATTGATATGCCAGATTGATTGTAATGAAATTTTAAAAATTTAAATCAGCAAAAAGAAGAAGAATTGATAAATTCACTTGAGTAACTTACGTTAAAAGTCGATGTGTTAAACCAATCGTTTCTGGTTTACCATTTTTATAAAACATTCGACAACTACTTTGAATCCAATAAATACGTTGACTACGTACACTTATTAGACGATAAATTAATATGCCACTTGCACTATTCTTTGTTACTGCAAAATTTTTGAAAACTTTTTTCCAAATTTTTATTTTTATTTTTTTTTTTGATTTTTTTTTCGTTTAATAAATTCTTTTACTTTGACAGATTTTCTTTTTTTATATCAATTATATATCATTGATATAGAAAGTGATACACATCTGTCATTTAAATTACACTTTTATTATTAATTACTTTCTCGAATTTATGTAAAAGATTTGCTTTTTGGTTTTCTGCTTGTTTTTTCTCCTCTTATTTTTACTTTTTACACATCTTTTTTTTTTTTCAAATTTTTTTTTCTCTTTTTTAATTCAACATTTTAAATAAACTGCATCTTTTTTTGTTTGTTTGTTTGCAAAATTTCAAAAATTATTCGAAAAAAAATTAAGCAAAATGTTTGCAATTGGAAAGATTATATTTTATAACTTTCGACCTTCCTGCAGAAAAACTGCTAAAAAATTTTGTAAATAAACAAAAAAAAAAAAAAAGGGGGAGAAATAGATGGAAAAAAAAAATTTAGAAAATGGATGGAAAAAGAGCAGTAAATATTGTTAATTCTATTGGAAGAGTAGCATCTGTTATATTTCGGACATTTTAGTTAAGAATTAAATTTTGAATGCAAGACTGGCAAATACAAATCAATAGGATGGTCATTGGTCATTGGTCATTTGATATTATATTTGACAATTAATCAAGCAAACCTTCTTTATGTGCTTCAGCAATGCTTGTTGCATCGTCCACATGGACTAAGCTATAAAAGCTATGTGGTAAATTCTTCTCATCCAATTCTAATAGAGCTCTGAAATGTTGAATAATTTGACAAAAAATAATTATAAAAATTGAAAGAAAGAAGTTTTGCAAATTTTTGTTTTTTTTTTCAACTTTCTATATGAATTGGAAGCAAACTTCATTCGATTATCCGTAGAAACAAGCGTAAAATCAAGGGAATGTTTCGTTTTCAAAATTGGATCATCCAATTGTTGTTGATCGGCAACATTTGGTGGAACAAATGGACTAAAAAGGAGCAAAATGATTTGAAATCGGATAATCAGAGTGAGTGTTTGATGATAATTTCAAAGCGTTATTTTGAAGCATATTGCATTTGAATGAAACTTCTCAAAAGTTTTCAACAATGCATTTAAAAAAAATAGCAAAATGTTAAAATAAAAACCGAATAATAAAGCTAAAAATTGTGGAAAACTGAATTTTATTTGCAACATACCTACAAACAGCAACCAAACCAAGAACAATGTTTCCAGAAGAATGATTTTCAACTCTGTTCAGTACATAGGAATGCGGTAAACCGTGAAGACTCATCAACTTTCCACGTACGTCTATCCTCTAGAAACAACAAAAAGTAAATAAATGAAAAACAAAAATGTGATTATCGTTTTGGCATCAAACTTTGATAAAATATATAATTCAAATTTTTAATTTAAAATTTTTATGTTTTATTTATCAATGATAGCTTTCTTACATGAGATAATTTATTAATAAACATTAATTCAAATTAATTTTAAATTACAATTACAAGAGATAGTAGAAATTTGAAAGAAAGAAAAAAAAAGCACCAGAAATCCGCAAGTATTATCTAGTAAACAACGAAATCGAGCATTGACATTTCGTTCTAAATAAGGCATACCACCTGAAAATAAATTTAAAAAGGGAGAAAAATCGATATTATAAATGAAATCATTTTATTTGGACATGAAATATTGATTGATAATTAAATTAATTGTTACCTGGTGTAAGAATATCTTGTAAACAGGATACATGAAGTGGAACATTATAATTCCACGCTAACTGTAATCTCATATCTTCCCGATCCTCCGAATGTATCATTTCAAACAAAGATTGATGAAGGATATCCGACTGAAAAGATATCGCATGATTTTGCATCAATTCCTTTCTTTATTTAAAAATGAAATGTAGCATAATTGCCAAATAGATTATTTTAATTTGGAAGAAAACTAAACTTCAAATGAAATTATAATATTTTAATTAATTAATTACAACAATGAGTTGTTTATTATTTGTTCTATCTTATTGTTCATAAAGCATCTCTACAAACTTATTCTTTTATCAGCTTAGCAGAGATAACTACTTATTACCATCATTTATTTGCTAAATTTTATTTTAATTTGAAAATTAATTAACCAATATAATTTATCAAAAAATTAATTGCATTTATAATATGATGAAAGAAATTAAAATTCAAAAGAAAAACTTTTCTTATTTTAATATTTTCAACTTTATTCTTAATTACCTGATGAAATCCAAGATAGATTTCAATATTTTCTGATACATAGTAAATATCACCATTTTCATTCAATATTAAAATGAAACCACCAAGTGCCTAAAATTTCACCAAAATTGAATAAATTCCAAAACAAAAAAAAGAAAAAAAATTAAAATTGGAAGAGTTTAACTTATTGTCAAACAATAGTATCCATATAGAAGATGGAAGTTAAAATTGAGGAAAATGTCAATAGGTAATCGGAATTTTTTCAAATTAAAAAAACGTGACTTTAATTAATTATCATTTCCTTTTATAATTGAAATATTGAAATTGAAATGTTCAAACCACCAACCTTTAGAGCCATACTTTCGAAATCATGCTCGTTTGGATCGATAAGAGATTGTCCGGAAGAATGATGAATGGCTGTCGGAACACCGCCGCCATACAGGATTGCCGTATCGTTGGTCGGAATAAACGGATAGCTATGAGCGAATGCAAACGGAAAATTCGCAATATATCGATGCAAGCACGCTGAATTCACGTCATTTACGTGTTAAATTTAACAAGTTCACGTGGTTAATAGCCTCATAAAAAGAAATAACAACTTTTACACAGCAAATATGGCAAAGGCTAGAAATTTTGCTAATAATTTAAAATATCAATCCCAGAATTTAATATAAATTTCAATTTAATTCTAACAATTTGCAAAACGACTGCAAACTTTGATAATATTGAATTTAGAGCACTGATAAATCTAATTGTATTTTAAAGAAAGCAAAAAAAAAATGAATTTTAAAATCAAAGTTGAAACAAATTTAATCGAATTGAAAAATTTCAAACAAAAGTTTTAATAATTTCGAAAATACAAAGCAAGTTTTACAAATTCAATAAGCAGGATTTCAAGTTTGTAAACGAATAAATGTTGAAAATTTTTAATTAAATGGAAGAGATTTGAATGAATTTAAATCAAAAACTTTATAAAATTTATTTTTTCAAGACGATCCCTTAAATATTTGCTATTGAGAGTAACTTCAAGACAAACTAATATTTCTTTCATCGATTCTAAGTGCTTTTTAAAGATGAAATCAATTTTGTTAGTGTATATTGCGTGCTGTAAGCTTATAAAATATATTTAGAACATAGAATGATTCTTCGTTATGGTAAACTTCAATTCATAAAAAAGAAAGACATTCAAAATTTTTTACTTAAAACTTTTTCAAAAAATTTCACCAAATTACCGCATGATTGTTTTTAATTGCATGCTTAAGTTGATTTGAAATGAAAAAACAAATCAATTATTACATTTACGATATATCATTTATTTATTAAAATTTTCTGATCATGTATTTTATCAATTAATATTGGATATCAGTAATTCAAAAGTGATAAAATAAATGGGGCAAAAGAAAAATCTCATAGTTTTTTACAAACTTAGAATTTCAGGTGTTTCTAATATTACAAATTCAAAATTTTTCATACAACAATGAAAAAGAACAAAAAAAATGACAAAAAATGATGCAAAATAGTATTCGTGAAAGAAAATATTTCAAACCAATTTCGAAAGATAAAAAATTTAGATAAGATTTTACGAAAACAATTTTAAAAAACCAACTTCACTCATGCAATATGAAAAAGATGATAAAATAAGGAAACAATATTATCAAACAAGAAATGATAACTTTCCCTTTCTCCTTTTCCCGCAGTATTGTTTGAATTTCAAGTACCACCACATTCTTGTCAAGTTGATGTCATTAAATGTCATCAAAGTTGTTTTTAATTACCGGTTTTATCTAACAGTCATCATCACAAAGATTCTGATAATCTTGTTTGACACATTGTTGACACATGCATCATCTAATACTGATGTTTTCAATGCTTAATCCGGTTAAACATAATATTTACTATTAAACTCTTCCTTTCCTTCTACTCCTTCTTTACTCCCCGAGTTTTCTCGGTCTTCAATCAAATGTCGAATATCTGTCAAAATATTTGACACAAGAGATTATATTGTATGTGATGATATATACAATATCTTATTGTTTATAGAAATTGAAATTTTTCATAAATAAGTAAAACTATTCCAGTAATAATCTTTGAATATCTATTGTTTACTTTTGAAAAATGAAATAAACTAATTAATTAGATAGCGTCAAAAATTAATATTAAATGATTCTTTATGGAACAGTAATTACTCGTAAAATGAATTGTAATAATGCTAATAATAAGGAGGTAAATATGTTCATGAAAAAATTAATTACCAGTAGCAGTAATTAATGTTAGTCAAATAATTAGGAGTAATTAAGAAAAAGCAACGAAATGCCGTAAAAAGTTAAATAATATATTGAACTTTCGAATATACCAAAAGTTGCAAAATTAAACAGTTTTACTAATTTTCATTTTAAATTTAATTATTGTAGTTAATTACAAGTTGAAATTATAATTTTTTATACTTGATGAATGATCTTATTAAGTAACGATATTAATAATTAGAATTTCTAAAACAGATATTTAAATAATGTTTAATAATATCTAAGAAAATATTCAAACAATTATTTATACTGTAACCAACTGATTGTATAAAATAATTTCATTTGCAGAAGGATTGTAGGAGTGTTCCATTTCAAATAGAAATTTTCAAAAAATCTTTAAATTTGGAATATTTAGAAATTTAGAAGAACTGAGAAAGAAAATATCTAATAAAATTTGCCATAATTTTGAATTATTTTTCAATATTCTCTGCCAAAATATTCGCATAAAACAAAAAAATTGAAATATTTAATAATAAGGTACCGAATGATATGTATGACAATATAACATTCATATAATCTAAGATGAAATATATCATTAAAATTCATCCTTTTTCTTTTCATACAAATCATTTCAAAATTTGCCAAAAAAAAAAAAAAAAAAAAATGGGGAGGGAAAATTACAATTTAAATTTGTTAGAAAGAAAAGAAATTGAATATTTTCAGGAAATAATAAATTGAATTTGCTTCATTTCTTTATTTAAATAAAAAATTTTTAGTATTTTTATACTGATATTCAGATTTACTCACAATGATACGATGAATTTTTATCAATTGAATAAGATGAAATGGGTAGATGATTATCAATCGATTGTTGCTATAAAAATAGTGTTCAATTCCCGAAATGCGTGCAATGTATTTAATTATAATTTTGTTAAAGCATGTGAAAATATTTATTTTAGTTTTAAAATGCATTAAAAAATTTTTTAAATTACAAAAGATTACGTGATTTTTTCTTCTGCTTATATCATTTTATTTTCTAAGCTTCATATGATTAATGTGTGAAAATTGCTAACACGGATTGTATAAATTATACAATATTTAGTAATTAAATACTTAATTATATCCTCAAATCACCATAAGCTTCATCATATCTTTTCTATGCTTCACTGAGCAACCAATTTACTTAGAAAGAATCAAAATATAGAGCAGGTGTTTTTATCAAAATACCAAAATTTGATCCGAGAACAAATTCTATGGGATGTAATTTTCCGAAGATGAACATACACTTTTTTATTCATAAATTTTTATTGATTTATCCTTAAATTATTGATTTATTTGTTAATTTCAAATAAAACCTGAAATAGATAATTATAAATTGGAACAAAGTAATGAAAAAAATTATTATTGCCGTACGTAATGTATAATAAATGTTAAGTGATTTTTTAGTCAGAAAATTGATTGGGAATTTTATCAATTATTTGTTAAAATTTCAGGTAGTTCGAGTAAATTCATATTCACATTGCGAGCAGCAACATGTCACACATCTTCTCATTAGACTTTTATCGCTTTTTTTACTCTTATCATATTTTATTAGTCAATTTAAATTATCAAATTTACTTCTACAGCTGATACGATAAGTGAAAGAAGAGGATTGTAATTTTGACTATAATGCAAACAAAGAAATCGTATGAGATAAAACTTATTAACTTTTAATTATCAGTTCTAATTTAAAGTGTTTGCGTTGTCGTTAGAAGCACTTCTCACGTACAACAATCTTCACGTACGTAAACAACAAATGATGCAGGTAAAATTGTTGAAAAAAGCATACGGAAATAGTGAAGAGTTGGTTTCAGTTACATTTTGCATGTATTGCGTAACTATTACCTGCACGGCAAATTTTGTTAAAATAATTAACGGTAAAGTATGAACAGTGGTTCCAGTTACATTCTGCATGTATTGCGTAACTATTACCGGTACGGGAAATTTTGTTGAATAATTGACGGTAAAGTAAAAACGCCATTATTGTACAGATTTTATTTACTTAATTAATCAAGGAAAGATTGATTTTATTTGCTTAATTAATCAAGGAAAGATTGATTTTATTTACTTAATAAATCAAGAAAAGGAAAGGAAAGATACGGTTGTCAACACATGTCGTCAACATCTATTAATTACGTCATTATCAGAAGCGGTGCTTCCTTTATGCTAATATTTGGGATGGATTTTTTTGTTTTGTCATATTTGAGATAGATACAATGTGATGTAGCAGTTTGACAACTTTACACCTTTGTAGTTTTAATGTTGTATGATAATGACAGAATGAATATTGTAAAGTAATCTAAATACAATGATAAAAGGAATATGATAAATGATAAACGAATAAGACAAATGAGAGATGGAATATGCTAACCTTGAAAATGTGCTTTGATTTGTAGATAACTAACAGCTAATCGTAAGACGCTAAGTTTGTCCAGCCTGAAATATTTAAAAAAATAATTAGTCATTTCTAATTTACATTTTCAATCTAATATTTAAAATAAAAATAATAAAATTATAAAAAAAGGCAATAATGTAATTACTAGCAAGTTTTCCTACTGTTTCAAGTAGCTTGATTAGTTGTTAAATTTAAGTAATTATTTTTAAATAATTATTACATTTTAATTATTATGTAAAGATTAGAATGATTTTGATAGAAATTCAACAAAAAAACTTGCAATATGGAATAACTAATTGATTTTTTTAATGCAGCTATTGATGATGAAATAAAGGAGATGTTTTGATTCTCCATGTTTCAATTTATGAATAATAATGTTGGAAAATAGTGGAGTAATTTTAAAAATTAGGTAGTGGAAATTTTGGAATATTCTCAAATCTCGAATTAAAACTGCTTAAACTTTTTTTAAAGAAATATTTAATTATTTAAATTTTATCACTTTAATTAAAATTTTTTCTTAATTTACTACTAGTATGCGGTATTTTTACGTTCCCTAATTAAATTCAGCATATTAATTTATGAAAGTATGATGATAGATATATCTCTCTTGCATAAAAGAAGCTCGAAATTTCCATCCGGAATGCCTGTCTTATTCGATACTTAATTCTAAGATATCACTAATCAAATTATTAATTCTAGTACCAGGTAAACTAGTTTTAAGCATTTCTTCTCCTTCAACTAGCATTATACTTTCAATATGCTGATTTAATTAGAACTTAAATAACTTGTTGTGGCAGTTAATTTGAATTTATTGATCAATAACTTAATTGTGCATCAAATATAACGGTTTTATGTACTAACTTCAATTTTCCGGAATAAATTTTAATAGTTTCAATTGTTTGTGGTTTATTGAAATAAAATTTAAATTTTAAATTGACCTTGAAATAACACTTTGCTCATACGGTAATAGTGCAGCAACAATTTCCAACTCGCTGTTCAATCGTTCACGATGCCTTTTGCTAGGATTGGTCGCAAGTCCAGGTTTCGATGCTTCACGAATTCTGAAATAAAACAACAAAAAAAGTATTTCTGTACAACTTAATCCTAAATGCCACTTCTCATTATTTCAATTCTAAAATTAATTTCCTTTTATAAATTCTGATTCTGAAGTTTTCGAATTTTGGATTTAGTAATTTTTGTAAACTGTTTACATGCAAACATTTGTTTGCTTTTTTCTGTTGACAAATTTTGTTTTCGTTTTGATTTTAATAAAATTAAAATGAATAATTTAAGAATTTGATGAATAAATCAAACGATTGACAATGATAAATATTATAAACAATAGAGTGAGAAGAGGATATTGATTGATCTACTGGTGAATTTTAAATTTATCATCAAACATGTCTGGAGAATACTCCATCAAATCATTACTATTTTATAGCATTCTATGACTTTTAAGGAATACGGTAGAAATATTCAACAGCTGCTGCTCTTGCTATTTTTGTTAAAGAAGATTGAAGAAGCATTTTATGGTCGATAAAATAAAATGTAGAACGATGATGATAGGCATGATAATTAATTATTAATTAACATATCGTTTCTTTCCTTTCCATCTCATTCAATCCCTTTCATTCTGAAAGCTAAACAAGAAATGCAGTAGCAGCAATATGCATGCAGCATAGCGTGCTAACATCAATTGAATCGAAACGAATAATAATTTCCCGCAAATTTGCAGACATTTTGAAAAATCAATTTTCTAAACAAATTTTTTTCGGTTTTTGTGCGTATTCCTCACTGATAATTTGTGAGAAATTTGAAAGATTGGAGTAAAAGTCAAGAAATTATTCAAAAGATGGAAACAAATGAAATAAAAAAAATAAAATAATGCCGAATTGAATTTAACTTTCGAGTAAAATCAAGATAAATAATAAAAAAACAACAAAGAAATTGCAAAAAATAAAAATGAAATAGTCACTTCAAACATAATTTAAAAATGAATGCTTGATTAAAATTTAATTTCAAATTATATGATTTAAAATGCAGGATATTCTGTCAACCAAAAAATCCCGTGGTATTTTAATAAAAAGATTGAATAAATTTTTATTTCCGGAAGAAATAAAAAATGAAGTTAAAATAAAAAAATAATGTAGAACTTACTTTTGAACATATTAAATGAACCAGACAAATTAGTCACAAGAATTATCGATCATTATCTAATTTTTTTTTTTTTTTTTTTTTTTTGATTTCTTAGATTGAAGTGCCACAGCTAACAGACGGCAAGTAATTATTCGAGATTCTTTTCTTGAAAGACAAAAATTTCTTTTTCCTTCTTAGAAACTATAAAAATTATGATCCTAAAGTGGTTGCTGTTCAAGAAAGCTTTTCTTTATAGTTACAGTAGAACGTGTTCGGATAATTAGTTTGCTTGAATGAGAAAGTAATTATGGCCACAATCATAATTTGTCTCACCATATTGCATATTATTTATGAAATTGGGAAAACTTTTGGCCAATATAGTTGATAATTCAGGTCGTAAATTATAATATCATTATTTTCACTAATTTTATAACTTATAAATGATTAATTTTAAAACTTATAAGTGATTGATCCTCTCTCTACAATATTTCCACAGCTATTTTCCACATTTAAAGTTTGTACCTTTTAGCGTAAATTAACAATTTATCCTTTCCTTTCAGTGCAATTTAATTTAATATTTCATTTTTAAATTTCTCAATACTTAAAACTTTTTAGTAACATTTGCCCAAATTTTTATGCTCACGAACTTTTAATTTCATTAAATAAGAACTATCTATAATTCGACAATACATTTGAATTATGTCTGGAAGAGTAAAATGACGCAAAAATTAAACACTATTGTAATTTATGTAGCATTAAATGAATAAGACTTAATTGACAATTTAATTTGCTTATATTTATTGTTTGTAAATTTTATTAATAAATTTTCATTTTGTACAAAAATTTATCACACAATTTTTTGACGATCAGTAAGATTTCTGTTACTTAAAAAAAGATGGAATTTTAAATCTTTCAACGATTGCAATAATTCTTGTTCAGACATACACTTATAATGATTTGTTAGAGTAACAATTATCAATTTAAAGTATTTCTATAAGATATACGAAAGAATACATTCATAATTTTGCTATATGCATATTAATAATTATGCCGAAAGAATTCAAAAAAAAAAAAAAAAAAGAAAGATTTCAAAATTGAAAAATTCCAAATTGCTATAAATTGAAGATATGTCAAGTAATTGTCTCACGCTATCATAATGTCAGAAAAAATTGCCTTCAACAGGAATATTTTTATTATTATTACTATTTACTGATATCTACACAACAATTAATCTGATATTATTATTGCTATAACAACAATTACTATTGCTATTGTGATAAGATTTACTATGACAATAACTATTGCTGTTACAATAACGATAACTCATCGCTGCAATTACTATTGTTGCTATTACAAGAAGGAACCTAGAATTACAATAACAATATTGCCTTGAGTGGTTGATGATGATGATAATAGTGGATGCTTTCGAGGTTTTGCAATCAGTCAGGCAATATTTCGTGATGTTCAAAAATTGTGTCCCATTTCAACCCTCCTCTATCTCGAGATCATTGCACGCCATGTCCATCATATTGTCATACTATTCCTCCCTTCAGATACTTCTATTATCTTAACAATCTCAGTAATCTGACCACTAAGACTATCTCGAACTTCAAGTCTTAATTTTCGATATTTTAATTATCACTAATGATAATAATAATAATAATAATAACAGCAAAAAAACATACACAAATTCAGCCTATTCTTTAGCAAGTTCATTGAAACAATAATCATCAGATCATAATCTCGTTTAATGCCTTGTTACTAATTTAGTTATATGTTTTTATCTATCTAACATTAATATAATTTAAAATTATTTGAGCAATCAAATTTAAATATCACATCCTTACCATCTAAAATTAATCATTCAGTTTGCCTGATTTTTTATCTATTCTACAATCGATTTCTATCATCTAATTCTATCTGGTCAAAATGCTTATTCATATTTTTCATTGTATTAATTTTTCATCATTTACAACTTCTATCGTAGAGTTTAACTCCATCCACGAACTACTCGTATACTGATATCCCATGGTATCATTGCTGATTTCATTATCACAATTTATATTTGTAGATTTATAGAAAGTACTTAGACAAGAAACGAATTATTGATTATATAAGCATTCTTAAAAATTTTGTTCGTTGTAATTTTATTTTTTTTTTCTATATATTAATGAAATTATATGTGGAAAAATTTTAAAATAAAGTATTGCAAACCGTTTAAAATTTCGTTGTCGTCGTTTATTGGCGTACATATTTTCCAGGCATTACTTACAATTAAAATCTGGAAATGTATTTAAATTAATCTTAATAAACATATGCATATGCATTACTTCGATGAACAGGATGATGATGCAAAGGTCAGATATTTTATGAGAGCCATTAACGATTGGATTCGAAATTTAATTTTGTAAAATAAAAACTTTATTATTTAAATGATTAAACTTATTAAGATTAACCATGAGTTTTTAGCTAAATTAAACTAACGCAAAGTGCTATTGTTTGTTAAAATTATGTGAATTTTAACTTAAATCATCATTTTACATCGATTATATATTTAATAAGCGAGTAAATCAATTCAGTTAATGATAAATACACTAGTTTATTTTGAATTACCGTTAAAGTTTAGATTATGATTGCTTCAAAATTGGAAATTGAATAACCAGATAATCATAGAAATTGATAAGCAATTTAGACAGTTTTTTTTTTCAAAGCATTTCTATTTTATAATTATTAAATTGGGATATTTATTTAACGAAACACTTTCAATCTTTTATCTTTCTTCACTTATAATTGATTATATATACGAATTCTTGGTAATTCTTACTATTCTACTGAGAACTATGCTTGAAAGTTTCCCAAACAACTTTGGATTTTAATTTTAAAATCTCAGATTTTAAGTTATGGTATTCCTTAGTAGACACTTTAATTAATATCATTATAGGCTAATAATACTAGCAGAACTATCGTATTCTGTTCAATAAATCTTGAGTAAAAACATTCTTTTGTTTGATTATCAATATATTCTGATTAAAAAATATTGGTGAACAATTAATTGTCTGACAATTATTGTCAAAACAATTAATCGCACTGCTTTCTTATATTTCCCAATACAATTATTGTTGTATTCGTTACAAAAATATCACCATTAATGTCACAATAGTGATATTTTTTAAGAATTATCATTCTTATCACTACAATTATGATAATATAACACTAGCACGCAAATTGCATGCATTCTAAGGAAGAAAAAAAAAACTACAGATAATAAATATATTATAGTTTAATGGCAATTGCGTGTTACATGCAGATAAATCTATCATTTTAGCCAATGAAGGCTGTCCTGAAACACGCTATATAACATTTCGTTGAATAATTGATAGGTATTTAATGATCAGAATAATAATAATTCAATGTAAGAGCAAAATAAAAATGATAAAGTGATAAAGTGATAAACTTACTTTGGAAGACGAAATTTTCTGCCAGGAAAAGGTTTGTTATTGTTGTTCTTGCTGTTACTCTTAATAAGTTATTGTTCTAAAAAATGCTTATTGTTTCTGTTTTTCTTATTATTCCTGTTAGTATTATTGCTATTGTTGTGATAATAATAGTGATAATTGAAATGATGAATTGCTACTTGCTTATTAATCAATACTGTAACTAAACAATCTGCTTCTTATCACTTTCTATACCTACCTACCTCTCTTTTATCCCTTTTTTTTTTCTTTTTTTTATTTGGATCGGTAAAAAATTTCGTATAAATTAAGCGATTCTGTTGACGTCACAACCGTATCGTTTTAGAATGCGAAAAGGGAAATGTTGGAAAATTTGTTGCAGCACGCAAACCTTTGGCACAATTGCCCTAAGTGGCTAATATTGCGTTTTATCGGGCGTGGCTGATGGTCAAGGAAGGCGGAGGTGACATAGGTACCATAGTAACGAACGGGTGGTACCATAACTTCTCAAGGACAATCATTCATCTTCAATCGTCCAAGAAGAAAGGGGGAGAGACAAATGTCTACCGTATCACTTTCGATTATTTGGGCAAGATGAGATATGATGCTGATAATTCGTTATCACAGAAGTGATTTAGTAATGCAAGAGTATTTGATATACTACTATTACTTCATTTGATTACCTATTGTATTCAAATACTTTAAGAATTTCTTCTATTAAATATCATAATTTTATCATAAACAAATAAGATTCAATAATAATTATCGTCTTTTTTTCTTTTTTTATTTTTCAATTATTTTGTAAGAAATGAAAAAAGAAAAGAATAAGATGATATAGTATGAAAGTAAACAAGAAATAATTGTGCTAATGAAATAAAATATTTGTAGAAAATATATGAAAATTTCTGCTTAATCATTTTTCTTGTTACCATAGAATTATTGATTAAAAAATGATTGATTATTACCTTTCTAATCGTTGATTGTGTGATATTTTATCATTCGGTGACCGTTACATTCTTCTATCTAGTGGATTTCAGAATGCATCAATCAATTTCGAATGAATCGTAAGAAATTTGCATATTTAATAATATAAAAGTTGGAAAATATAATCGAAGAATCATTTTTAAGTTCTAGCGCCAATTAAAGAACATTTCAAAGAGCAACTATTAGATTTCTTTACAATATTCGGTTAGAATTTTCTGGAAATTTGAACATGAAAATTCTAATATTTCGTCTAAAATCCTTAGTTAATTAACAATACTTTTCTAAATTTGTCATTAATTAATAATATATCATACAAAATGACAAAATTTTATATATTTTCATCGCTAATGAATGCCATTTACTTATTTTATTTAATCTCAAATCATTTTTATCAAAAAAAGCAAGAAAAATTAGTACATCTTCTGATTACATATCAAAGATCGATCACAAATAAATATTTTAACATAGAAGTTTTTTTTATCATCGATAGGTTAAGCAACAAATTGATACTAAATGTTGAACTGTCTTTTTTTCTTTTTTTTTAAATCGATCCGTGGTCTAATCATCGGCAGTAACAGAACACATCAACTCATAAAATTAAATTCTACGTTTAACTTGGACACAAAGAACATAAAACAGAACAGATAATATTCATTATTATTCAAATCATTATGATCTTCATTATCATTTTTATCATTCAAATTCGTTTTTTTCGGAAATTGATTACAATTTTTTTTAATGAAAAAAAGTTGAAGAAGAACTTCATAAATTAAATATGCTTACTGTAAGCTATTATTTAGAATAATCAGCATGAAGAAAATGAATGCATTGTTGAGGGATGCTGTTAATACTGTTGAAAAGGTAATGAAAGTAATTGAGAATAAATTTAAAAATGCTTTTTAAAATTATGAAATTTATAAAATTCTATGAAATCTCTGCTATCTTTCAACAAATTAGATAATGTTCTTCAGAGAAAAATGCGAATTGTTGATTTCGATAAAATTTTAATTGATTTTTTTTTCCATCACTTATTAAGTATAAAAAGAAGTTATCATTGAGTTTTAAGTTTTCGAAAGTTCTACCCGATAAATCATAATATTTTTAAACAAACTAAGACTCTGTCTTGACATAATTTTATTGATGGATTAATCAATGAATTAATTCTAGTAAACACAAGTTTTAAACTGATAACGGGGATTTGCTGATCGAAAATTGTTGCTTATTTATGATCAATGTATAGACAGTTTCATATTCTTTCGAACAGTCAATACTTTTGGATTTTAATTTGATTTGTTCAGTGATAAAATTAATTCCAAAAATTTTTGTCTATTCATATTTAGGCACGTAAATCAATAGATCGTCAAAATGAAGTAAACACAGCGATTGAAACCGAATTGTCTTCTTTCAACAATGATGTCAATCGAGAATTTGATGAGGTCAGTTCAACGAGAGGGGAAACAGATCTGTTGCTAGAATCATTTTCACTTTTCATTCATTGTTTATTTATTTCTTCAATTCCTACATTCTTTATGCAAATATTTGCTGAGTTTCTAGTATTTAAATAGTTATTCAATTCAAGAAGTATAAATTTAATCAAAAATTGTCTAATTTTAATAAACCAATTTTTGGATAATTTAGTTTAAGAAAGTATTACATACAATTGTAATTTGTTGTTCATTTGATTTCATTAAAAATTGTGCGTTTATACAATCATAATATTCCATTTAAAAGACAAGAATTAAATGTTATTAGAAATCATTTATCGATTATAATTACTATAAATAAATTTCGATGGAAAGTTCTGCTAGTAAGAACAAGTATAATTATATTGCCCAATCAGATAATCGTGGTAATGCTGATGACTATAAGTATCAGACAGAAATGCTTATTAATGATTGAAATTTCAAAACTATTATCTCTTTAGAATTGTTAGTATATACGGGAATTGTAATTTGATCAATTTATCCTAAAAATAATCAAATCACATTTATTAATGACTACATTAAAATAATTTTTTGAAATTTCAACACCAATGCTCAGCTTGAAATTAAAATTACTTGGAATTTTGAAATCATATTGAAATTCCAGAAACACAAATTAGCTGATGAATTAATAATAAACATTCCTCACTTAAATAAAAAAATAAAAAATTTATCATTTTTTCCTTGTAATTATCAAATGAGAATTTCATTTTTTCATTTTAAATTTAGTTGTGCGATAGAATTTGCAAAATCAGGAAAGATTATAAGCATCGAATTGAATTTTTTGAAAATATGTGCAAGCATTACACTGATAACTTATCACATCGAATAAATGAATTTTCACTTAATGAAATGGAAGTTTGGCAAAAATTAAACAAACTTGAATGGGATCTAATTTTTCTTCAAGTAATTAGTTTATTGTATAAAGAAATAAGGTGCTTTCTTGGATATTTCAATTTTCAACCTTTCCAAAAAATTAAAAAAATGATTCAAATTCTGAAAAAATTTCGAAATTTATGAGAAAAATTGCTTATTTTTTTCAGCAGAATGTAATTTAATTCATTTTCTTCGCTCTTATTGCTTAATTTTAATGTTTTTTGAAAGAGAAAAAAAAAACTTTCTTTTAATTTTTTCCATTTTTCTGATGAATATAATTCATTGCAAAATGTTCTACTCAGTGTGTTGGACGATCATTCATTGAAGCGTCAACATCTTATCTATCAGAAATTCATTTTGATAATATTGAACAAACGGTTAATTATAATTGATTAAATTGTAATTTGAAATTTTGTAAAGAATGGCAAAGCATCGTAAGAAAGAATAAATTTAATAGAAAAATTTTTCTTGTGATTATTGAATTATAGCATCATTTCGCATTAAATTTAGCAATATGGCTAAGGCTAATCTTCCTCATTCAAAACATTTGCAGTTTCATAAAACGATAAAGAATCTTACTGGAATTGATAATATTCTTGCCGAGAATTATAACGCTTCTTTATCACCGGTAAATTTTTTGTAATATGGAATATATCAGTCCTATTATTGATTTTTTCTGCAATTTCTTTTTTCTTATTTCAATGGATAATAAAACTTGCAAAATATCAGATACTGAATGATATAATATCTTGAACAGCTCCTTTTGATATTTTTCATTCCTGGTTTATCATTTTTTGATCAATCACAGTTAATAACATTGATATATTGATAAATACAGTTGCACCAAGGAGATCAGGTAATGATAATAAAGTAAATACTATCTAATAGAAAGAACTTTTCACTCAAATAATAAAATGAAAAAAAAAAAAAAAAAAGAAAACTTTGCATAAATCAACAGGAAGTGCATTTCATCATGTAATCGGATAAATTAAATGATAAAATTGAAAAATTTTAATCAATCATTAATATGAGAATAATTCAGGTATAAAATTCAATAACTGATTAAATTAAAAAGTTTATAACGTAAGAATCTCTTTATTTAACCAAAACTTAGTAACAAATAAGAAAATATAATAATTGCACTGGAAAGCTATTAAAATAATTACTAACTGAAGTAATTAGTAATAATTATTACTGTTACCCAGTTTTGTTAATTATAACTTGTAGACAATATATATTACTAATTTAAAATATTAGCAAACATATTGACTTCTTTTTTCTTTTAAAAAAAAAATTTCATTTCTGATTTTAGTTTACAGAAGTATTACGATTAGTTTATAATTCGGTGCAAAATCTTCAACGATTACCGTATACATTGGATGGTACGATGGATGGAGAAAATATGGATCAGAATAATTTAATGGATGAAGCAAATAAATTGTTAACAATGTGTGCTAATATTCAGCAAAAAATTATGGTATATTTTGCCGCGAGAAATAAATTTATTTCAATTTAATTATATTTGAAAATTACTTCAACTCTTTCTAATTGGATTAATTTTACACTTTTCCTTGTTCAATTTGTTGTTTATTTCAGAATGTTGAATCTACCAGTAAAATAGGAAGTAGTGCTAGCAGTGATACAGAAGCAGCATCATCAGAAGGTAAATTCCTGTTGTGCTAGATTGTTCTGATGAAATAAATCAACCTATCAGTATTTGCTGTTTCTTTCTTTTACAGATGATAGAATTATCAGTAATTCGGATTTGAACAGCCAATGAAGAACAGTGAGTATGAAACATAATATGATTTATATTATAATGAATTTAGAAATAAAAATCTTGCAAAATGATTCTGTAATTCTTCCTTTTTAAATTTGTTGAAAAAAACTGTTGATTACTTCGACTGTCTACAGAAAATTACTGCCATTCTGTTTTACTGAGGGATAAATTCTCATGATATCAATCAATAAATTTGCGACATTCGAGAAATGAATTAACAAGGATATCATAATAATCTACTGAATATTGTGAAGCGAGAAAGAAAGTCCGAAATTAAATGCATCAATTCAGCAATAATACAGTCATTTCAACTGAAATGTAAGAATACTAAAACCAGGATAGCCATATCTAATCCATTTGACCTCCGCTAGTTGTGTCCAGTATTCTGATCTAACACGTTTAGCATTTTACAAACTTAATTAACATAGGATTTCACTTTAGTGATGCAGCTCATCTCAGCTTCTTCTATGTAATATAGAAGGAAAATTATCATACAATTTATTGGAGGGAAAAATATGCTGTTTTTTCCAACAAGATTGAGGGCAAGATTTTTATTTAATTCACAACAATTTAATACAATTAAAATCTCATGAAATCTACAAGGATAATTTGCAGGTTAATAGAATTTTACATTTCCAAATCAATTTCTGGAAACATATAAACATAGCGAAATGCTATCAAGTTACTTCACTAATGATCCCCTCTCCATAGAAATCAAACAGATTAAACATGATGGGAAAATGAATCTTATTAACTATTTCGAAATACCACTCTTTCGTATTCAAAATTCATTATATAGATCACTATACATTTTTCCATCAGAATGACGACACATTTAATATCTATTACCAAAACTATTTTGAAATTAACTTTGAAATACCTTATGATTGGGAGAAAAAATTTTTCAGGATTATTAGGTAAGTCATTTCGAAAGGAAGTAGTTAACTTGGAATGGAATATTCACAAAATGGATTGAATTTTAAGCAAAAAAAAAAGTTAAACTTCATGGAATAATTCCACAAATAGAAACCTGAAGGGCATTAGTTAATGGAACAAATTATTTAATACTATCATACAAATTCAAAATTATTAACAAAAAGATTTTTCATATCAATTTTGTCGCAGTGCTGCCAGACGTTGTGTCAGTTCATCATTTTCCGCTGTCGATGTTGAAACTTTACCACCAATTGATGCTGTTGATGGCATTTCCATGTTCAATTCCAAACTGCAATTTTACAGTTTACCATAAAAAACTCTAAGTAAGCATGGAGATACTTTGAATTTTTTTTAGATTGGTTTTCAGTGGGAATTAAAAATGTTCGAAAAACTATGTCGTTCCAATTTCTCTTTGAAGAGATCCTTAAAAATTTTCTATTTAACTGCCAATAATACGAGAGGAAAAATGGGAGAAGGACATAGAAAAGACAAATATATCATTAAGTCTTCAAACTAATAATATTACACATATGTGATAAAATAATGAATTTAGATGGAATAAAGTAGAATGACCTGCATAATGTAATGCAATAACATCAACGAAGTGATACAACAAAGCTAAAGTTATCTTAAAACAATTTCTATCTCCTCATGTAAGATAAAAATAAAACACAATTCACAAAGCAGTGGAAAAAAAAAAGAAAAAAAAAAACATACCCAGCCTTATCTGCTGCTTCTTGGATTAAAGCATTCACTTGTGCTTGAGGTGCGTTTAATGTTGTCGTGGCTGTCATTGAACCTTCCATTGTGGCAGACTGTACATCCAAATTTTCAAAGTCTTTTTCAAAACGATCCATCAAATTTTGCACTTTTTCTAAATTCATCGAGCGTAAGGCTGATTCCATTGCTTTGACAACACCCGACATACTTTGCGTTACACGTTTTTGAGTAGCAGCCGTCTCCAAAAATCAACATTTTACATCACGTCCAATTCCAAACTTTTTTTGCTCCCTTTTTTTTCTTTTTTTTTTTTTAAGAACAAATGAATACATCAATAATCTCCCAATATTTTGTTTCTCATGAACTTATTGAGAGCGAAGATTAAGCTTAAGAAATGTTATATTTATCTTAATGTCATTCTTTACAACACTTAAACTTTTACTGCATTTGAAAATATATCGTATGAAATGATCAAATAATACTAGATGCTTTTTTCTAATATTAAAAATTAAGTACTTTATGCAAAATCAAAAAAAGACGATAAATGAAAAAACCTGTACACGTGCTGCTACCGCGTCGATTCGTGCCGACATCCTTAAATAATTTAATGCTTCATTCTTTTTACGTATAGCATTTTCAGCGTGTACCTGCGCTACTTCCATATTACCTTTCTGTAATGCTAACAATTTAATGAAAAAATTTTTTGAGGAATAAAAATGTTGCACAAAATTAAAAGGATAAAATTAAATTGCTTATGAGATGATAGGATTTGCTTAGCTCATTTACGCCACAGTTTAAAAGATAATAGGGAAAAGATATATTATATAATAAGTAGGAAAAAAGACCTTTATTGCATTTGTTAATTTTGTCTTCTCTGCCTTTTCTTCTTTTTCGCATTTCTTCGAGTTTCGCTGTAATTCTTTCGAAGCAAACTTCAAATTGAAAAGATGATCTAAAAGTTCTGCGCAAAATCTAGTAAAATTCAAAGAAGTATCAAAACTATGTTGCAATAACAATTAAAAAGTCTACTGTCAATAATTGGGCTAAACAGATCAGCAAATCTTCAACGGAACTCATTAATATAAAAAAGAACAGAAAACGAAAATGATGCAAGTCAATGTATTTTCCTTATTTATTTATTTTCTTAAATTGAAGAAAAAAAAATTGCATAAATATTACAAAATGAGGTGGGATGATGAAATTTTGATAATTTAAAAGTATTATATAGAATAAACTTTACTGTCTAATGACATCGTATGATTGTCGATGATATGAAATCGCTTAACCTCTACGCTACAGCTTGGAATAAGTAAACGTGTATCTGAAATTATTCATAATTTTTCTAAATAAATTTGAAAAATAGAATAAAAAAAGTAAAGTCAAAACATTTGTCTTATTTCCAAATCTGAAATTAACCTATCCACTTCACACAGACTTGAAACCAAATCTGCTGTCTACCCACAACATAAATTACTAATTAAAAAAAATAATTCCAATTGTATAAGTTCATACCGAACTTGGTGACTCATGGCCGTCAACATTATACAACTTTTACTCGAGAACGTTATGCAACTTCTCTTCTCAAGTCGGTGTTATTGTCTCGAATATTTGCATGCTTTGGTTTAATTTGCATTACAAGTGAGTAAATGAGTGAACGGATGATGAATTAATTGTTCATAATAAACAAATAGGAATAAACAAGTAAATATAAATAGAAATAACAGATTTGTAAACATATGCATATGTAAAATGTTATGTGAAAGTATTTGTTTCAAATTTAAAAAAAAAAAAAAACGTATGCAGTTTTATTTATATATTGATATGAACAAGTATGCATTTTTAATATTATAAAGGAATATAATTTATACATATCGTTATGCATAGTATATTTACATAAGTCTTGATATAACTTAGCTATTGCCATTTGGCATCAAAATTTGACTTTTTGAAAACAAATCAAATTTTGGGTCAAATTTGCCACTTCTAATGCAACTTTATTGACATCTTTACGATTTAAATGATAATACTATTGTTGACAATTGCCATTGCCATGGATTATAAGTCCACTTTAAAATCTTGTAACCATTCTTCTTCTCTTTTTTCTCTCTTTCTTTTCCTCTCTCCCTCTCTCCCTTTCTCTAGTGCTCTTTCTCTTTTATCCTTGATTTTTATCTCCGAAAATTTTGCAACTTTCATAACTGATGATAACAATAACAATATTGTGAATAACAAATATTTGAAGTTTCCTTCAAAATATTTGGTTGAAGAATTGAAAAATCATTTTCATTTCGTAAATTGTTCAAATTGTTTCATTATAAATAAGGATAATGATAAAAATACTACTAATTCTTAGTTATCATTACATCCCCATAATTTAAATTTCGAGAAATTCGTTCAATTTAACATTTCGTTTTAAATAATAATAAAAAGGAATGGGGAAAAAAAGAATGTAAGGTATTTTGCTTTAAAAAGGACGAAGGCAATGCAACATTTGGTATTTTTTCGATTATTATATCAAAAAAAAGAAAAAAGGAAGAGAAAAAGAAAACATGAGAAGCGAAAGAATGAAATGACGATTTCAAGTTTTAAGGAAGAGAAAGAATCAAATATGCACAAGTTTTGAAAAGCAAAAAGAATGCAACGGTATTTCGAATTTGAAGGAATTGATGGTTGCTACTATCTCCATCGAAATGATTCAAAACAAAAAGTATCTTTTTCATGTATTCATTGATTGCAATTGGTTTAATGATGAAATGGAACAGTCAATGCATGTTCTATGATTCCTTCCCATTTTACGAAAGATATATTCATATATTGTTGTATTGTCACTTGACAGCGCCTCCCTTCTTGTCACAATTTCTTCTTCACTTAAATCATTTCAAGTTGTCGCAAATTCCTCGCTCTCGCCAGCATCATTTCTATTTTATATACTTCAACTATCACTTATAATCAAATCATTAAGCATTATATATTGTGATTTAATTTTACTTATCACAATGAATATAACAATTTGTTACGATATATTTAATTACATTTATTACATTTCAAACGAATCATTATCACTTTTCATATAAATTGTATGAAAGGATTGTTATAACTAATAATAATAATAATAATTAATAATAATAATAATAATAATAATAATAATAATAATAATAATAATAATAATAATAATAATAGTTGTGATAATTGTGATTAAGATCATCATCATCAAGGAGATTTAGTGGGATATTGTTTTGTTTTTATTCAGATATGATACCGTGGCATAGATGACTATATCAATCCTTAACTTATATTATCTTAATTCGTTATCATCATGCAAGTAACATAATTAAAATATCCATTCTTTTTTTATATTCAGATTGTTGAAGTATTAAGTGAAAATCATGCATAATATATATCCCAGCAAAATAAGCGATATATCTCATTTGATAGATTTCATTTTATTACACAGTCGATCTGTCATTGTTTCATAAATTAAAAATAAACATAATCAATTACTTTCGGTATGGCCATGAAATGATCTGTCGAATATTTGATGATAATATTTCAATGAAGAGAAACACTCTTTCTCTCTCTCTATATATATATATATATATATATATATATATACTTATTTTCGCAAATTGCTATGTGAAATGAAACTTATCAGCTATCTATTTATTATTCCATCACAGTTGATAACAATATGGAAATATTATCAAAGATAGTTATCATTAATATATAATAGTATATTGAATATTATTCATGAAGTTGCTTCATTCATGCTTTGTTTCTCCAAAAATATATTTATGTAATTTTACTTTCTAGCAAGATATTAAGTACTAACTGACTAATTAATTCGTTTTTTTGCTTAATTTCAGATTAAACAAATTTAAAAATTTATAACTTAAATTTACCAGCATGTTCTATTAAAATTTATATATATATGTTTTTTTTTCTTTCAATTTTAAAATGGACGCGAATTTTTGGATCCAGTCAATAATTTCTTTTAGGTATTATTTATCAGTCCGACATATGTAAAGAAGCGCGAAGGTCAATAGGTATAGAGTTAATTCATAGTCGATTTGCTAGATGGCATATATGTGAAGAGCAAAGGTCAGCTTCGCATATGTATAAAGTGAAGGTCATTTGGCATATCTATGATGGTAAGGGTCAGTGTGGCATATATATTGGGGAGTGAAGATCAGTTTGATGTATTATGGAGAGCAATGGTCAGTATAGCGTTCTGATGACCTCCAGTATTGTAACCGTTTGTTTTTTGGCATATTTTGGCATTTTTCCAAGATATTTTAAAAATTAGAGCGAAAGACAAAGTATCGGGATCCCCAAAAATGATAAAAGAATTATATTTTTTTGACTCATTTTTTTGAAAATGTTATTACTTAAGTATTATTCCTTTAATATCTTATCATTGCTAATTTTCGGATTATAATATCTTTTATAATTCCATGAGAACTAAATTATAATTGAAAGTATATGTGTAGACTGCGTGAAACACGTATATCGATTACGTGGTACAATTATCATGTTCACTTGATTTATTATTATTATAAATCTTAATACAAGTTTGGTCCAAATAAAATCATGTTTATTCTGTTTAATTTCAATCTAAAAAAAAGTTTTAAAAATCAGAAATTAATGTAACGAGACTAATTATTCCATTTTTTGCTCTAAAAAATTGGAAGAAAGTTTCAAAATGGATCATAACTCCCTCACTAGTCTATTTGTCATCTTGGCACATGTGAGGAAGCGCGAAGGTCATCTTGAAATATCTGATGGAGAGTGAAGGTCGTCAGTGTGCGTTCTGATGACCTTCTGTCCTGTGACTTCCTCATTTTGTTTTTGCCATCCCTTATTTATCCTACCAAGTTATTTTAGAAGTTGGAACTAGAAATAAGGGAACACAATTCTGTGATCGTCTTTTAGATGAAAAACATATACTTCATCAAATTCAATTCAGAAAAGTTCTAGAATTTGTAAACTAATCCAGGAAATTTTATTTTATTTGATTTTTTCCCTTACTATTCTCGATTTCTATTATTTAATTTTATTCCATTTTGTCATTTTTATTTATAAATTTTCGTTTTTCATTTTTGCTTACTTCATTCATTAGTTCAATTTAATTTTTGCAATCTTAATTTAAAACGAAAATTTGAATTCAATACTCATATTTACCACTATAATAATTTAGCAGAAGGGTGAGACAGAAGGATATTGCATAATGTTCTTTCATAACTTTTTCGCATTATCCGCGCTCATTTGTTCTAGCTACTTTTCCTTTGGGGTGTCGCGGGATGAAATCCAGTATTTTCGAGTAATTTTACTTAGATATGATATAGGTACTAATATAATTCTTTTTTTTATTTCCATTTTTCTTTCTTATCTACCAAGAGGTCTCAATCTTTTTTGATTTTTTTTTTTTTTTTTTGTTTGAAAAGATTAATTTCTTTTTCTTTTTCGTACTATTGCTTAAATTTTTCTTCTCTTCTCTTCTATCCGTTATTTAATCTCCCTTCATATTCTTAAATAATTTGAATATTTATTAATTTGTTCATTTATTTTCGAAAAATAAATTATGATTGAAAATATTTGGATGTGAAATGTATGCGCTTAGTGATTTGCATATTTACAATTCAATTTATCCGGTCATTTCGTCCAGACTTCATCGTCAATTAAAATGTTTAAATTTAAGAGCTATTTTATATAGACATATTTAATCAAATTATATTAAGGTACAAATTTTCCAGCATTTTGAGCGGGATCCGAATACTAGATAGTTAATTCTCATTTTGAATTTTTGAAAAAATGATTCGAAACTGGGGTACTATACCGCAAGCATTTGTTGCTTCATTGTTTACATGGGGTGTAACCGCTCTTGGTGCTGCCGTTGTTTTCTTCATACCGCCGTCGAGTAAAAAGCTACTTGGTAAGTACAAAATAAAAATTTGTGAAATTTCCAGTCTAAATTTAAGAGGGACTTGTTGTCAAGTTCCAAGCAACATTTTTTTTTTCTCTCAAATTGCAATTTTTTTTTTTTGCAGAATTACTTGAATTAAATAATTAAAATACTTAGGAAGTGATTTGAACATATTTAGAATTAGTTAATCGACTTGGAATAAGTAAGACGAATAGTTAAAATCTGATAAAGACTATGAATTTAATACTAAAAAAATAATTGAAATTAAAATGACTACCATCAGCCAGGATTTCGAATTCAGTAAATGAGGTTGTTTAGCAAGTTTAGAATAAATTATTAAGGCGCTGTTAGTAATCGAACAAATTACGATTCATCAAGAATTCAAAATTAAGTTAATCGAACCTAAATAGTACCATTCACTATCTACTCAAACTAAATTGACGAAATTATGAGCCAATCAGAAAAAAAAAATTAATTAGCCTTCAGTAAAATAAAAATATGTAAATCGAAATAGATGCCATCAGATTGGGTGATTCGAATCGAAGCTTTTTTCTGTTTTATAGATATAAGTTTGGGTTTTGCTGCCGGAATTATGACAGCGGCATCATTTTGGAGTCTGTTAGCACCGGCAATCGAATTAGCGGAAGTAGAAATGGGCCGTTTTGCATTTCTTCCAGTTGCTGTCGGTTTTGCTGCTGGTTCGGCTTTTGTCTATGCAGCTGATCGGGTAATGCCAAGGTGAGGGAAAGAATTGGTATTATATAAATTTTATTGTTTTTAGAGTATTTAAAGGATGACAATAATTTTATCAACAGAAATTTTTTTTATTATAGTTTTTCTTGTATTTTTAAAATGCAAAAGGGTATTTTGTAATATATCTTTCTCATCGTTATACCATGCATATGTACTGTTTTAAAAATCCTCAGATTTATAAAAGATTCAGGATTCCTAAAATTCAAGGACTATGCATCTTTTTCATGACATCTTTAGATGACTTGAGTAGCTATAATATTTCAAAAAATCTTTTTTTTTTCTCATTCTGTGTACGAGAACTTCTAATTTCTTAGAAAAATAATTGCTATTCTTTGGTTTAATTTTAGTTGTATGTTTTCGGGAATGTCAGTGGTGGATCTGCTAAAGGAAGATGTCACAGTAGTCGATCAAAAAACAGTTAAATCGTTGGATGTGATTGTTGAAGAAAGCATATCAATGGTGAAACTTAAGGAATCAAACGATAATATTGCACGGTATGGATCTGCTCCTGCAAAAACAACCGGCCAAATAATCCGTCAGCGAACTGCCAAAAATAGGTGTGGCCGTCCGTTGACTCTACCGTACTGGAGTTGACTTCGCTTGAAATTTTCTTGTACAATTTCCCCTTTTTTGTTTTGCTTCAGTGATGGCAAAACTCTCTCCAAAGCTTAAAAAAGGGTTGAAATAATTGTACGAGATCAACTCTTTCACTTCTTTTTCTTTGAACTACTGGCCATCGCATGGATTTCATTTTCTTTATTTTCATCGAAAAGTTATTTCCGAATATTATCGGTTTGTTTTCTAAATGCTTCAATTGCCGTTTAATCTGCGATGAGCATAAAAAAGTTCGTCAAAATCATTTTTTTTTTTTTTTTTTTTAATTCCAAGATCTGAAGAAATTCACGGAGGAAATTTATTCATATTAAACAATGTGAGCGATCTCATATGTCAGCAAGCGATAAAATGCGCTTTTCAATTGATATTGAAAAATGCAGTGGCTAAAATTTCCATTTGTTATGACTGTTCTGATATTATAAGAAACTGGTAAAATATGACATATATATATATATATATATATATATATATATATATATATAATTTATTCAGCAAACCAGTATTATCGCGACCTCGTTAAATCCCTTGGTGTATATATATATGAAAGCCCCGAACTGACATAATCTTTGGCGTTAAATCATATTTCGTAGTCTCTAAAAAGTGAGCATTAGGATTAGAATAATGCTGTTAGTTTGCAGCTCGTAATATTAGCGTACCTTTGGAAACTTAAATGTTTTATTTCAACAAATGCTTTTTATATTTTTCGCAGCACTTTTGTCTGTTGTGAAGCTTTGCATGTAAATTGGCTTTTTAAGCAATCAAAAAACTACATCAAAATCTAAATCAAAACAAAATAATGCTGTCGTTTCGCTTTAGCATCCATCAAACAGAAGCAAATGATGCCACAGCTGCTACCAACAATACTGGCGGAAGTACTTCAGATGCGACAACAGCAGCAGTAACAACGACGGAAAACGACAGTCGAGCAGTTAATAAAGAACAGACTCTTGTTTCGTCTATCTCATGGCGACGCATTCTTTTGCTAATTATTGCCGTAACAGTGCATAACATTCCGGAAGGTATAGCTGTTGGTGTTGCATTTGGTATGTTTTTGGTTTTTATAATTTTTTTTTTTTTGATCAGGATTCCTGGAGAGGATTAAATTTGTGATTTGCATATGTTATTTAGTTTTCACACATTACTTATACCACTCGTTTTGCTGTTTGGAAGATGTTTTTCGCAACTTCGATGTTTCGTCGGACGCTTATACTTTCGAAAATCTCTCATTGTTAATTTTTTTTTTTTTTTTTTTTTTGTCCATCTCGAACTAATCATTCCCGTAAAATAACTTTCGTTTTTGTTTGAGCTGAAATTTATTATAAACGAAATCTCTTATTTTTTCGGCAAAATTGAGGAATTGAAATTCGTCATATGTGATTTCAAAAATTAAGTTTAATGCTTGTGAGATTGATTGTATGATTAGAGAATGATCGAAGTATTGGTTTCCTTCATTCAAAAATAATCTCATTTTGAAATTAAATTTTGAATCTGTTCATAGGCTCTATTGGGAAAACACCTAAAGCAACGTTCGAATCGGCTTTTGCATTGGCACTTGGTATTGGTTTGCAAAATTTCCCGGAAGGATTAGCCGTTTCACTCCCACTTGCCGCTTTTGGTCATACGAAAATGAGGGCTTTCTTTTATGGACAACTATCCGGTTAGTTATGACGACTTTTTTTTTTCGAGAACTTTTATCTCTCTCTCTCTATATATATATTTTTTCAAGCTTCAGACTAACTTTTAATACAAGCTAAATTAGATTTGAAAAATTTCTTAGAAATCATCTTAGTACTTTTTTTTGATCGAACAAATTAGTATTCATAATACTTTAATAACATATGAATCTGATGACGAAATTTGACGGTTAACATTTTGAAAACTGTTTCAGGAAGTTGTTTTATTGTTGTTTATGTATGTGGCTCGGTAGTTTCTTTTAGAGAATATTTGGACAACCTTAGTACACTGTGGTTGTATAAGCCTAGATGATGAATTTTTTTCAAATTTAATAGAGTTTCTTTTCTCAGTCCGTGACTTTTTTTAAAATGAAACCAAATATTCTTTGTTTTTTTGTGAAATTTCAATTTTTTCCGAAATTTTTATTCAATTTTTTGGAGAAAAATGAAACAATCGTCAGAATTAGATGGTTACTGGTTATAATTTTATACTTCTTTTTTTCTCATGTTGTTCCTGAGTGGTCTATAATTTTATGGAATAATCTTCCACTTCATTATAAGTAAATATAAATATTCTACCTCAGGATAATTTTCTTGGGCCGAAAAGTTCCAAAATCTTTTTGCTTAGGTATGGTAGAACCAATGGGAGCATTGGCTGGTGCAATTGCAGTAGTTTTGATGGAACCAATTTTGCCGTATGCGTTGAGTTTTGCCGCAGGTGCAATGATTTATGTTGTTCTGGATGATATTATTCCAGAAGCACAACGAAATGGTAATGGTCGGTTAGCATCACTAAGTTCAGTTGTTGGTTTCTTAATTATGATGGCATTAGATGTCGGCACTAGTTAATTATGATAATAACAATAATAGTTTCGGATCTTCCAGTTAAAATTACTTTGCTGACTTTGTTGATTTTATCAAATTTTCATTTTTCTTGTCATATATTGTATTTTACTTTTGAATTTGCGACTAAATTTTATCATTTGTCTGGACATTATAAATGTTAGCTTGTTTCCGTACGTTCATTCTGTTGGCGATCATTTTGAATGAAAATTAGGACTGATAAAATTATTGTGGAATAAACTGGGCATGTTATGAATTTAAAGAAGGTATCAAAATTTGATTCAATGTTATGATTTGGAGATAATTTTTTATGCTGGTTTAATCTACATTTTTACAAATAATATAATTAAAATTAGCAAAATGCTTCCTAAACTCAAAGCTCAGGGAAAATGCAGCACATATAACAGATCATTAATATCCACTAATGATCTGTTATATATATTTCTTCGTTTTTGCGTATGAAATTTTAGTAATTTTACGCATTATGTCATACATGTCTTAATTATATTTTCCAATTTTGAAGTGCTGTTTCGATCACTTTTCAGCGCCTTTTCTGACCAATATTCGTATTATTTACCAGTATTTCTGAATGGATTCAAGTTTTTGCGCTATCTAAGATACTTTTTATTTCTACTTCTGATTATTAATCATCGAGAAAACGTAATTTAGACGGTTTGCTAAATAACTTATTGAACATACAGTTATTTAGAAATTCTGAGTATTCAATTGTGATTCAAATTTTTGTAATAGTTCAAATTTCTTTTTTAATTATTTTTTCTCAGAGAAAAACTGAAAAGCAAGAAAATAATTCGATGGATTAAACGATAATTCACTTGTTATAGATAGACTTACTGTTGAAATAATATTGTCATAGATTCTTTCAGTTTCAAGGCATTCCAAAGTTTCGAAATATTTCACTTACATATTATTGTTGATACATATCAGCCTTATTTATTCAGTGTTTAGAAGTTTCTTATTATTTCAAAATCATTGCTATGTAGTTTATATGCCCATCTTTTGTTTTTTTTCTTTTTATTTAAGATTCTAAATAATTGTCAGGGTATCATATTCCGATAGAAAGCACTTATATATGTTGCTGGCTGCGCCAATTCTAGCCTTGGATAACTGTGAAGAAAGGAAAATAGCAATGCTTTTGTTTTTTGATGTTTTTAGCATCTTTGAAGAATTATGAAGTTATGCAGTACTTAATTTCAAGGATTTCTGGCAACTGCCGTCGGTCGAGCATTTTTTGAGAGATGGGATGATTTAAGGTGTTAAAGCCTGACTTTATTGTATTTCATTGATATGGTTTGTGCTTTATTATTTGCATTGCAGATTTCTTTTCTCTACATTAACAGTAACAATAAAATATTTAGAAGAGTCACAACCTTGAAAACAAAAAAAAAAAAAAAAGAAAAAAAGGATTGAATCTTTCGAATTGAAGTCATGCTTCCTTCTTCTTACATATCCTGGAAAATATTTCACTTCTTAATTGCATGTTGCTGCAGCCTCTGGATTGATGATTTTAATTTTAAGTATTACGCACCACTTTGATTCTGATATTCATGCATTTTTCAAGTAAAAAATAAGCGAAGCTTACGGAGAATATTATATGCAAGAAGAATTTATTTAGTAGGCAATCATGACTTCAATCTTATGTATTAGTGCATTAAACATATTTTGCTACATCCAGAAATCGACGTTCTGTCTCAAATGCTTTACCCGTTTGAAATTAGCATTGTTATCGACTGAAAGATTTAAGCATGACCAAAAATTGAAATACAATTTACAATAAGTTAAATGGTACTTCGATTTAACTCTTGTCAATGAAATTTACTTTTTTCATCATATATATATAAGCTGATTTGAGGATTAGTAAATTGAGGATCACCAATTGCATTGAAATTTGAACGTAAAATCTCCATCTGATGAGAATTTGAATTAATTGATATTTGAAGATTAGGGGATTGGCATTATACTACCAGACAAACAAAACGTAATTCCTGAGTTGTTACAAAACATTACAGGAATTACGTTTTGTTCGTAATTCCTGTTACAGCACAATACAAATGTTCCCTGTTAAAAAAAAAGAAACGAGCAAAATACGGACTATCAGTTATTAGTTACTTGCACGATTCAGAAAATAATTGAGCAAAGAACATGTTCCTTTGCAGATACTTGAGAGAATAGCAGATTCATCAATTCATTTCTTTCAACCAATTGGGTATATGTTCCGTCAAGAGCAAAAAAATAATTGCATTCGAGACAACATAAGTCAAGGCATTCTTTTAACATTTCCAGCAATGGTTATTGAAACTATTAATATACTTGAACTTGTTTTATATTCGTTGACCAAAGATACTGCCGACTAACCACGTCTACTGCCAAGCATATTCGTAAGTACTTGATTTGTCAATCGAAAATAACAAAATTTTTCTTCATGAGCAAATCAATTTAAGATCTTTTCAACGATAATTTCAAAGAAATAGACTAGCCGATCAAAAATGCAGAAAAAAAATCAAACAAAAACACGGGATATAGGGATATACCAACTTATTTTTTTCTCTACATCTTCATTTAGACTGGAAGAGTAAGATGAGCCATACATAATGCAAAAACTTCTTTTTCAAGAAGAGAAACTGTGACATTAACTTCCAGGAAAGTTGAGTTTCAGTTATTCTAGGATTGTTGCATGTGAATTAAAAAACAAAATTAGTCAAAAATCGATTTCGTGGAGTAATTTTGAGTCAAAATTTTACTTGTGCTGAGAAAACTTCTAGATTCTTCTATTTACTTAGACAAAAAAGGATGAGAAATAAGTATCCCTTTTTTTTGAAAACATTAAAATAATAAACTTGATGACTTCATCATAGAAGAGCTTGATGGGAAAAGCTTGAACTGAATTAATACTAACTATTAAAATCGCTTCTTTTTAAGCACCAAAATATGATGAAAAAAAAAACCGACAGGGTAAAATATATCAGAAACTTGTAACAACAGAGCTTTATATTCAGATGAAACGACGCCAGAAAATTGTCCATTGGTGAGAGTTATTCTGTTGTAGAGACAAAGAGAGAGAACTTTTTGCTAGATTTAAATAAAGAACTAATTAAGCATGTACACGTTCGTAACTTCAAATGATAGTGTATAAGTATATCCTAAGCGCGCAACCTGTCACTTTATGATCTTGTCACATTGCATATTTCTGAGTCCATTCTCGAGCTAATTGGTTATACCTGCAATAATTGATTTATTTAAAGTATCTCAAAATTTAAAAATTCATGGAATCCAATAAAGAAAAAAGAATCACTTTAACATAATCTAAATTTTACATATTCATAATGAAACTAATATCCAAGCAATATCGATATTAACCTCACAACTACGACGTTATACTTCAAATATGGAAAAATTTATTTAACTTGGCTGATAATCTATTTAACTTGACACAGAGATAAATGATCATTTTAGAATTAACTACTTACACAAAGGCAGTAATTTGTTTTACTAAAAACTGATCACTCAATAGTATCATTAAAGTTTTGTTTGAAATACATGTCTAATCTTCTTTCGGCACCACTATGGTGTTGCTGTTCATTTTGATAGCTTGACAAAATCTTTAAAAAAATTCGCGAAATTATGATTGAAAAAACTAATTAGTGTAATAAGCTCTGTTCATAAAAACAATTTTTTACATAATTTTTCTTAAAAAAAAAAAAAAAAGAAAAGACACTACCTATCACGATCTGTTTTGTAGACACGAGCAATTTCCGGTACCAAAGGATCATCTGGATTTGGATCGCAAAGAAGCGAACAAATCGACAAAAGCACTTTGGATATAGTAAGTGCCGGTGACCATTGCGAACGCAATATATCCAGACAAATACTACCGTTGCTGTTAATATTTGGATGGTACATACGCGTCGTGAATGCTACCTTCGGCGGTTTAAATGGATAATCGGTCGGAAAGTGAATCGTTAAGAAAAAGACACCACCTAAATTGTTCTTCAAGAAATGTAAACAAGAAATAAACTGTACTATGTATTCTCGAACCTTCAGCTAACGAAAAGACAGGCTGTGACATTTTTGATGATAGATCAGAAATAGAAATATTGAAAGAGTTGCATTTTTTGATTTTTAATTTTTTAAATTCGCTTGTAATGACAGAATTACTTATCATACATTAAATTGTTAGGAAACATTACAAAGAAGTAAGATGAACTAATTCATCGCTCCATATCCATATGTGATATATAGCCGTCATAATTCGAAGTATTTAAGCAAACTTAAAAAATTAAAGAAAAACCCGCAGTAGGAAGTATGACAAATTATGCCCTGTCCAACGTAATATCAACTTAAAATTGATATACCTTGATAGGGTGATTCCGGAGGACCCATTATAGTCGCTTGCCAATGAAACAAATCATCACCAACTGGACCCGCGCTACACTGTGCCGGTGGATCCCGACCTAAATCCTGAAGCTCTTTCTGAATTCGCTTAAGTGCCATATTACACTAAAGCACTATGTTTGGCCGGACCCAGCACTAAAATATAAAATGATAGTAATTATTTTTAAATTTTTTGCAGAAAAAAAAATTACGAAAGGTGAAAAGTCATAATAACAACAACAATAAAATGAAACGACAGAGATTACTTCACCAATGTCTGGACCTTATTTTAAGATTGAAGCAAACACCAAGAATTCCTCCCAAAACATCTGGTAGAGTATAAATGAGATATTTAATTGAAACTAGAGAATATATCGTAAGTAAAAATTATGTCTTAAAATAGATTACAAATAGAAAAGAAAAATAAGAGACATAAAAGATCAGTGAATTGCAATAAAATGGATAAGGAAAAGCATATCGAAGTGTTGTACATATCTATCGAGAAATTACAGTTTACAGAGAAAGATACAATTCGAAAGAAACAATTGGGTAAATTAGACAAGTAAAATTATAATATTAGAGGACTACAACATTACATTTCAATGTATTACGCATTCGTAGTTTCAGACCTAAAAGGAATAGAATCTATCTGGAATAGAACCAATAACTACAAATAATGCAACAAATTTGGCGTTTCTTAGCGAGAAATTCTAAATGCAAATTTTAAGCTTAAGAAAGAGTTATACATACGCTTTACATAGACCGCTTCTATTAGCAAAAGCTAATTTGAATGGGATATGATTAGAACATCAGCTTATTACGATAGAAATGGAACGAAGACGGTTGGTTGAAAGAAAGCATGGCAAAACTTCGGCTCTTTGTGATATGTTATAAATGCTTTAGCAAGTTCTCAAAAAATCTTAATTTGATATTGGAGGCTAAAGTTTGGGATAATTCGAACAGTTGATGGCTTAAGTTAATTAACTCAAAGAATCGAAAGAAATGATTTGATAAGGTTTTTCCTTTCGATTTGTGGAATCCGATCATATCATCATAAGTTGTTTGATGAATATGTAATGCATTATGTACTACAAAAAATGCAAACAAATCGACGGACTTGAGCGAAATCTTTGTTTGTTTGTTTTTTTTTAACAGAAAAATAAAGCAAGCATTGAACGAAGTAGCATAACAGCAGGGCAATACAACTATACTAGCATGAAATAGTGATCAAATGTACTAAGAACGAGTTTGCATTATATTGCTTCCAGAAATGCGAGTGCAAGTTCCACTCTTATGCATATACATGCGAAAATGCGTGCAATCCGTTTTGAAGTACGAATTTTGTTACTCACTCAATGATACAAATATAGGACACCATATTGTCATAATAATCAATGATCTTTGATCTTGAACTAGGTTCTGAGATAATAAGCTAAACTAAATGAAAAGAAGCATGCAAAATTTAAACTGCAAGGCATGCAAATTTCAATCACTGAACGATTACTCGGAGAAATACTGTGTTAAGTCAAGGAAATACTACCCATTTCTAACTTATAAAATATCTCCAATTCTAAAATCGAAAAAAATCGTTAATTTTCCAGAATCAGTACTCGTAGGAATCTAAACTAGCGAAAATTTCAGCAACTTTTGTCAACTATTCTATTGAACCGTGTAATACAGTTTATGGGAAATGAAAAGCTAATGTTTGTATTGATAAAAAAGTATGGAAATTCGCAGAATATTTCCTATTCACCGGAAATCCCATTCTTTTTCCTATTTAGTATTAATATAAAAACTTCACTAAAACAGAAAAGAAAAAGAGACGGAAAATTTTTTTTTCAAAAAACTTAATTTCAGAGGAATGAATGACAAAGGTTTTGAAAAATGAGAGGAAATTTTCAGAAACATTACAATAAAAATCTAGAAAATGTATGGAGGAATCTACTGATTAAGGTAAAAAGATTAAAGGAAAATGAAAAAAAAAAACACTCTGGAAGAAAACAAATTCCGAAAATGAATGAAAGAGTTCCGGAAATGGAGAAATTTTTGCAAAAGACGAAATAAGGACAAGAACGTGCCAGAATATACTGTCTAAGAAATGTTTAGAGAAGGAAAAAAAATTGGATTTGAATAAGATCGGTCGCTGGTTCAATAATTAATTTCCATTCTTCCTCTTATACATTACGTAGATATTCATTCATAATGACGTCATTATAAGATGACAATCATTATATCCGAGATATTTTCAAGTATGGTGACTGTCATCGTCATATAAAATGACAATCACCGTCACTTGAAAATACCTCTTCTATGATGCCTAATTGTGATACTGTCTAAATGAGAAAACCTGATATTCTAATATCAAATTTTCGGATGATTTAATATCAAATTTTTTAAAGATGCGGAAAATCAAAGATGATTTTTACCATAATGCTAAATCCATTGCACAATGCTGCCCTATCTCCGTTTCTCATCGTGATATCAGTTGCAAAAAGAATGACCAGATAAGAAAATTACCGGATAGCAAGAACCCTGCGAAACCCATCCTACAACCTAAAACCCACCGCACGAATCACCAGAAAATCTGCTTCTCCTACTCGCACTCACTCACCTCTCACTTCTTACTCCATGCAAGCTTTCGTCTCGAAAGTAATTCATTTCGAAATCTATGAAATTTCTAAATAAATTTATTTTAAAATCCATTCGAAATAGTTACACTACAGTCTACCGTTTATTACAAAATAAATTTTCAGCAGCAAATTAAATTCCTATTTAAAAATTTTCATCCGAATGAATTCTTCTCAATTAAACAAGACGAAATTTCCCAGAAATGATTTCTGATTCTATCACACCGTAATATAAGGCAATACTAATACCAACGGTTAATTAAGCATTTGCTGTCTTTCTAACAAATCATTCCATCAACAATAATAGAAATCGATGCAAATTTATTTATGTGAAAAGTGAAGTTATAATTGCATTAATTCTAAATTTTTTCTTCCAAAAATACCTTGAAATCTATTAAATTAACAATCCAGTTGAGTTGACAAGAATAATATAGTACTTCAAAATTAAGATATCAGGATATTGCTGCAATTTCAAGAGATAATAAATACTGGGATGCCTCGACAATTTCAAGGGAACAATAATAGTGACATCGAGAAACATAACAGGCCATATTTCTCCGGTATTTACAGGCAAGGGCATAAACGAAAGCCATTTTATGTATTATTGTGATTAAGTTTGAATAGTTTTCTTTTTTTCTGAAGTCGCTGAGATTTCTATCGTTTGTTTTTGGCTTTTTCGCGAGTCTGTATTACTCATTATGATTTTTATCATAACTCTCCCATCATAATTCGTTGGTTTAAGATGTAAACTTGAAGACATTATTAATGTGAACCACCAATAATTATCGTAATATCTACCTAAATAATTTTTATCATATCAGGTATTATATTTTAGATAATCATATCAAATGTGGCCAACTCGCGTGTTATCACGCAGTGTACGTCGTACTTATATGGAATTGGATTATACGAAACACATACCCAAAGAGTATGTGAAAAAAGTGAAACGCATAGTTCCTAGAAAAATTTATACCAATCGATATGGTGCACCAGACATTGTTCGTTGGACGTAAGTTTTTTTTTACATGTAGATTTGTTAAGTGGAATCTGAAATATTCAGATTATTATTTCAAATATCAAAACTAATGTAGTACTTTAAATATGTCAAATACGAATACTCAATTTTCATTTTTAAATTAGATTTCAATATACATAGCTATGTGAAATGTTATGCGATATAATTAATTTATAAATAGCTATGTGAATAGTTGTTGAATAATCATTTAATATTATTTCTTCTGATTTTATTTAATTTTATGATTGTTTTTTTTCCTTATTTCTTAAGGTTATTCAAGCGTTTATAACAATAAACAGTGCTTCTTCTTTTTTCCCAATATTTTGTGAAACTGGTAGTTTTCCGAATTTAAAAAATTTTTTGGACATTAATTGGGAAAGATTTCCTAAATCAACGGAACATGTTCAGGTTGCATCCCGATGATTACGTACCATCCGATGGACGTCCTTGGGAATTAGATACGTTTGAAAAAAATGTACAACGAGCGCATGAATATCAGCAGTACAAATTAAGGCATAAATTCTTTGAGTTAAGGTAAATTTTTTTTTCTTTTTCGAAAACAAAAAGAAAAAATAATTTAAAACATAAGTAGGAAATATTGAATCTTTTTAATTTTTGATTAATTCAGTAACCTCCATAAGATTTATTCCAGTAGTAACCTTAATCATTAAGTGAATTGAAAACGAATGAATTAAATGACTAATGCTTTCGCTCAAGATATCTGTCTTTCAAGATGCTTCCCGTATAGTCAAATTATCTGTAATTATCCTTTTTTTTTTTTTTTTTTTATAATTTTCAATTGTATAAATGCATATCGTTTAATGATATCGAATTGTATTGACTTGTTTCATAAAAAATATTCTATTCCAATATCATCACCATTGTTTGTTGATTTTATAAACAGAATTATAAGCTTAGATTTCGGTTGTGATAATTTTGCAAAAAACCTTTGCCAATTTTTCTTTTATTGTTAATATCAAGTATGAAATCAGTTTAGATGCAGGAAATTCGTCCAAAATGTTATACGTTCGATATTGCACTTTTAAGTAACAAACAACTATTATAAGCTTGTAACTTATAGTGTTTAGATGTCGAAATTATTAAGCAAACCTATTATCTTTTGTTATAATAGGTCAAATTAAACTTTCGTCATTTATGCCGAAAAAGGTAAGAATATGAGATTATTGGTTTTTCATGAATATATATTGTGTTCAAAAATATGACATGATTGAAAACTAGAAATAGTTACAATAATTTTCGTTTTTTTTTTCTCCCTAGAAATTCTCTTTTCTCATTCATAATTGACAGTATTTTAAGGCACGAAGAGAAGGTGGCTATTCCAGCCGAAGAATGGACAATATTTCCGGGTGATTTGGTACAAGTGATGGTTGGCAAGGATAAAAGCAAGACAGGAGTTGTATCACATGTTAATAAGGAAACCAATGCTGTATTTGTGAGAGGAAGACATACCGTAAGTTTTCATTGATATTCTTATCAGCAATTAATCGATAAGATATTAAATGGAAAAATTGTTTATTAATACGAATTTTTTTCTTTTATGTTGTTTTCTCTAATTTAATTATTTCCTTTTTTTTTCTTTTTTTTTTTTTTGAATTTAAAACTTTTGCAGAAACTTGTCAACGATCACGAAAACTTCGCTGAAAGTGGCATGAATTCTCTTTATCGACAAGTTGAACAACCATTATATATACATAAGGGCCAAGTGAAATTGGTCGATCCTAGTGATAAGTATGTTTGTTATCAATTGAAATTTAAGTGGTTTATTTGCTGTCTAATTGGAATACAGCTATTGAATTATTCAGTTTTTTCCCTTAATCAGAGTTGAAATTTGTGATGTCTCATTTCTATCTAAAGAGGAGTAATTTGATTTCTGATTATTCAGTGCTTCCTCTCAGTCATTGATGACATTACAGGTTGGCTACGACTTGTATGAAATATCGGGAAATCTCATATATCTAGCCATCATTTATTTTGTTCAATTTCCCACTAGTCATTCAGTTGGTGTTTCGGGCTATTACTCTCGTTTCTTGGTTTCAGTGAACCTTGCGAAGCGGAATGGGTGTTGAATGAGGAAGGAAACGAGTATATCAGAATCAGTAAGAGATCTAAATTTCAAATTCCAGTGCCACAATTAGCTCGAGCCACTTCCGAATATCTTACTCCTGATCGATATGTCGGTATGTTCGTTTTGTTTTTGGATGGCTCCAAGTATTCGAAAGATGGCATTAAGCTATCATGATTTTTCTGGTGAGTTATAAATGATTAGGTTTGCATCTGCTAAATCTGTAATATGAGAGTATAATCGACGTGGATTATCCGAAAAACTTTAATGCAGAGCTTTAGAAATTCCAAGGGATCTCTGGAAAAACTCTGCGTCAATTTATCAGACTGATTTCCAGACATTCAGACAGGAAGTTATTTGTTGCAATAGTTTATTAAAACTTTTCATTTTCTTCTTTGCAGAAGTGGAAGGTAAGGATACACCAGCAGAAGTTGTCCTGGAAAAGACATACAAACCTGTACTCAAATCATTTGAGGAAGAAATTGCGGACGCAATGGGTATTCAAGATAAGCGTAAATTGCAACCAACATATTGGTATTGATCTCATTTTCCAGACTGTGTAAAATCTTTATATTTGATAATTAATTTGCAATACATTGTTTTAAAAATTAAGCGCATGAGATTTAAATTAATCGAATAAAATCAACTGGCTTGCTTATTGTTGAATTGTGCGAAATTGTCACCCATGGATTCAGTCATTTAAAGAAAGATTTTGACATTAGCTGGTCAGTAGTGATAGTAGGTCTTTCTTTTCTGTTTAAAAATATTCAAAATCTGATTTATGAATTGTTTTTTCAATTTCCAGCAGATTTTGATACTCATTGATTATGTGCTATAAATTGGTTAATGGTACATGATCTCTCCAGATTATTTATTATCAGATGTTTTCATTGATAATGTAATCAATTTCAATGTGTCTTATTCAAATTAATCATGATAAAATGATAAAATATGCTACATAGTAGATTTCACTGCTACATAGTCATTGAGTATACAAATTTATCATGGGATGAAAAGGAAGTGATGTATTTTTGCAATTCTGAGAAATATTGAAGATGTGATATCCTATAACAACGACAAAAAAAAAAAAAAAATTAGGCTACGAGATTGATCGCTGTGACTAAAAACTTATAAACTACAAGTGATGGGAACTATTGATTAATTTTTATCATGGATACAAAACAGTTGATTTATAGTCATCCACATTTCGAAGTGATAAGCATGCGTAGTATAATGTATCGTTCTCCGAAATCCTGATTTCTCCCGATTCATTATTTAAGTTATTGTCCGGTTAGTCTTTTTTTCCAATTTATGTGAAGCGAAGAAGGTTAAATGACATTTTAGCTGGACACTTTTTACAATTGTTTTTGACGTAAAAAAAAACGAAAGATATGATGTGGTAAAAAATTATAAATTTATCTAATTTTATTTTAAGAATCGGCTAATTTATAGATTGAAACTATACTTTTCCTATTTGGCATACTTTTCAACTATCCTTATATCTTACTGTATTTATCGAGCAAGAATTTGCTTGAAAGTGTGTTCATGGACTAATATCGTATATCACAAATATATAGATGAATTCCATAAATAATCTATAATTCTTTTTTAGAGAAATCACTAATCATAACACCAATCTTTAGTTTTCGGCTCTTAACTGCTGCTATGTAAAGTAAGATTTGAAAATATAAATACCTAAAAGTCGTAATTAAAAAAAACTATTTCTTGTATACAATTTTCATAGACATAAAGTCTGTTTTATATGTATTCAACCATATCAGACATCAGTTTTTGAATCTTTGACAACCAAGTAAAAAGATGAAGAGGAAGATGAAAAACATGATCAAATTTGATAAAATTTGAAACATTTTGAGCATCACAAAATTCTCATCCATTCATAGAAATATATTTACAAAATATCAATACAAAATATCTATTTGGAAATCATAAAATATATTTACATGCATCTGCAAAATCAATATTTTGAAAAAAAAAAATGAATGAAATATCAGCATAAAAGATCACTGTAAATAACGGGCGCACAAAAGATGAAAAACAATATGTACAATGCATTCAGCCACGCTTGAAATCAAATCCTAGAAATTCAAATATGTTGCCATTTTTATAAACTTCTATTGATCGGTTTTGAATGTAAAGAAAATGACGTAAATCTGGTTCAACTATTCGTTCCTCGCAAACAACCCTTTCCAAACGACGGATCTTTTCGGATGTTCCTGAAATGAGAAAAAATTAATAAAGCAAAATAGAAAAAAATGAAATGGAAGAAATACGTTTATCTCATAATATTATAATTTATATAATTAAGAAAAATGAGAAATGTTACTTTCAACTCATCTTATTGGAAATAATTAATTTAAGATATTATAATTACTCTCAATGTTTATTAATGTATGCATTGCAAATAATAAAAATGTGAAATTCGACTTATAAATAGTTGAAATTTCATTTATATCTAAGAAAGAGAGAGGGGAAAAAAGAAGGATGATAAGTAAATAATTCAGAAAGCATGAAATATATAAAAAGATTGAATGAATGGTGGAATTCCAGTTCTCAATTATTATTGTGATCATGGATATGAGTCAGACATTTTTAGTATTTTCCTTGGAAATGAAATTCTCATTAATTTCCAGTAATAAATTACTTTTAATTTGCGAACATGTGAAATTCGATTACTATTGCATATTTTTTCTGCTAATTTCATCAATCTATTAACTTTCTCAAAAGCAATCATCATTTGCTTGAAATTCCAAATTTCAAAATTATCTATCTTTTTTCTAATTCATTATTCAATTGCATGGATGATTATACCAGCCAGGAAGAGCATATACGGTGGATAGTAATGTGGCTTATCATCTCGCCATACTTTAATCATCTTGGCATTCGGCAAGCCAAATTGATTTAAATATGCCCAAACTTCGTTCATTGTTTCATCACTTCCTTCACTTGCCATGAAGAAAAGTATTGCTAACAAATTCATATCCATTTCCCTAAATTCATCTATTTACATTCTTTTCTTTCTTGTCATTGTTCTTGTTTTTTCACAGTTTAAAAGCTTTTCAATTTTTGACAAAATTTTATCCAATTTTTTGCCTTTAAATTCTTTTTAAATCGATATTGAGAAGACTTAAAATATGAAATCATATCAGAAACTGATCAAACAAATTAAAATAACATCATCATCATATGAAGATTATAATTAATGAATAGATTAAAACGAGACGATTGATATCGATGATGTCGGTTATCAATCATATTATTGCTATCAGACAGATAATGTACCATTATTTCATCAAGTGGTCCCGGTAAATTTTGACAAAAATTACATCATTTAATTGATAACTTTATAGATTACTCGTATTATCATCATCATGATAATGCTATTCATGTAACAGTGATATGTTTTATTCAGTCCAGAACCCAACTTGGGAATTTTTTTTTTTTTTTTTTAGAAATATTATGTAAAGAAAATAAAAAATTCAAATTTGGGAGAAAAATATTAAGAAATATTTTTAAATAACATACTTATATAATTGCACCAATTGATCAAGACAAGCTTTGACGATATCATTTAATTCTGTTAAGGTTGGCATCATCATACTCCAATCCCAGTAAATATTTTTCATAGCCGGAAAAACATTTTTTAAATGTTTCAAAAATCTCATTCCAGCATTATCAATGCCAGGATGTACGCCTTGTGCAACAATAAATTCAACTGCGGAATTCATTGTTTTCGTATTTTCAAACAATTCCACCTAAAAAAAAAAAAAAAAAAAAAAAAAAAAAAAAAAAAAAAAAAAAAACGAGATTAATTGGAATGATCATTGTCAAAAGAAAAACAGAAATTTAATGAACTACCAAATTATTTATCACACCACTTGTTGGTAGCTATTATCAAGTTATTACTCTTCCACCCATTTCTTTATCAATTGAAAATGGAATATATTAATTAGGAAATACAATTAGCTTGATAATTCGAAAAACATTTGTCATATTCGTAATCTGAGACGAAGTAATCACTTGATAATGTTAAATAATAAGCTTTTTCAATATTTTGATAAATTATTACATCTATACATATATATGTAGATAAAACTGACATTTATACCGGGATATGTGTGAAATCGAACCAATCCTATATTCAAATTTCTAATGACCAATTCCATTTCCTTCGTCGGACATGATCCATTTAAATCAATTAAGCGAATCTAAAAATATTTTTGAAAAATTTTCAATCTTTTTAAATTTAAATAATTTTATAAGCGGTAATTTTTCTCTGTTTCTTTGACTGTATTAATAATAACAATTTTTATGCAATATATTTCTCATCGACTGTACAATTGAGCATTATCAACCTTCCAAAGAAAGTCGTGCCACTCTTGAATCGATCGGATGATAAGATTATCAATAATTGCATAATAGATGTAGTCTCGACAAAATTCCATTTCGAGATCTTATCACATTGTGCAATCACAGATACTACAACGATTGAATCGAATTTTATCGTGTGTATGAGTCAGAAGCACGATGGAAAATATTACCAAAAAATTTAAAATAAACTCAAAAGCTAATATTTGGTTTAACCAAATTTTTTAAAATCATTAATCGAAATCCATTGCTGAAAATTTCGATCAATCATCGTTGATGATTAATTTATCTTATCAGAGGAAAAAAAGAAACCTGTGCATCTGATAAAGCTGGGAATAAACGTTCAAAGTCTTCATCGCTAGTACCGTCCTGATCACTTCTAAAGGAAAATGCACTCAAGAATGATGCATGTGATATCAGAAATGTTATATCAGAAATTTGCACATCCGTTTCACTCACAAGAAGATATCGTAAATCGGAAAGAAATTCTCGAACCTAAAAATATGAACATAAAAAGAATGAAATTGAACTTTAACTGATAACATTTCGGGATAATCTCATGCAAAAATTTCGAGAAAATTTTTAAAATTTCGTGAAAACAAACTATTTTATAAATTTCAAAAGAATTAAAAACATATATTTGCATCAATCAAAAAAAAGAAAAGAAATTCGAATATTTTAATTTGGATTTTTTATTTTTGATAAATATTTACCGCATTTACGCTAATTTCTTTCAAAGCAGCGACCAATTCATTCAATGGATTCCCTTTGAACAATATTTCAAGTATTACTGGGCCTAATGTGCTAAATGCCTCCGTTTTTTTCACCGCAACTACATGACCTCTGGTGGTGACCTTTCGATTGGAATCTTCGGCCATTCGGCTACTATTCTTGACTCGCCATAGAACTGAATTTCGTCGCAAATATCCGGTTCTTGGATCTTTTACCCAAATCATGAACTCATCGCTTGTCCCTGATGCCTCTTCCATGCTCAACTAAACCATCGGACATTGATTATCATTCGTATCAGAATGAATTTCCAAGCATAGAATGCTTCAAATTTAGGGAGCAAAAAAAAGCACGTTGAAACAATATTAAAAAGCCGGGGGAATAGAAACCTAAGGTGAAACAATTACAGTACCTCCTGTAATAAACTTATTCATTTGCATAACTTTAAAAAAAAAGTTTTTATTTCCTTCAAATTTTTCAAACTTTATTAAATAGTAATGAAGAGAAGACTTTTTAAATTTCATCTTTACATTTCTTTTTTTTTTCTTCAGCTATTTGTATTTGTTGTCATATAAAATTCTTTTCTCACATTGTCGATGGCATAATGCAGAATTCTTTTTTTTTTCTTTTTTTTTTGCTGTATCATATCATTACGATTTCATAATTTAAACGACAAATAGAAAAATTCTAAAATATAAAAAAATAAGTGACAATTGAAAAAGTTCCAATTTTAATACACTTCATTTAAATCAAGAAAAAAATTTTTTTTTAAATTATGGAGATAATAATTAACGAAAAATTCATTTTTTCGAAAAATTAATGAAAGAAAATTTTAGAGGCGAAAGTTTAGGAATAATTTTAATGAATCAATAAACCCCTATAACAGCAACACACTCTATGAAATATATATACATACCTGTATCATTGGCTGATTCCCTAATAAAAATAGAACTAATAAACTTCTCGCCAATGCCAACACTTCTAAAAGAAACAATAAATCACAAAGCTAAAAATCTCAATCTCATCTCCATTTACCGCTTAACTTGACCTTTGACATACTACATTTTTAAGTGACATTTTTGCTTCATGCTCTCCTTGTCTTCAATGTTGCTGAAATGTTTGAAAGAAAAAAGCTATTCTAGAAAATTCCTTTTACTAAATTAGATTAAAATAATTTTGTAGTTGGTACTCTTTATCGTAAGTTAATATAATTTCGAATTTATGTTATTTAGAATTTAGAATTAATTTGGAATTTATGCTTAAAATTTATGCCCAGGATTTAGAAATTGGAAAAATTATTGCATTTAACCGATAATTGGAATTTGCATTCTGCTTTTTTAAATTATTGTCCAAAATTTAAAAAGCAATATGAAAATAATATCCAAATTTTGATTATTTTGATCTTTTTTTTTTTTTTTTTTTTGATTATAACAGGATATTAATATAACTGATAATGAGTTTTCAATACTTTCAACCCAGTAAACTGTTCTCGGAGCTTCCCAATAAATAAATTTTCCGCTACATAACCATTTTCGGTATTTATTGCATTGAATCTTTATCCAGAAAGTAATACATCAGGAGATAATTACTCATTCATTTCCTGAAAAGGTTTCATAGCACAAATTGTTAGAATTTAAGTTCAATATTTCGTTCATTTCATCCGTTCAGTGTAATGATTGATATTAATCCAACGAGTTTCTATAAGACAATGAAACATATTTCTGCGTATAATGTTTATTCTTCCGGATTTGCTTTTCTTTTTCTTTTTTTTTATGATCTCTCCGTTGTAATTTTCTGATGGATGGATTTCATTTTTAATTTTAAAATATCCAATTGCAAAAAGATTGAAAATGACAAAATTATTAGCAAATTGAATAATTAATTGTCCTTTCATGCTTTTTGATGAATTGAGCAGAAAAGAATTTTTGAAAGTTACTTGCATGGGATTTTGGTTTAATCGAATTATGATTATCAATGAATCTATAGAATTTGATTCAATAAAAAATTTTATTTCTCGATTCATTAAGTTTCGGTGAATGATTTTTGCTATCACATTCTAACAGATTGATTGGTAGAAATAAAATTTCATAGTTGCAAGAATATTACACAATTTTAATGAATGATTAGAATGTCTATAATATTGGAAAATATTATATGCATAATATTATATTCTAATAGTTAATCAGTTCAGAATCAGTTCAAATCATTCCATTAAGTATTCAATTGATATTATTCAATTCCAATGGTAAAATGAATTTTTGAAAATTCAATAATTCATCGTGCTGCCCATTTAAATTGCAAAAGTGTTGTAATATTTCAATCAAATTGCGATTTTAAACTATTGAAGTTTTCGAATTCTAAAGACGAGATCAATTTGTGATTTGCTTCAATTACTCGATTTAATATGACATTTCAACCACTCTGTTCGAGTGATCGACTTGTGTGCTCTATCCAAGCGAATAATTCAAGTTATTCAGTTCCAGAGACTTGCCACAAACGCATACACTTCCACAATATCTCATTTTCACTGACTGGAAGACACCGCATTACGGAACAGCTGCAGTATTTTATGGATTCGGCTCAAGTTAGGATGGTGACATCTTGGGTCTGAAACTCTACTGCTGTAGGATAATTGGTACTAGCAAAATTTATTAAATTAATTTTTCATTGATAAATCAGATTAATTCATTTGATTTACGTATAATTCAATAAGTTACATGTAATGCGACAAGTTATCTTGGATAAGTATAATTTGATAAATATTGTATGAGAGAAGTTTGAAAAATTGATTTTTGGTAATTGACACAAAATTTTCGCGTATTTAATGATAATACTTCGCCTTTTTAATTTAGCTTTTTCAGAATATATCAGCAAAATGTCTTCCACTCAAGCAGACCAACAAACATCCAAAGCGGGTACTGATGAGACAGAGAAAAAGGAGGAGCAAATGGAGGTTGAAGATGTAAGTCCAAATTATCACTACTCCAGTTTTAAGTAAAATATCACATCTTATCATTTTTAATTTTGAATAATCAAAACTTTGTTTTAGATGGTATCTTATGAATATGTAAAATATCGTTTTTTCAATCAGTCTTTGAAAATTGATTTTGTATAGCATAAAAGAAGTTGAAAACTTAACCTCATTCACCGTCTTAATGTTCAGACGTACAAAAGTTGGCTTAAACATGAAGAGTTAGCGCAGCAAAAAAATTGGCTGCTGTATGTGTAGCGCAGTTCCTACAATTTATGCTTTATCTCGTCAAATGTCTTATCCTTGTCAGTATTAAAAATCTTCGTTGTAGGCATGACTTAAATGATTTCTTCCATATTCTTCCATACGATTGTGTATTGGATCGCAAGATTTAGCATATCCAAAAATTATATCATTATTCGAAAGGATAGAGTGAGTGATAGTGATAAAAGTAAGAAATCCATGAACTAATCATTATAGGAACCGTTGGATGAAGAAATTTTACGGATGTCAGCGGATGATCTGAAGAGTCGAACACATTTGGTGGAAAATGAAATTCGCATTATGCGCTCTGAAATACAACGAATCAGTCATGCGATAGATACTTTGACATCTCATGTCAAAGAAAACACTGAGCGTATCAAAGTGGGTATACTATTCGTCATGTTATCCTGAAACATCTTTTCATTTAGTTGAATTTTTATTTCTTGAAACTTTAAATTTCTTATTTCACGTTTTTTGTTTTGAGGTAAACAAAACACTGCCGTATTTGGTATCAAATGTAGTTGAATTGCTGCTTTTGGAAGAGCTACAGGAAGATGAAGGTGCTAACGTCGATTTGGATGCGCATAAAACAAAATGTGCTGTAATCAAAACATCTACTCGTGCAACATATTTTCTTCCAGTCGTTGGTTTAGTAGATCCATCGGAACTGAAGCCTGGTGATCTTGTCGGAGTAAATAAAGTTAGTCAATGGATTTTTCCCAATAGATTTTGATGTTCGAATTTTTTCAGATCAGTTTGTCGCCGAAATGGCTTAGTTAATCTTTTTACAGCATTTTTTGCATTTATAAGTTGTTTGTCGGAATGCGGGGATATATTTTATTGACGCAAGCTGAATTGCAGGATTCATATTTGGTTCTAGAGAAGTTACCCGCAGAATATGACTCGAGGGTAAAAGCTATGGAAGTTGATGAACGACCAAACGAACAATATAGTGATATTGGTGGCTGTGATAAGCAGATCCAGGAATTGATCGAAGCTGTTGTTTTGCCGATGACACATAAGGATCGATTTCTGAATCTAGGAATCCATCCACCGAAAGGTGTTTTGCTTTATGGTCCACCAGGTAAAGATTTATTAACCTTCTTTTATTCTTCATTTCTTAGTTTTTCATTTAGTTTGCACCTTTTTTCTATTATAATGGCACATATGCGTTAAACCACTGAGTTTCACTTCATTCAGTCAGTTTGATTCATGTTTTGTTATTTTTGAAATGGAATGTTGAAATGTAATAGTGATTTAACTGAAATTCTATTGTATAATTTCCTCTATTTTAGGTACCGGTAAAACAATGATGGCACGTGCCGTAGCTGCACAAACAAAATCAACATTTCTAAAGCTAGCGGGACCTCAGCTAGTGCAAATGTTTATTGGTGATGGAGCAAAACTTGTCCGTGATGCATTTGCTTTAGCAAAGGAAAAGGCTCCAGCTATTATTTTTATTGATGAATTAGATGCCATTGGTAAGGATTTCTTAAAAGAACTTAATTATAATGAATCTATTATAAATTGGATGTAGTGTTTTATCTCATTTCGTTAATGAAACTTTATGCCAGACTTTATCAAATCATATTGTTGATATATCTGAAATACATATATCGTATATATATATTCACTCTAACATATTGTTATTTCAGGCACAAAACGTTTTGATTCCGAAAAAGCTGGAGATCGTGAAGTTCAGCGTACAATGCTGGAATTATTGAATCAACTAGATGGTTTTCAACCCAATGATGATATAAAGGTAAGGAAATTGACTCATGTACATTTCAGCTTTTTTCCTGCAAAGAAAGTATGAAATAGGGAGAGGTTTTCGGAAATTGGAAAGCTGGGAATTTTTTGTTTAGGTAATTGCTGCAACAAATCGAGTCGATGTTCTGGATCCGGCTCTTTTACGAAGCGGTCGTTTGGATCGTAAAATTGAACTTCCGAGTCCGACCGAAGATGCTCGTGCTCGTATAATGCAAATTCATTCGCGTAAAATGAATGTTCAGTAAGTAGTTTTTAATTAGTACTAGAACCTTATTTTGTGGATAGTTCAGATTTTCGCTATTTATCAGTTTTCTTTTTTTTTTTTTTTCACGTAAGGTTTATGTAGGTAAAATAGTTTTTTTTTATGGTATGATAACGACTGAAAATAGTCTCTTATTCGACCAAAAAATTTATCATATATACGCATGAAAGACACAATGTGGTAGTTAAGATTAGTTGGAAATTGAATTTTCGAAGCAGTATTGATCATAAATTAGTGATATATAATTTATAACATTGCTGATCAAAAATTCAAATAAAGCTTCTCATGATCATGTAGCATTGATTTGACAAGCTTTGATTTTTTAGTGATACTGCTCATTCAAATCAATCTGCTCAAAGTTCATTCTTTTAAAGACTTCTGTGTATAGATGGATGAAACTGATATTTTTCTGTAAAGATATCTGTAGTTGTGTAATTGTTTTCGAGTTATTAGTTACTGATTGAATGAAATTTGGTCAAACGAACGAATTTCACAGAACTATCTTTTTCAGCAAGGATGTTAATTTTGAAGAACTGGCACGATGTACGGATGATTTCAATGGAGCGCAGTGTAAGGCAGTCTGTGTCGAAGCAGTATGTTTCTGCAAATAATTTAAAAGTCGAAACTAAGCTAATGCAGTGCTCTATACCATATTTTCTTTTTGATTTCAAACTTTTTGAAATACAAATAAAATAATGTTCCATCTATATATGTGATTTTCTCTTCCGATTTATTTTCTAATTCTGAACTAGTTTGGCTAAATTAACATTTAACTTGGTAATGTTTAAAATACTGGAAGAACTGGTTATATGTAAAATTATCTTGATCTAATGACCTTGATTAACGATTCATCCAAGCACTTGCAGTAATATATATTACTTCCTAATCTTAAATGTTACAAAGATTTAAATGAATAGTATTGGAAGATTTTATCCCATTTCTTAGAAATATTTTATAAGAAATTCTTCAAGATCATAGATTTCTTTTTCTAGCCACTTGTATAAATATTAATATTACAGGGTATGATTGCTCTCCGGCGTGATGCTGTTGAAGTGATGCACGAAGATTTTATGGATGCTATTTTGGAAGTTCAAGCAAAAAAGAAAGCTTCATTGTATTATTACGCTTAATTTACTTGCTAATAGTTTGTTATTTCGAGAACCAGATTTTTTTTACAATGGGGGATTGCGTTTATAATAAGTGAGGAAGAAATTTTACAGGAATCAAAAGTGATTTCCTTTTCCAGAAACTGTGTTAATGAATTGAATATGGTCAGTGTTATTTTCTAGGAAGTTTGATTAATTGGCCAAATTAATTGTTGTTTTGCTGGTTCAAATCTAGGAGGAATAAAATATTTGTCAATCTACGTTTTTAACTTTTCCTTTTTTCAGCTATTTTAATATGTAATCCTTTGTATATGGTTTTTCTGTCATTAAATTAAATAAAAAAATTGGTAATTCGAATTTTTTATTTACATATTTGGTATTTTCGTTTTCCATTTTCTGCTGCATCTTCCTGCAATTCCATGACTGTCGCAAATTTTTGCTTATTGTTAAATTAGTAAAAGGAAATTGGAAAGTATGCATGAAGAACTAAAAAACAAGAGACAATGTACAATAGAAGCCATATTTCATCTCTATTCATGCATCGTTGATATGTTTTGAGATATGTCTATATGAGGTTCTGAAGGATGATTAGATATGATCATTGCAGAACTGGTAGGGTTTCTTAAATTAGCTGATTAAATAAAATGAGTATGCAAATGGCATATTGATGACTATTGTAATATTTCCTGAATTATATGGTATCGAAATCTTATTCATTGCTATTTTAATATTGTTGCAGTGCGGTTTTCCATTTCATTACGTTTTTATGCTACTTCCAGTTAATCGATCTCAAATTTTTTATGAATCCAACTACTCAATCCAATTATGCGGTATGGATATCCTTTTTCTTTTTTGGAAATATCATCTAAAAGTTCCCCAGAAGTTACAATTTTCAGCTTAGAATATATTGAGTAAATAGTAGGGTAATCATAATGTACAGCTGAGTCGAATTCAATTACATTTGAGCATCCAGCAAATTGTAATATACAGTTCATGAAAACTAATATTTGTTCCATTCAATAATTGATCTTTTAACAATTAAAATTGTCCACCTTTAATTAAGCACCAATTTTTATGTCAATGATGTTGGTTGATCATATAGTTCAAATCATATAGTTTAAAATCTTTTCATTTTGAAGTAACAGTTTCTATTTTACTGTATTCTCCCTTCACTGATAAAAGTGAGTGAAAGAGAAATTATGTTAACATGAAATTAAAAATTGCTATAGCGGATTTTTTTCTTTTATTCAGTAGAACAATTTTCTTCTCTTTATATTTCACAATAATAAATTTTTTCTTCCAAAATTTTCAGTTGGAAATAATCGAATGGAGGCATTTAGATAAATATAGCTTGTCAACATATATTTTCACGTCATCATGCGCCATACGATTTATGATATATCCATTTAATTTTGTCAAATCACGCTTGCAGTTGCAAAAACAAAATACAGTTTACAAAGGAGTACGACATGCATTAGTGCATATTATTCGGAATGAAGGTTTGCGTGGTTTATATAAGGTATGGTTTCTTGGTTTCATTCTTTCTTATCACTTATAATTTATCTAATCATCTACTTAATTTGCGAATTAAAAAAATTGTAGTTCATAATTTTCTTATAGTCGTTTCACTCATTGCTTATTATTCTGCTTAATGTACGTCTGGAAATTCAAAGTTGAATATAACTATAGCCGTCATCTAATTTTGTGACCTATCACTGATTCTGTATTGTATATCTAGATATTATATAATCTAGTTTATGATTTTGCTGATCTATTACACTGAACACCATAATGATTTTCTGCACATTTTGGTTTGGACATGCAAAACAAAACATGTGTAATGTTAAGCTTTTTTTATAGGTGAATCATTTTTGAGCCTATTTCATTTTATGTATCTTATTTCAATTTAGCATAACAATCTTTTTTTAATTTAAGGGTTTCTTGATGACAGTTCCACAGAATGTTGCGCCATTAATATATTGTAATGCTTATGAGAAAACACGGGAATGGCTAAAATTACATCTGGGTTTATCATCTGACAAATTGGTTTCTTCCTTAGCTGATAAGTTCATTTCATCCATTTCTCAACGTGATTTAGAAGTATGTTAAAAAGGATAACAATTAATGATTTGCAGAAAATTATTTTTAGTACTATCTGATCATCTAGTAGTTTTTTCATGATGGTATATATATGTACATAATTAAATTGAATGCTGTAAATTCATCTTTCATAGAAGACTGAAAATAGCGTTAAATTATGGAAGCAATTATTTTAAATAAATATATAAATTACAATGAACTGTAAAAGTCTGTAGTGGCTCTTTATACATGAAATATGTTTTCAGGTGGTACTGTCTCGCTTTTGACTCAAATAATATTTGTTCCAACAGATATTACTTCACAATATATGATTATTTACAACAATCCTTCCGTCTTTATTGGTAAGATTTTACTTCAATATAAAAAAATTTCAAAAAGAAACTTGTCTACGGATTATATTTGTAAATGGCAGCGATTTCATTGTAACTTACATTTCGCCTCCTGTTAACCTAATAATTATCTTGCTTGGTATAGTCGAAGAAAATAATATATACGTGCCATAATGATTCCCGGATTTTTTTTTTAATTTCAGTTGTATATATCAACAGTTTCAGGTCAGGCTCATCATGCTGCTGTCTTGAATTATATTCATCGGAATAAGGCGAAATTGTCATCGCGACCTGCCTTTCAAATTCTTCGCGCTTTATATCATGTTGATGGTTATCGTGGCTTTTTCAGGTACCATAACATCATAAACAAGATTTAAAAAGCATATCATCATTCGTTAGGAAACTGACTGAAAATCTACCGTGACATGGCAGCATTTGTATTATTTTAACATATTAAATATATGACTGAAGGTTCCAGTTAAGATAACAAGATATTACCGTATGTTAATAGAAAAGAACAAAATGAATGTCGATAGTCTTGGAGTTAAATAAAAAAAAATAAAAGATTTGTATTATCAATTTCTTTCGGGAATTCGAAATAATTTGATCGTTCAAGTATTCGACAAAAAAAGTTTTAAAGCATAACAAGCATAATCTTTTGAATTGTTACATTATCATTGAAAACGTCGGAATAATTTTACCGATCAAGTGTTCAACAAAAAAGTATTAAAGTGAGACAAGCATTAATTACCATACCATGTCAGCTTGTTCGGTCATTTATAGTCTGATGCATCGTTTTTAAATTTTTTTTATTATTCAAGATATGAAAAAGAAGCAACGTTATTTTCTTTTTCCAAATTTAAGGAATCTCCATTATTAGATTTATCATAATTCTTTTGATATTGCAATTTTTTCTTACTTTTATTTGATATTTCTAGAGGCTATATTGCTTCAACAGCATTGGGAATGTCTGCTGGATCAATATTTTGGACGATATATTATACATGCTTGGAAAATATTCGATGGTGTAGAAGGAAGTTTCTTCATAGTTTACTCGGTAAGCATATATTATTTAGATTTTATTCTGTCATGATCACTGATGGAAATATATCAGAAATTAAGAATTAAGAAAAAAAGTTATTCAGGATATGAGAAAGAGGGACATCCTTATTTTTTATTGGATCAAGGAGCAGCTGCAGCGACCTCTTCCATAGTAGCAACAACGCTAACAAATCCACTAGAAATATTACGATTACGTGCACAGGTTCTTAGTTTTTCAAATATTTAATCCTTTTTTAGAAATATTATTTTTAGTTGCATTATACTACCAGTTTTTTTTTATTTGAATTATTTCAAAATTTTTATTATTGCGATTTTACATTTCAGATATTGAATTCAAATCTGGGTTCAAGACATAATCCAAACTTGGTTTTTGAGTTCATTTCATGAAATTATAATTTAGAGGATAAGAATACGAACTCCGTAATTTTGATTTCAAATATTAATTTAAGTGATTGAATTCTATTGCTTTTTTTATAGGTTCAACGTGCATCCTATGCAGATACTATTAAAACAATGTGGTTCGATGAGAGATACAGGATAATAACAAAAGGTCTTTTACCAAGAATAATTAATAGCTGTATATATGCAACGGCAACTATGATGGTTTACGAAACTTTGAAAAAAATTTGTGTACTACCGGAATATCAGGGCCAAGTGATGTGGTGATATTCTTTATTTGTGTGTTGCTTTTCCGAACTATATGCTTTAGTTATTCATTCTGGCTTCAGTAGTTGTATTGTTCATTAAATTAAAAATTACGACTATCAATAAAAAAAAACCTAGCCAAAGATGATTTATAAGTCTTTAAGTGTTAAAAAAATTAAGTATATTTCTTTATAAAGACGTCAGCAATCAAGTATTTAATTTATAATAATGTTTACTTATTGTTCAGGCAATTATAATTCCTTATAAATTTGTCATTGCTCGAACAATAAGTATACATGATTGATGTTTATGATCTTTTGAAATCGCCAATATGATTGATTTTCTGTGTTTGCAGTTTTTTGCATATAATATATTTCTTTTTGAAATAACGAAAGTTGTATAAGATGTAGAAAATTTGTCTCAGCATATTAGATCATAATTCAGTTTGCAAATTTAATTCACAGATTCATTTTAATGAGTTTACTTCATTGTCTGAATGTATTTATATCTTATTAATTCCGGATGATTCTTGTTTTTTCTATCGGAATAATGTATTTCTGTAAAAATAGGATGTATGTAAGTATGACGTCATGAAAATGCATTTTAATAGGCCATTTTTTGTATTTCTGATATTCTGAGTGACTCATGCTTGTTTCTGGATTTGATTTGATCAACCTCTATATTTAAATCATACTTCAATTTTTTCATTCCACTGATATTTTGTTTCACGTTTCAATTTTGCAGGTCATATCAATAATTACATATGCTTGCTGATGCACTTGCTTTATAATTCATTTACATTAATTTAGAAATTAAGAATAAATGGCAGATTAAAATCTCGCTTTTTTTTCAGAATATTTGGCAAAAGGTTCCAAATTTAATATTTTAATTTGATTGTGCATAAAATTTTGCCAAATTATCGATTGCTATGTGCTAATTCTATCTGCATTAGTTTCATTATGAGGTTTTTCAGAAGGATGTACGATTGTGATTATTTCTTCAAAACAGTTTTATGAATTTTCGAAATGAGTGTCAGTCGAATGCGTCGAGTGCAGCAGTGGTTATTATTTGCTCGCCAATGGCATCTTGTAGATGCTACGGGCCAGGTTTTTCTTTTTGTTGTCTTAATTAAAGAATAAAAAAGTTGATGGCATTATATAAATCTCATAGATCTTTATTTAAACAGAGCTGACTTTTGCCACAAAAGTTTCTAATTTTAATGTCTTTTGGCAAAAAAAGTGTAATTTTAGATGTCTCTCTTCGATCAAAACAGTTTGCACTAAATTTCCTATTTTTTTTTTTTTTTTTTTTTTTAATAAAACATTCTTTTTATGAGTTTAGTATCATTCCTTTTTTTAATAAATCAATTTTTCATAGCAGCCTATTAGATAAATGAAATGTTTGACTAATTGTTATTATAGCATTCCTCGTATATATTTAAATAAATTTGTTATTATCCGAATAAATGGATAGTTAGCTTTTTCATTTATTCATATATTCAGTCATTTTTTAAACTCTTCCCGAAACATTTTATTGACTGTCCTGTTTTTTAGCATTAAATCAGTGAACATAACGGACGCCTTGAGGCAATTTAGATGTCCATTGTGTTCATTGTGCATTATTTGTGTATTTGCTTTGCCAGTTTTCTTTTAAATACCTAGTTTGTTATGATTTTGTTTTTTAAGTGATTCTTGATTTTTATGTGATAAAATTTCTATATTATTAGTTTCGGCAGCTAGTTTATTATTTCAGGATGTTTGGGTACTTGGTAAGAAAGTTGCAAATTATTTAGCTGGGAAACACAAACCAATTTATCATCCATTCACCGATTGTGGTGATCATGTCGTGGTGATTAATTGTAAAGATGTTGCTATGCATGGTTTCAATTGGAAAAATCAAAGATTTTTCTTTGATAAGGTTTGTTCCATCTTTAGCTTGATATTGTGAGTGTTACTAACTGTATGATCATTCATATACTTACATTTTGCTTAGTTCAAGCTTATTATTCGGAATTTAGCTCAAGTTCTTATTGTAATGTCTCTCTCTCATTTTCGTCGATTCATCTTTATATTCTTCCAGAATGACTGATGTCAAAGATTTTTGTTTTTGCGAAACACCATCACAGATATAAACAAATATTTGCAAGTCCATGCAATAGCATATTGTAATGCATCATTTCTAATAAATCGATATTTTTTATATGTTTGACGAATGTATATTTAAGACAAAAATTTCAAAGATTTTTTTTACTGCTAAAAAGATTTCAATTGTTTTTTTTTATTGCATCTTGCAATGAATTTTATTGAATACTTTCAGGAATTTCCAAAATCGAAAGTCGAGTATCCAGCTTGGCAAATTCAAGATTTTGATCCATGTCGAATAATGCATATGACGGTATACACGGGTCTTGGTCGTAATCAATTACGTAAACGATTAATCGAAAGATTACATCTGTTTGCAGATGATCAAATGCCAACCTTTGTTCAGAAAAATATTGGAAATCAGGTGATTATATTTTCAACATTTGCAGTTTATCTGCAATTCTTATAATAGTAGACTTTGAAGTTGGCTAAGTTTCATATTTTTGTTTTCTTGCTTTTCTTTTTCCATTTCTATAATTTATTCTTGTTTAATGATGCTGTTCAATGCGTCGGTCTTGTATCAACTTCTAGTAATGTCGTTAGAATAGTCCACAAGATATGAATGATAATAGCTAATCGAAGAAAGTCCCGTAATTGCAAATGTCAAAGGCATCGAGAACATTTCTTATTCATTACTTTCATTATAATTTCTGGTTTTGAATTTTTTTCCAATTGCTGCTTAAGATGGAACAAGTGCAACGAGTCGCGAAACGATCCGACGAATATACAGCGGAAGAACGAGCGAAATTTCCAAGGCTATTCAAATTTAAAGATGATCATTTCGTCGATTGGGAACGACCAGTGGAAAGTCCCGGTCATTGGACCGGAAAAGACAGATCTCCATTCAATCCTTATTATCAGAACAAATCATGATGCACACGGATGGATATACATTGCCACTTTATAACTTTCATTTCAGTTGGTCAGGTTTTTACGACGCAGCATTTTTTCTTACCTTCAACAAGTGCCATCAGATACATATCCGATTTAAGTGTACTTTATAAAACAGTTGTTTTCATCAGAGACAGCTATACCTTCTAACCAACATTTTAGCAACCCACACAGGGTGTAATTTTCGTTGAAATTTAACATTTAAGCGAAAATTTCCGGATGATTTCAATTCAGATTTAGTATATTTTAAACAGGAAATCGATTTGATTTTTATTATTATCAACAGTGTTTGCGATTTTACATTTAATCTTGCATACTTTTTATGACAAATCGTCCATCCGGAAGTCGTCGTACAATATATAACGTTCCCGATGTACCATCATTTTCACGTTCTAGATATAGCCATGATTCTTCGTGATTCAAATAGTATGCCCTTGTATTTTTTGTGTTCACAAAATGTAATTTGCCACCATCCTGAAATACTATTGCATAAGTTATTTGGAACAGTAATTAACTCCCTTACTTCAAATTTGAGTTAATAAGCAACCAATATAGCTTAAGAAATAAGCTCAAAGGAATGGTTTTAATGGTTGGCGTGTGGCTGTTTTTTCTGGAGACATCCACGTATTTCCATTTATGTCTGATTTGTTACTATCATTAAATCTGTCTAAATAACTATTAGATCGAATCGCATAGTTTTGCCTTCTGCTTCATTTTGTTATTTAAATTTAGATGTCGCTAATTGGCTTTTTTCTTTTCTTGCAAAAAATCATTTATTGAAATTTTCAAACAGGATTATAAAATTGAGGTTTTCTCTTCCAACCTGTAACTGCATAATTTCATCGGTACCTTGACCCGAAGTAGCCACTTCATTTTGAACAATTTGGCGCAATTCTTTCAGTCGTTCGGTAGCTTCATTATGCATTCTAATTGCTTGTGCTGTTTTCGTTGTTGTCTACAATTAAATTCTATGATTGGAATAAAGAAGAAGGAATGAGACAGAAAGGAAAATGGAAGAAATGATAAATCTATATTTTGTTATTTTTTCGTATATCTTCTGTAAGAATTATGAAAATTTGATTTGATTTTGTCTTTTTAGTAAAATTTCAATCTAACACTACAATTTAACGCACTATTCTTGTAGAAGACATTGTTGCAAAATGTACACCACTCAGTACAATGTCAGTAAATAAAAATGCTTATAACAGTTAAATATATGAAATTTATTTCTATTAAATCGGTTTATTTAACGCTTTTCGTCATTTACTTTATTGGGATTACGTCTGAGTAATTTTTGGTTAGATAAAATTGTGTATTGTGTAATATTTTTAAAAAATGTTATTTAATCAAATGTTAAAGTGTTTTGTTTTTTTTTTTTTGTGTGTGATGCAATTTACCAGTTTGAAATATTGGGTACAATTCTTTAATGTTAGAATTTAATTTTCAAATCTTAACTGGAAATAGGAAACAATCATTTTTGAGCCTTAATTCGTTGTTTCTTATCCCGATAATTTATATTCATTTGTTTAAAAAATGTTTTATTAAACAAAATAAGATTTCTTGAATCCCTTGATATAATTTATTGCTACTCTGCCTATTAGATACGACTATATTTTTCTTTTCCTTTTTTTTTTTTTTTTTTTTGTTTCAATTTATTATTGGAAAAGTAAAATCTTCTTTCGAATAAAGGATGCTTAGTTTTTCAAGAGAAGTTTCCCCATTTTTCTCTGAAGTGCAATGAGCTTTTCAAATTTAAGGTTTGATTTTAACTTATATTATAATCTTCAGTGTTTATAATCAAGTTCAAATGCAAATGAAATGTTAAGACGACGATTATTCACAACGCTGGTAAATATAGAGCCTTTTTTTAAAAGTAGGGTTTTTTTTCTTTGGAATTTTTTGACTTTTTTGTAAAGCAGCACATTTCTTTATGTATCACTATGTTGGTGTTATTTTATATTAACTATTTTGCTGAAATATTATTTGCATTTTTTATCTCATCATCTGAACTTTTTTTTTTAGAAAGATATCTGAGTGCTGAAACTGTTTTATCGGAAGATGAATACGAAAAGCTGGCTAACGAAACGTTGAATAAATTGGCCGATTATCTGGATTCCTTTCCGGATAGATTTAATTGTGATGGAGAATATGATATAAATTCATCAATGGGTGTTGTTACGGCCAGAATTAGCGAAAAAGCGGGCACTTATGTTATCAACAAGCAAACACCAAATCGACAAATTTGGCTCTCTTCACCTCTATCTGGTCCAAAACGGTATATTTCTAAAATAGGATTTTTGACTTAGTAAATGAGAAGCGCATAGATTACATTTTTATGGCCCAAGAATTAAGGAAACATTGAAGCTAATCATTTATAGTTTATGCAGAGCTAAGTTGTTAAATCCAGGTGGTCAACTCCAACTTTTAGAAGAGTCAAGGATAATCTGGATTAGTTTGATTAAAATTAAAAGATTCAGGCTTGGCGAGTTATAGGATGTTTTGCTTTTACTTACAAGTCTCTTGAAAAAAATTATGTCTGGTATATGAATCAGTTATACTTATTGAAATGAAAACAGAAATAAATTGTCATCAAATGAAATGAAATTTCCTGCTATTCTGATATTGCTTGACATTCCATTTCAAGATACCTCATATGACTAAGAATAATTTTTTAAATTGCTGAATTTTTTGATTTTTAGATTTGATTTGGTTCAGAGGAAATGGATAAGCATTCGTGATAATGTATCATTGGACGCTTTGCTAAATAATGAATTTCGAAAAATTTTTCAAACCGAAAAAATTGATTTTAGTGAATATTTGTAATTATTATCGTACATAACTCGTATTAATTTTATCGCTGTACCATTGTCGCTGTTCAATTCGAAGAAAGTTTATGACGCTAGTCTCTATTTGATAAGCTAATCATTGCTGAAGTTTATCTCACTAATATACGGCAAATTATCTTTGATTTACTGAAAACTTCTGTAGATGAATTCGAACATGCTTCGGACATTATATATCGTCAGCTATATTGCGATGTAATATTCTGTGGTGAAATTTTAGGGATGAATGTTGGAAGATAGATAATTAAATAGTTCATAACTAAATTAAATATTAGGGTCTTTACATTGTATTAAAAGCCAAGAAATATCATTTAAAAATTTTTTAAATAAATTTTTCTGTCTTATTTGTTTGAATTGTAAAGGAAATAAACAGGTGGTTACAGTTTGAAGTGTTTTTTCTTTCCGAGTTTTCAAGCTTTCATCTTAAGATATTGCGCAATACTTGATAGTGTTTGTCAAGAATTAGTTGCATTTTTATTAAAAATCAATTATTTTTTATCTTTTTCAAAATTAATATCTGTCAGTGCTAAGCTTTGTTTGAAGAATAATGAAAGGAAACGGAGTAAATTTTTTTTTTGTTAGCTGAGTCAGAAGCAAGAGGAATTGAAGTTGATTTAATTAATTAGTTATTTCTTTGTTTTTTTGTGCATTTTACTTTTCTGAATAAAAAAATTGACGTACATCACTTTGGTTTGTAAAACTTTGAAATTTGAATTAGTTATATCAGTAATCTTTCTATTTTTTTATACGTTGCTTCTTAATTGCCACTCGTGATAACTTAATTATCATTTCACTACAATAATTTAAAGTTGATAGCTCATGCTTGATCGTAATGACTGGATCGATTTGAATTATTTTTACATCCAACTGGAAAAACGGAGATTTAGTAATCCATTTATTATTTCAATGGCAATTGAATATAATATGGTTGGGATCAGGAGAATAAATAAATTAAAAAAAAAAATTCTTTCATGTTTAGTATGATCGTGCGCGACATGCAACGGTTATTAGGATCTAGCTTTGCCAGTAACAATTCCCTTCAAGCTATAAATTCCTGTGGAAGAAGAATGTCAACATGGGTAACAAAACAATTCGATGGTGATTTGGAGAAGGTTGAGATGTCAATTCCCATTATTGAGAAACCTGATCAGCTTCTTCTTAAAGTTAAGGTTTGTTTAAATTTAAATAAATTCTTTTTTTTTTTCGAAAGTTAAAATTCTACAGCAAAATGTTTCTTAAATACTTTCCATTTCCCTTTCATTATATAGTTTATTGTAGGCAGCTAGCGTAAATCTAATTGATACCCTAATGCGAAAAGGATATGGACGACAGTTGTGTTCAGCAGTAAAAAATCTTCGAAATTGCTCACTGGATTCCACAATATTATTGCCATTTATTGGTGGACGAGACTGTAGTGGTATTGTTGAACAGATTGGTGGAAACGTAAAAAAATTCAAAAAAGGTGATGAGGTAGAAAAAAAAGTTTTATTTTTTCAAGAACTTTAAAATTATTCTAACGGATAACAAGAGAAATATCGTAGATTTCGAATTTGTGTTATCTTCTCTGATTTCTTTAACTTTCAAGTCTTAAAAAGTGCTTGAAATTTCTTTTTTTTATTTTTGCATTTCACCATTAATTTCATGACAATTTGGATTTATTGAACATGAAGTTTTCGAATATTCGTCTGATTAATTGTATCACTATCTCTTAATGCTACTGATTTCGTCATATTTATTTTTTTTAGGTAATTGCTGTAGTCGATCCATTTAGTTCAGGAACACATGCAGAATTTGTATTAGCGAACGAATCAAATTGTGTCTCAAAACCGACTAATATATCGTATATTGATGGTGCCGCATTTCCATATGCAGCTTGTACCGCTTGGTCAGCATTAGTTTCGGTAATGAAAGATAAAAGTTCATTGCATATGTGATTGGTATTCCGGTAGCTTGATACTTTCATATTTAGTGTTGTATTGTATTAGCTAGAAAATTTTTTAAAAAGATAAAAAGATTTTTAATTGGAAATTTTTTTTCAGTCCCTATAAATTTTGACTTTATTATCTGCTTCAGCGAGACAATGGATTAGAAGACTGAAAATCTTCTAAACAAAAGCATACTTGCCATGCAGTCCATTATCATCTGAAAATGCATTGTCTGGGGTATTTAAAAGAAATATGAGATTTTCTGAATTTAGAATAAGTTATTTTTTCTTTATATATTTTAGATAGCTCGAATTAGTCCAAATAATGCTGCATCACAGCGGGTATTGATACACGGCGGTGCTGGTGGTATTGGAACAACAGCAATACAAATGCTCAAAGCATGGAATATTGATAAAGTTGTAGTAACATGCTCAGAGGATTGGTGAGTTAGTCATCATAATCTTTAAGTACTGAAAAATAGAGTAAATACACATTAAATAAATGAATAAAAAAGCATAATTCGCAAGCAGAAACATTCAGAAAGGTCATTTAGTGCAATGTATATGCCGATATGGTGTTATTCAACTTTCATTTTATTTAATCTGTTGCCTTATTCTTGCTAACACTTGTTTGTTTTTTTTTTAAAAATATATCGGATCAGGTAAAATTTCGTAGTAAATTGGTGAATTTCATTGAAATAATTGCAAATATTTCAGCAAATAAATCTTTCTTAAAATTTTGAGAATTTCAGGGAGGCGGTATTATTAATACACAAAGAAAAACTATGATAGTTCCATTAATTTTTGAGCTGTGTTCGAGGATTGCATTTTTTTATTCGATTTTTTATTTACTGCCACTGTTTCAGTTTCAATATGATGCAAGAACTTGGAGCAATACCGGTAAATTACAAGAGTGCAGATGCTCTAGAAAAGTTGGTCAATGAAGGACCGTTTGATGTAGTGTTGGATTGCGCTCAATCGGAATTGACTGAGAAGAGTGATAGAGTAATGGGATTATGGCGCAATAGTGTACATGTTTCTCTTTTGAGTCCACTTCTTGCTGATACTGACAGGTTTGGAAATTAAATTTTAGTTCATTTAATATTAATTAACAAATGAAATTCATTCGAGAATTATTTTAAGTACAAGAAAACTGCTTTAGTTTTAATTTTTTACTAATTATTCTACCAAAATAATTTTAACTAGAATTAAAATCATTTTATTTTTCATTAAATAATTTTGTGATTTGAATTTTAGTTCATTTATTTTTCCATCCTCATTATAGGGATTCTAGTTTATTTACTCATCTCCTTATTTCTTGTTTCCTGTACTTTTCAAATATTTCGGATAATTCGATACAGGTGATATGACGGGTGATATGATTACACACTAAGTATAACTTTACAAATAGAATTTCCAAGACAAGTTTAAGAATGGTAGCAAAATCTTTCCGTCTTTCGTTCTAATCTCTATGAGTTACATGTGATATCATCCTTTAATTTTGATTCTTTTCCATTCTTTTTTCTTTGCAATCGAATTTTCGTTTTTCAGGTATGGAATTCCAATTGGAATTGCTTCAACTGCTGTAAAATATTTCATGAAAGCTACACTGGTTCTTTTTTTCATAATTTATTTTAAAATTATTTAAATTTTTCTTTTTTACTGAAATAATGGTTTCTATATGTCATATAATTACTAAAATTTTTTGTCATTCAAAAGTGTCATATCTTTTATATTAAAAAACTGTTTGCAAGCCGAATAGATCTTTATATCAAGAAAGCCATGCTGTTAATAATAAAAATACATATCAATTATGCTTTGGATTTCAGTTGAATTTACTTCTAAATTAACTTATGAAATTTATAAATTTCATGATAGCTTTCATTCTTTGCCATTTACCATGTGCTGTTTTTATTGTAGACGAATGTAATTTCGTTAGGTTAATGTAACTTCATTTAATTCAATTTTCCTGAATATGTGGTTTAAAAAAGCATTCAAAGCATATATTCTTATTTCATTGGCATGTATTCCTATTTCCTTCAAATTCACTTTTTCTTACTGTTTAAAATTATTTGATTTTATTTCAAATCCCATTTTAGCCAATCATTCAACGTGGGCAATGGTATTCATATGCGTTTTTCGCTCCACATCCGGAATGTATGCAACAGATTTCCGAATTTCTGAAAGACGGCAAGGTTAAAACTTGAACAACTGTTGGATGAAAAAAAGGCTTATCATTGTTTTCAATTCATTTGGATTTTCAGTGCTGTTTTCCTTAAAATTTATTTTTGAAATTTCAGATGAAGCCAGTGATTGATCAAATTTTCAAATATGATGAACTTCCAATTGCTTATGAGAAAGTACTGAAAAGAAAGGGAAGAGGCAAAACAATTATCAATATGAGTGAAAATTGACCATTGTGCCTATCGCGGAGAATTTCTTGATTTTTTTATCAGATGAATAATTTCTGTAAAAAATGATGAACGAAAATAATTTAAATAATAAAACAACCCGGATCATAAAAAAAACCTCTTATTCATTCACATAGATAATTTTTAATCTAAAATTCGTTGATAACAATAGTTTTGTTTCAATAATTATTTTCCTATGATTAAAAAATAATGAGATCAGCAGAAATAGTACAATTACTGAAAAAAAAAAAGGACGAGTTCCGCTGTCCTTGGAAACCGTGAAAGTTGGTAACATTTCTGCATCATATTTCGACCAATAATTGGTTTACTAAATTTTAATTTCCAGTTATTCACTTCATATACCCAATTTGTTTATGTAATCATTTTCAAGCTATCAGTCAAAATATCGATCAGTGCAAATCAATCAGATCGATTGATATTGGGAAGTAAAATCAAGAAGGATGTTACGTAATGATTGCTCCTTTATCACATATCTATTGATTTTGCTTTAGATATACAAATCTTCGGGGTATCGCTTAATTTAATTAAAAAACCATAAAAATGGCTCGCTAATCTTATATAGCACGCATGCGATGACTATGTGCTGATACTTCTTGAAGAGATATATGATATTAATCATCAAATCATTCCATTTAATGTAATTATTACTTTATTAATTATGGACAACTAATTTGGGTGTTGTCATTAGCAAATCTATCGATCAATTGTATATTTTCTTCTCCTTCACAGTTTTAAAAATTTTCATGCAACAAATTCAAATCTATCAAATAAAGATTTAAAATTTTTTAGAGAAAATTCCATTCTTTGAAAACTTTCGAGAAATAAATTCATAGCTTCTTGATCTTCTTTTAGAATATTAAAATTGCTTGGTTCTCTGAAAAAAATATCCCAAACGTCTTTTACAAACAGGCTTCAATCCTTTGTATTTTGCTTAGTTTAGAATTGCTTAATGTCAGCAATATTCTTCGTTGCTTTACTGGAAGTACTTAACATACATCTCATAACACCATATCTTAATTCAATTAAAGTTTAATTCAGTTTCTTATGTAATTTGAAAAAATATAAGCAATTTAAGGTCATGAAATATTCATTCGATAGTTGAAATAATAAATTATCATATTCTGTGCAACAGTAAAAGAATGGAGCAGTTGTTTTAATTAGCCAAGTTTAAGATAATTGAATATTTCAGCCTAAAATTACGGCTGTTATGGTTTTTCCGACATATAATTTTGGACAATAAGAAACCATCACAATATAAAACAGACTGCGAATATTGGATGAGATGTCGTAATTTCAACGGACAGATCGTAAATAATAGCAAACATGAAAGATACATCGCTGTTTAATTTACAATATTCCCATTATTATATAATTTGTCTGTCTAAATTGCATACTATTTTTGTTTCTCGCTAATGCAGAATGTTCCGAAATTTTATTTCAAGTATTTCATTTCTTCTTCCAAACTTTTATAACGTTTTTTCAAGATATACGCTGCCATTTTAGGTTGTCGAGTGCGTGTTAACACTCCTTTGTGATTGCCCACTGCGCGTGTCACACCTATAATGATAGTTTATTAGACTTATTTCTCTCATAATTCGATTTATCATAATCAGACAGCTTGCGTTATTTGATTTGATTTTTATCTGAATTCTAGCCATTAACTTTTTCTAAACCATTTTATTCAATATATTGATTTTTTGAACTAAATTCCTTTAATTCATTTGGATCAATGTAATACTTTTTACGGAAATTTGGTTTAATTTCTCACTTATATGAATCATTATTACAATTTCTAAAATCAATATGTTTTTCATGGCAATTCATCATACTTATTTTTCCATTTAGAAAAATCTTTTTTTCTTATTGAAGAACTAATAAAATGATCAGACCATCAGCTGTCATAAAATCGGCTAAATTCCAAATCATTTCACCAGTAATTATATGATTCTTTTGCAATATATCGAATGCATGATGTGTTTCTTCCAACAATTCTTTCTGATATTGCTCACTAAAGGCACGACTTGGCTCCTTAAAAAAACTTGATGAAAATCTCGAACAATAATTGAAACCATAGCTTTTTCGCTGTTATCCGCTTGAATTTCTCAAGAATCTTGAAATCGAAAAATTACAACTGTCACTTTTTGTGTTTCGATTTCCTACTGAACAATCTTGACGAATTTGTATGAATTTTTTGCATACCTGATTTAAACCTGGTAGTGCTTCTGCACCATATTCTGAAACAATAATTGGTTTGTTATATTTTAATTTCCAGTTGTTCATTTCAAATACCCAACTATGATTAACAGTTTCCAGATAGCCATTATCAATATACCAGCCAAAATATCTATTAATGCAAATCAAATCGAGTAGATCAGCCTGAAAATCACTAGTTAAAATCAAAAAGCAGTAAAAATTTTCAACTAGAACCAAATAGGCTTAAACACATCAAACAACTAACTTTATTGAATGAACAGTTTTTGTAATTTAGTTCCAAAATACTCAGAAAAAAAATACATATGTATATAAATTGTTGCAATTTCGTTGCAATGTCATCAAAAAAGAATTGAAATTGAAGACAGAATCTTACAACTTGATCAACATCGAAACTTTGTGCCAGCACAGCGGTAACAGGTCGACTTGGATCAATTGTACGTGTCAAATTGATGAGTTCACTAAAATTGACATAAATACTTTATGAAATTTCAATTTTTATTTTTTCATTGGCAATAATTATCTTGTAATATAATTTATTACTCAACATTTGAAGCAAAAAAAAAAAAAAAATTACACTCTACCGAAGGATTAATGTAATGAATAATGAAATTCATGAACATCTCAATATCACGACATTTTTTATCTAACAATTATCAACTCGATATTATAATTACAATAATTTTTCTCCTGTCAATTTCTCTATATTTTTTACTTTTCTAAATTTCATTAGAGAACAAAAATTTTATTGCAGTCATAGATGCTTTTTGAATTATCATATCACTTATCCCTTCACTGATGCTTATCAATCATTGATAATCCGATGACTGTATTAATGACTAAATCAAAAGTGTGTCAGAAGAAAATGGGAAATTCAAAAGGGATTGAATTGAACCTGAAATATAATCGAGCTGCTGGATCACCAGATAGTGGCTCATTAGCTAATGACCACGTAATTGTTGACGGATGATTTCGATCACGTTCAATCAATTCACGTATTATTTCTGCATGCAATAATTGGTTTTGCTTTGTAAAATAGCTGAAATAATTAAACATCATTCATCTATAGTAAATTTTCAATCAAACATTTGTTATAAAAACAGTTTACAGAGGGTCCACTAGCAATTCGGACAACTAGTAGAACAACAGATATATAATATACAATCAGAAATTCCATCGAATTTTTTTCTATCTTTAGAAAGTTGTAAATATTTTTTATTTAATAAATCAGGCTTATCTGCTTGTAACCATAGATTAATTGACTTGTACTTGTATTGGAATGTAATAATTCATTGCCAAAGTAAGAAAAAAAAAATGCATGATTTATTATGGAATGGAAGAAATGCATTATAATTTCATGCTATTTGAAAAAATCCCAAAAATGTGTTATATGAAAGATTCTGCTTGAAAAAAAACTTTGTTTGCGTAAAAAGAAATTGATTTGCAGAAAATAGAATAACTAATCATTCCTACAATTAAACGATCATACTATAATTGCTTTTATAATATAATTGCATATTTGATGTTTGGCATAAATTTTCGCATAAAATTACTTCAAATCATTTTTTTTTTTTTTTTTTTGAAAATTTTTAATGTTAAATAAAATTATTTTTCCTTAATCCAACAGCAGGTGTTTCGGTAATTACAGCAATACCACGACGATCAGCTTCGAAAGCCATTTCTTCGCTGTAAGGATAGTGTGAGGTACGATAACAATTACCATTCATCCATTCGAGCATATTCAAATCTTTAGTTAATACCACCGGATTGAATCCACGACCATGAAGCTGCAATCTAACGCTTCATTTAGAATTTTCATTCAAAATAAACATGAAATAACGAGAATCATTATTATTACTTTGCATTGAATTCCTTTAATTGATGAGATAATTTTCGCTTCGTAAACGTTACAATTTAAAATTTGAATTTATATTTGAATTGAGATAATTTTCATAGTCATTTTTCTCATCTGTACTTGTGATTGTTGTTAAGTATTACTATCAGTTTTAACCGTGAATTAATTGGTTTCTACTAATGAACGTGGATGTAATATTTCAGAAAATATCTATTATATTAGATAATAATTTAATATATTTATTACGCTATTAACTAAGATTTTCAGAAACTTTTTTTTTTTTTTTTTAAATTTCTAAATCAAAATGAAGTGTAATTAAGCCTGAAAATCTAGAAATAGTCCTAAATTTATCGCCTAGAATATTTATTTATAGCTAACCTCTTGGTTTTTTTAAGTTCACGACTTTTTTTTAATATACTGAGCACAAACAAATGAGGCAATTTTGAAGTTTGTTTCCAGTTTACCTGTACTTGAATTATTATTTCAAAAGAAAACACACTTCAAAATCTTCATGCATACCAAAACCATGACAATAAAATGGTTTTCCGTTTATGAAAGTTTGATTTTTTGAAAGACTTATGGTACGAAAACCGAACCACAAACGATACACATCGATTAAAACATCTGAAATCGATAACTGCACCTGAAAATTCACTTTACTTCGTAATCCATACAAATGTGTTTGTTTTTTTTGCATAATTACTTTTATATCTGTAGCGAAATCATCATGCGAAGTTTGAGAAACTGCAGTAATTTCACTAATTTATTTAAAAATAGCAATATTAAATTGAAAAATATTTAAACGATTTAATGTTGAAATATGAAACGATAAAAATTTATGCATTCCCGCAAAATACACTTCAAAATTTCCGTTCCGTTTTTTTTTTTTTTCTTAAATGATAGAAAAGTTCGCAATAGGTTTCGCATCAACCACTTCGCCATCAGTTCCTATTTTCAAGAAATATAATTTTACTACTAAAAGCAATCTCCATGATGATGATAGAAAAAAAGAATCATGATTTTTAGTCAATTGATTTTTGAAACTTTACCATGAAATTGTACAATACAGGAGCTCCCATATCACGAGGCCACCAAGGTTTAATATTTTCGATACGACCAGTATAATGATATTGATCACTTTCAAATATTACTGTACCATCTTTATCCATTACTGTAACCTGGAGTGTTGCTAACTGAGTGCTCGATACTGTATATACTTTGTAGCCAAAAGATCCTGTGAATAGTTTAGTTTTTATAAGCAGAAAAATAACTGACTGACTCTGAAATTCTACTGAAAAAATGAATGTTAGCTGGAATAAACTTATAAATAAACTTATTTTTCCAATCATGCTTTTTCTAAGAATGTTTTTTTCTTTTTAAATTATTCTTTTTTTAAAATAAATGTCAAATAAATCCTATTCTTGTGGAAAAATTTTTAGCAAATTTCCTTGCTGAAACTATCATTTTTACCATCTGCTCCAGCTTTGATACTAATATCATCAATATATGCAAATGGCTTCCGCGTGATATAAACGGGTCTCAGTATTCCAGCATAATTAAAGAAATCGAAATTCCATGTTTGTTTGAAAAATCTGAAAATGATGACTTTATAAAATTCGAATTTACTTTGCTTAAATTTTTTTATTGAATTTCATGTTCTGATGAATGGAATTAAAAGCCAAAAGAGCAGAAGAGATTTTCCTGACATTACTTCATTTTGAGTTTTATTTTATTGAATTTAATAAACTTCCATATGAGAATTTACATTATGAATTTCTATTTTCTATCTATTAATTTATTTCGAAAAATTATGCACTTTGAATTCTGCTGTAATTGCAAAAATCATTTCATTTTAATTATCAATAATATAAAGAATTTTCGAAATTTTCATGGAAATTTTCATTGGAATAAAATTACAATTATTCGCTGATGAATAATCTTAGCTTAACATTTTCTTGAAACATTTTTTCTCAAATGACGAACCCATCGGAATACTGTTTACGTCCGCCACGCTGTTTTTGAACGTATCGAAATTCACCGGGTGGTATTGTCTCTGAGGTCAACGTGTTGTTCACTGCTACGGTGAGACGATTTTCGTCATCGAATAAAACGTGATTCGTGATATCGATTTCGAACGGTAGATGACCACCGACATGAATGCCAACAATTTTTTCATTTATGAACTGAATTTTAGAATCGATTTAAGTTCTTAGTTTTAAAATAAAGCAGATGTGCAAATATGATTTGTATAGCATCTTCGATCATTTATAGAAATTATTTCTTTATTGACTGTCGAGAATTTCATAATCTGAAACCATTCGTGAAATATACTTTTTTTGAAGGCTAGCACAGTCATTTGTGAAAGATCGAAATAAAGCTAAGCGATGCGACATATCGAATAATATAGAATACACTAACAGTCGCAAATGATGGAAATTATTGACGCAATTTAATTTACTTACGACGACGGCATAATATTGCACACTTGAGAAACGAACAAAATGCCGATAATATTTATCACGTACGCTGACGAAAAATTTGCGCTGATACCAAACCCAACCGACGTGTTCGCGTACTTCCCGATCTGCTGTTAGATCATTATAAGCTGCCGGAACCGGCATTACAGTAGCATTCTGAAACTTCCCTAAAGTTGGATTTATTAAGATTAGTTAAGATAAATAAATAGATTTCTTTGATTGGAATGACTATTTCCGAATATTTTTATTGTCATTTTTTTAGGTAAAGAATCAACGTTCAATCAAAAAAGCAGGAAATTTCATTAAATTGCTAAATTTGATAGCAATACCTCGAATTTCGACAAATCATATAAATGCCAATCACGTTTTATACCTACGGAAGGTGAATTCTTTTCCTCCCTTACAAATGTCCATAAACCATCAAGCTGATCGTAAAATCGCCGTTCATTTCGCTGTGAAATTTTAATAATTCATTTTTAATTAAAATTAATTCATTTAGATGAATCCTATCATTTTTTTTTCGTATCTTCGTTGATTGAATAGATTAAATTATATTATAATGATTAATATAGTTTACATCTCTGATTTGAATTATTTCTTGGAAAAGAATTTTCTAGAAATAAAATAATTTAGTTTATCAGTGAGGTATAAATCATTTGCGAAATTTCTATCAATACCTATTTTTTGCATTATTAATGTATATTTATCTACACAGAAGTTGATCATACGTTACACGTACGTATATTAACTTGCATTTGCTGAAAAAGAATAATTCAAAATAGATGAAATTGATTAATATATGTATGATACCTGCACTTGTAGTATAGTGCAAACATTGGGAAACAATACTGATAACAGCAAAACAAACATACCTAAAATTCAGCTGATATTTTATAAAGTAGAAAAATCTGATATTTGTTAACACTGATGGATCAATGATTTCTACTGAATTCTAAACTAAGCATGACTCAATTAAACGAAATTGTTTACTGGTTGCTATAGGAATTGTCATGTTGGACAGATTAATATTTCTCATCATTGTGGTAAAAGGTTGATTTGGGGACGAGAATTATGAGAGAATAATAAACTTGCGAAAACGAGGTAGCAGGTCCTAATGGTTTATCAGAAATCATTAACACGGAATTATTATCATTTGCTAGTTGTTGAGATTAGCACACAATAAATGGTATAAATCTTGATTAATATAAATTAATGCATTTAGGTAATCATATAGCATGATAGTTATGAAGGCTAATCATTGCTGATAAGATTGGAAGGATTTGACTTTTTTTCCTGCAATCTGGAGTTACATTTTAACATTTTTAGCTAGTGAAAAAATATCAAAAATAATTGAAAAATGAATTTATGGATCGTTTGGTGATAAATATAATTTAATTAACTGTTTATTCTATACAAAAATCTTCTGGATCGTTGGTAGTACCTGAATATTTCAAGTTTGCTAAATTGAAAATTAATTATAGACAGATAGATCCTCAGCAATGAGATAAAAATTATACTGAACGAATGGAAATGTAAATCATTGGATTATAAAAGAATCTAAGCAAAAATGGAGCAATAATTGTACCTTTTTACAGTAATTTCTTGAAAAAACATTTAAAATAATATAAATATCGGTTTTGAAATTCTAATAAAAATGTTATCTTTTCACGCAAATAAAACGAAGATTTTCCTCATTCCATTCAAAAACATCAACAAAAATTTGTTTAATTGCATGTCCATCATTTCATCTTTTCATAACCCGAAAAATACAATTAAATTTTCAAAAATTGAATTTTCTCCTCTTTTATTCTGATAAAACATGAAAATCGTTTACGTTTTTTCATTTAACAATCAAATTTTCCGGAAATTTCAATTAAAAATTTTCCTTTATTACAATACTATTCATGTTGGTAGTTGAATGCATAGCGGAAAACTTAAGATAAGTAAAATCAATCAATATTTCATATTCTAAACTGTAGAATAATAAAAAAAAAAAGTAATGTTTACAAATATGAGTGACAAAGATAATATATGATGCACATTCCATACTATCAATACTAAAAATTAAGACCACAAATTAACATTATCTATGATATGCGTAATCATGAATTTAATAGTACATTTTATATCCAATATTCTACGAATTAACAATAATATTGATAAAATGATTCAAATATGATAAAGGAACTTTCATGGTTTATCCATTTTAAGAACTGATTATTGTATTATATAATTATTTAGAACAAAATTTAAACTATATTACTAAATTACATTTCATAATTTTTGTATAATATTTTATTTAATTGAAATTTTACTGATGTTAAAGTATTATTACATCCTTTGTTTTTCGAAAATGAATCTTAAATTGAATTTTTTTAAGTTTTCTGGAAAATTCCTTTCTATTCTTATAAACAGAATAAACATTTGTATCAAAATATACTGTATAATTGTCATGTTTGTTTGTTTGCATTTTCTACCTAAACAGAAATAAATATATAAACAAACGGAATAATTTTTCAGTCATTACAAAAATTTTGGAAGTAATTTGTAAAAAAAAAAAAAGAATTCTAATCGCAACAATAAAATAAACCTGATTATAAATATTAAAATTTAATAATACGATAAGATAAATTATTTCCACATTTTCAAAATTGATCTCTCTCAAAAAAGATCGAAATTCCAAAGATCAGAAATACTTGATTAACAAAGACTACGAAAAATTTCGAATGATCAAGCTATCCATCAGTCATGCTCCTTCCATAAATGTACGAGAAATGTCACATAATTATGTCACCACAGGTAGAAGAAAAAAAAAAATGAGCAATCTGCTTTTCATTGCACTGTATATATACTATTATCGTAAAATTGTTGAGAAATGTTGTTGGCATTTTTTTCATTACATTTTCATTCCAAAACTTTTTCTTTCTTCTTTTTTTTTTTTTTTTTTTTTTTTTTGTTTCGTTCAATGATCGGTTAAGCATTTCTTAGAATATGTTAGCAACGTTTTCCTTTCGTTCATTTTTCCTATCATCAAATTATCGTACTAAATCGTTTGATAGTAACCATTACAGTAATTACTAAAAGTAATCGTCATATCATGAAATAATGATTCTTTGAAAAAACTTCATAAGACAATTAATTAAATATGAAAATTTTTTAAAATCAGTCAGTACATGATGCTTCATTGATTTCAAAGCATTATAAGAGTTCTTTTATGCTTACTTTCGAAGTTTAAATAAAAACAATTTAGATAAATCATTACAATGTAAAAGTGAAATCAGTTGGATGGATGCACTTTTCCCGGAAATCCTAAAAGACAACATAGTCGAATAAAAATGTAAATGAACAGCAATATGCTAAATCTACAACTAAAAAAATTAAATCAGCTAAAAACTGCTAAAAAAATGAAATCAGATTCAAAGACAATACTTTTTAAGCCTAACATTTTTTTTAGTACGAAAGCATTAAAAAATCGTATCTGAGATAATTTCAAGTGAATTAGATAAAATGAATTAACAATTTGAACTTGATTCTCAAGAAAAATGCCTAATTTCAACTTTTTTTAAATGTACACTTCAACTAAACCCACAATTTGTTAGGCTTAAAATGAAGAGTTAATTAGTATAACCGGGTGAGAATAAGATTCAAATCGTTAGAAAGTTCTCAAAAGCGGGACAATGAGAGATAAGCAAATGATAAGCAAAACCACCATCAAAATTTTCGAACGTTTTCGAAGAAAATTGATTTGACACATTTGATATGCAGTAAATTAGTAATTTACCAATGTGAACTCCCGATAAAAATTCATTGTTTATATAAAATCCGTTATTTTTGTTTAACAGAAAATTTCGAATGTTTTCGAAAAAATCCAAAATAACATAAATCAAGCTGGTTTTTTCAAAGGAAGGAAAAAACGATCGAAAAATAATGATGGAATCACGCAGATATGCGAAAAAAAAAAATATTGACGAATGATAAACAATGATTCAGTAGAAACAATGCTTATTATTCTATGGAAATCGTATTTTTTATTAATCGGAAATTGAATGATAAAATTATAGCAAAACGATGGAACAAAAACAAACATCATTTTCAGTTCATTTATTCCCAAAAATTAACGTTTCATTCTCATTTCATGTTAATAACTAGATTATTCAAAAATTTGAAAGTTTTTAAAATAAAGCATAATAATGGATAGCTAATGAAAATTCTGAATATTATACTTTTGAAATGAAATAAAAATATATGAGAAAAAAAGGAATTGAAAGAGGAAACATTACTGGCGAATTCCTAGAAGATAAAAAAAAAAATTAATCTAAGATGGCACTTTCTAACGAATTTTAGTATTAATAGGAAGAGCTAGTTTCATAGATTTTTATTATAATTAAATGACAAATTAATCAATCAACTATTCTATTTAAAGAATTAAAATACAGATAACTTTGAATTTTTTAACAACAAAAAGAAGACTTTTTTTGTTCGATCTTTTTTTTTTTTTTTTTTTTTTGGTCCATACTATTACTGTTAAAATGAAACAATTAAAGTAATCAATAAATGATTGTAATCGATTATTTTTGAATTAAAAAAAAAAAAACTCAATACTAATAGTGAATTAATAACCGGTTATTTTGTTGCAATGTGTAATCAAGAAAATATTTTTCTAAAATAAAAACATTTCTGGCTTTTGACTTGAAATTTTTACCGAACAAGATGAAACTGATAAATCGATAGATTCGAAGAAGAAGAAAAAATATTTTAGAAAAAATTTCACGAAAAATATAAAAAAAAGCGTAGCTTATGAGTTATCTAATAACCTATGAATAGAACGGTGTTATCACATTATCTAATATTTTGAATTTTGAACACAATAAGAAGATTATAGCATAGCATCAGGTAATGATTTAACTAAAGTTAATAGATTTTATCTACGAATCTGCTAATTAACGGATATCATACGGCCATTTTAATTATTGATTGTAGAAGTTCGAAAAATTAACAATGAGATATAAAACATTCAATGAAATAAATATTTCTCCCTTACATTGAAATATTTGAAACTTTATTTTTCTTTTTTAAATTTCATTTCATCATAATTATAAAATAATAACAATCATTAGGAATCATTTACCATTAATAATTATTGATTAATCCAATTGCAAACATTTTATCAATAAGAACAATAAAATCGGTGGAAATTAATTTACATCAAAAAAATTGAATTTGATACACTAACAATTTCACATCTTTTTCAGTTATCCGCATGGTTATCAGTTCTCTTATTTCATAGTTGTGATAAGATTATCTCAGACCTCCGAACAATCTTTTATCTTAAATATTATCCAAGAAGATTGTGTACTGTAAAATATAAGAAGTTTTTCTAAAACGTAAACATTCTTTGATAATTGATAAAATATCAGATAAATTTTGCATCAATCAGTCTTTATCCTATAAATATCTTAGTTCGAAATGAATAATTGATGAGAATTCACACCTTCTGTCTTAGTTATTCAAAAAAAAAAAAAAAAAGAAAAAGAAAAAATGTCGTTATTCGAGAAATTTTTCTTGAAAAAATATCATCGGAAAATTTTCCTTGAATAAATACAATGAATAAAGTAAGCTTCTTTTCTGCGCCTTTTTTTCGATTATTTTATACAAATTTTGGAGTTGTGGAGGAAATAAATATTAAGTTTAATTTGCTTGATTTTTAATTGTATTATGTTGGCAAATAAAAATCGCGAAAAGATTAATAAACCAAAAATTTTCGGGAATTATCATATTCTAGGAATTGAAAACAGCTGAATATGGAAATAATTCAATTTTCGAAATTCCTTATCAAAAATGGATTGAATTTGAAATATGAATTTGAAATTTGAAATTCAACTAAACTATAAAAACCTGAATAAATGATAATACTACTGAAATTATCCAGCATAATGAATCGCAACAATGCAATACTAATTTGAAAGAAATATATTTGAAAAGGCAGTGTCTGGCTTATCACCATAATATTGCATATTTCCTAATGATCGGACTTTATTTTAGCTAATTGAAACATCAATATTTTCAAGAATCAGTTGACAAAAAACAAAAAGAAATGGAAGAGAGGGAAAAAGATAGCAAAGTTAGACGATAAAAAGATTTTTAAAAAATGAATTTTTTAGATATGCTAGTTAACGATAAATAGAACCTTCCAAAATAAAAATTTTTTTAGGAATGTTAATAGAAATTTGAATTACTTGCTTATATGCTAATTAAGAAACAAATGCTTTCGAATTTCAGAAAATCGAAGAAAAATGGTTGACACAATTTAATTATCAAATACTAGCATCAAGACATGCCACTTATTTCGCAATTAAATTATTTCGATTGTTCATTGAAATTATAAGCGAGACAAAGTTCGCTCATTAAATTAACGAATCAATAAAAATTTTACTTTCACACAAAAAGAATTGTCCCAACTAAGGCTTATTGCCGAAAAATTATTGCAGTCATTATTTTAGTTATTTGCTTGCTTACATAGCAATTACAAAAATTTGCATCTCATACTTTTATTGTCATTTTCTTTCATTTTTCATAACTCTCATTAATTGCTTCATAATTGCTGTATTTATTTTTTCTTTCTTTACTGTCTAATTTGCTTTTTTTTTTTTTTTACGAAATGTTACTTTAATTTATTTTATTTTTTGCTTATTGATAATTGGCCTATTTTTTGTATTCCACATAATCTTTTTTTTTTGGAAAAATGAATTATTACTATTACTATCACAATTATATTAATAATGATAGCAATAATAATAATAATAATAATAGCAATAACTTTAAATAATAATGATAATAATAAAATTAATAGCCATAACGACTTTCCTAGTTATAAATAAATATATTTGCATATATTCATCTCTTTATCATTCAAAATTATTCATATCTCTCTCAGTTATTTAACTCACTTTTCACTTTATTTATGATTACTTACGAGATCTTAAAAAAAAAATTAGTTTAAAAAGAATTCAAGACGTATCATTTGATATTCGATTGGTATAATTATTTAATTACATCACAATTATTCTTCTAAAGCGAAATTGAAGAAATGTCGTAATTTCATTATCATCAATTCTCAATTCTTCTACATTCCATTAATCGATCTTTGCTATTTGCTGTTCTTTGAATGCTCACTCATCTTTATCTCAATTTTCTGGATCGACAACTGTTTTTAGGATAATTAATTGAAATATACAAGCACTTTCTGATAATAGTGCTACCATAATTTACACTATAACATCGCTATGTTATAATTTTTTCTACATAAAAAAATTTTGAAATTCAAAATTTTTAGTTTAATTTATTACATATACCGAAAGCAGGGATATTATAACCAACTTGCTTGGTTCTATCAAGAATTCTACTTTTTGAAATTCGCCGATTTTATGAAATTCCATGAAAAAAGCGTTTGACTGGCTTTGCGATAATTGCATATTAGGCATTGCTCTTTTGAGAAATATCAAATTCAGTTATTCGACAAAATATTCACAATAAAACTTTGAAAACTTTTGAAGTGAAAAAACAAATGTTATTTGTATCAAATATCTGCATTCAAAGATGCAAATTACATGGTGCAAGCAATTACATAATTTGATGTAAAATTGTTATTTCTTTTTCCTTAGCTCTCTAATTGTGTGTGATATGTTTTCGGGGAAAGTTAAATTTTAAACAAAACAAAGTGATAAATCGCGGAAGTGAAAACAAAATTATTACAAACAAAATGATTTAATCGAAAAGAATATTTTTGAAAAATAAAAATACCATTTATTGATGCAAATACTTGATTGTTCACGCAGCAATCCTCAATGCTGCATCAATAAAAATCATCAAGAAATATGTAAAGCAACAAATCAAGAAATTTTTAGCGGGTAACATCATTTTACATCTGATCGATGATGTGAAATTTTTTCGACAGTGATTCAAAATGTTCAAATAGTTATTAGTTATCATTCCATTGACTGCTTCAGTTGTGGATGATTTCATCCATTTTTTCTTTTTTTATTTTCATAAAACTTGAAAGGATTAAAAATAAGATGAAGTTAGATAATGGGATTTCAATAAAAGATTAAGCTAAACTGATATTCCATCATCTATCAATAAAACACGGGAATTAATACGGTGCAATATTGATCACGATAATAATATACTAAATGGATAATTATTAAGATTTTCTGATTATGCCGGAAACAGAAAACTGTAATTGAAAATTATTATTGGATTGAAATTTACTTTTTATATTCGTCACTTTTTCCCTCTGAATTCTACAGCTAAATTTTCCATAGGATGATACAGAAGAGGCAAAATTAAAAAATAGAATTGTTGTTGATTACTTAAACTTACTATTTCCGTTTCTGTGAATATTTGACATATTCTAATTGATATTTTTACTTTCTGAAATCATTTCTTCGATGTGTTTACTTGCACGAAATAAAGCCATTTCTTTTTTATAAAATTAAGCATTTTCATTTCATTCATAACAAAAAAAAAAAAAAGAAAAAATTAAAGATAGAAAATTTCGATTACGAAATTAATATTAATCAGTGCGAGAAATAAATTTCACAGAAACACACAAACAGACACATACATAAAAAACAGACCCACGCATTGTTTAATTTAAATTGAATAATTTTTAATAGCAATTTTAAATTTTCTCAAAAAAAAAAAAAAGTACAACAATATATGTTTATGACCGTACCAATTATTCACCGCAATAATAGTTAATTCATTAATGAAAATGAAGAATGCGGTATGAATTAAGAAAGCCAGAGATAATTACCATGTTCCTGTTGGGAACGTTTCATTTTTCAGGATACATGGATTTAAAAAAAAAAAAAAAAAGAAGAAAGAAAGAAAGCTCAAATTCAATAATTATAATTTGGCAATAGCAATGATAATTACGCAATGATGTACTTAATACAATAGTAATAAATTACTTAATACAAGATAATAAAATACCAGTGGCGCATTGAGGAATATCACGGTAAAAGGTCAACGTAATTCAAATGCAAAAATTTTTTAGATTAAACAACAATTTGTCATGAAATTTCAATTGAATTTCCCATTTACTTAAAGAAGAATTATATTTTGCGTTATTTTTGAAAAAATTTCCTGATTCTTCTCTCGCAATTTCTTGGCTTCAATTATTTTTATAAATAAATAAATTGAAAATGAACGAAAAAAAAAAAAGAGATTTTCGAGTTTCTGAGGTTAGTTTTGAATATTAATTAATGAATTGTTTTATGCAAAAATTAAAAATTATCTCATTAAATTAACAATCCCAATATGTTGTTGCTAGCTATTGTATTGCAAAATTCTTCCAAGTATGCTTCTACGTAATCATTATCCGTCCTCCTTTCTTCCGTTATTAAAACTTCCCACCAATAGTATTCCTTTCTCAGTATCATTCATTTCTCTCCGGATTTTATCCTGATCATTCCGGAAGAGCAGAAAAAAAAAAACGAGTTCGAGTAATAGATATAAGCATCCAAAAGCAAAACATTCCAATGGCAAATATAATTTGAACAACACAAAAACAAAGCAATAATAGAATGATAATGCAAAATTGCCAACAACAGCTTTTTGAATAAAATGACAAAGAAATTCATCACAAAATGATAATTGAAAGGATATTAATTTACAATGTTAGTTTTTTCTGAATTTCTTCTGCTTTTACATGTGATAGCATTACTTTCCCTTAAATAAAATATCATTTCTCTAAGCTTTAATTGTAAAAGATAGCAATTATTGATCAGTTTTGCAAACGGACGGATTTGTCAACAATTACTAATTTGTCAAGTAAATTTTCTTCAACGGAAGCTAAAAATTCAAGATTTTCTCAAAACAATTGAGAATCGAAATGTATCGTCCACTCATATGAGCCTTAAAGCTTCCATTAGGAAAATGAATATAAATAACTTGTACTATATTCTACAACAAGAGGTCAAAGATTAGGGGTTAAAGGATAATAATTCATCTTATGTAATTGTCGCCAATTGTAGTTAACAAAAAGATCGCCATTTTATAAATTTATAAAAATTGCAATACTCTAAAAAAAGAAGAACCAATTATTTTAACATAAAACACATTGTCATATCAGTAGAATCGACAAAGTATAATTAATTATAACTGAATGATCAATAAAACTTTGGAAAATATCGGATATCGATGGCATTGGACTGAGAAATAATGCAAAAGAAAAAACATAATGATTTTTCTCGCTGATCCAAAAGTTGACAAATTTTTGTCCATTGTCATTTTTTAAAAATCTATTATTATTTTTTAAATTATTTTAGTTTTCACCATGGATATAATTTTTGTATAATATTTCTTGTAATTCATTATTAATTAGAAAATGTTTACTTATTGTTAATCGAATTATTCGATATTTGATATGTAATAAACCAATTTATACTTTCAGATCACTTGGCAAGAATGAATTAGGATTTAACTATGCTCAACAAAAAAAATGCTAACTTTACAACGAGTAATTTTTGCTTTCATTCTGGTCAAATTTCACGGGAGATATAGTCCATTTGCAAAAGTAATTGGTACAAAAAAAGGAGTGAAAGAAGCAAGCTATTTATAATGTAGAAAAATTGCAAAAAACTTAAGTTTTAAAATTTAACAACTTTTCAGACGGATAAAAATTATTAGTAAAGTTTAAATATTTATCACTTAATTTTTGCACTGATTTTTGGACAAAAAAAAAAAGACCTGTATAATCAAATTAATCACAATTATTATCAGTCGGTTTTCTGTAGCAATGGAGTAATTCTCGTCGTATTAGTATTATCGGTACATACGGTACCATTTAAATGTTGTTTCAAGTGTTTTTCAAGCTCTTGCGGAGAAGCACAAATCTTTTGGCACACCGAACAAACCGTTTTCCACATCCACATTACGGTATCCATTTGATTTGACATACAACCACCGGAATTAGTTACTTGTGGTAACAGTGGTAATGGAAAGGGTAAAACTGAAAATGGTGATGGTGGTGCTGGCGGTGTAGGAGGTACAGCAAGAGATTGCGATGACGGTAAGTCTAATCCAAATCTACCTGGATGTACTGGATTAATTTTTGGATCGAATGGTCCGACACGAAGTGCTCCTTCGGTACCTAAACCGAATGCTGGTAAAAACTCTGATCGCAAGATATTATCGGCACCAAATTCAAAAATTCGACGACCTCGTCTGGATGGACTCTGTTGCCACATATGAGTACCCATGTGTACCTTTAAATTACCGCGTGTCGTGAACGCCCTATTGCACACTTCACATTTGAAAGGTTTATCACCTGGAATTAAATTCAAATGAAATAACCTGTATTTGATAATATGCTATTAAATATTCATTTAAAATATTCCCAAAAAAATTATGCTACAATGAAAAAAACTTTTTATTCAAGCAAAAAATTGAAAAATCGGAATAATTATCAGTCATGAAACGATGCGAAATTTTTTAATTTTTTTATTTTTATTTATTAAATTTTAAAATAGTAACGAACCGGTGTGTGTTCGCATATGAATCTGCAACGCGGAGCTGCTACTGAAATGTTTGAAACATACGCCACATTGGTGTTTCGATAAAATTGGCGCTTGGCGTGGAGGCGGTGGCTCGGTTTCGGCCCACATTTTCTGCATGGCATCTAAGGGATTCGGTGTAGTACTAAGAGGGGGAGGAATTGTAACTGATAAAGATGATAACGGTGATAACTTCCCATCTGAATTTCCAGCATTTGATTGTAGTTGTTCCTGTTGCTGCTGTTGTTGTTGTTGTTCTTCCTCTTCTTCTTGCTGTTGCTGTTGATGATGTTGATGTTCTGGTGAATTGCCATCATCGGTAGATTCCGATATACCATGCTGACTTTCACCGGTATCCATTCTGAAGAAATTCCCATAAATATTCAAGAAATCTATTAAAAAATGAGTGGAAATTCATTTTTCTTCAATTTTTCGAAGTTAAATTCGAAAAGTTTAAACATATCTCAACTGGAATCAAATTGATGTAGTAAAATTTTGTTTATTATAAATAAAGACTGATAACGTACTGTTCATTTTCAACATGAGTAAATGAAGCACGATCCTCTTCGTCCTCTTCCTCATCATTATTATCATCTTCATCATCATTATCATCATCACTATCATTGGAGTTACCATCCGACGAATAAGGATAATGAATTTGATGTTTTGATGACATATGTCGTTTCAGATTGCCTTTTGTTGTATATGTAGTACCACAAATGAAGCATTTTAATGAATTATCTTCATGATTTCTGAAATGACGATTTTTTTTCCCATTGTTTAATAGTTCTTTTTATATTTATTTTAATAATTGTTCTAATTTATGTAAAAGCAACTTTTATAGTATTTTGAGAGCTTATATTTATGCATATAACATTTTTTATCTTTGCATAAAATTCTCATCATTCTTGCTTACTTGAGAAAATTATCAGTAAAATTCAATTGCATTATCTATGATTGATTAACATTCAGATTTTCATTGAAACTTCCGAATAGTTCTTGGGGAAAAATTTCAACAAAGAGAAGCAAATTTTTGCAAAAAAAAAAAAAAAATTATTTTTGCTGGAAACAAATTTGTATTTTTTTTTTTAGATTTCCCCTTTACACTTTTTAAAAATATAAAAAAGTCAATGTTCGTAGAGGAACCCAACAACGGATAATAACGTAAACTATAAATTATTTTAGATTTTAGAAGAACTTTTATTTTACAAAACTCTTCCAATTTACCTCATATGTAATTCCAGTGCAATCTGATTCGGAAAGAATTGGTAGCAAGCGGTGCAATTTGCCACCAAATCATTTGCATTTTCTGATAATGCTGTTGATACCAGCGGTAGAGATGAACCGTTATGTGAACTACTTGTTGAAGCCACTTCATCATCATCTTTTGCAGCATGGTTTGATTTTCCGGATGGACTAAATGTCGTTGGTGACGTTTCCAGACGTAACGGAGCAGTCGGTAACGATTCAGGACGTGTGGCTATTGATGATGGTTGTTGTAATAATTCAGATTTTATCGATTGTTGCAGTTGATGATGCTCTGGATAAAAAAATATTTTGTGTAATATGTAATTTCCAGAATTACTTAATTTCGTATCATGAAGTCAGTGAATGGGTTTAATCTCGAAACTATTTTAATATAATTTCTTAAAAAAAAAAAAAAAAAAAACTTTACCTTCTTGCTTTGAATTAATTTGTTGATTAATTGTGAATGGAATTGATCCAAGTGATGTCTGAGGGGCACTGGAAGCGGCAATCGGACTTGAAAGACCACGCGGTAAACCAAGCGGAAAGAACGGAAACGGTGGCATGAATGGTGTTGAAACAAGTTCATTTTTCATAGGTAATATCAAATTTCCAGCATTTACTTGAAGCATGGAAGAAGCACTGCAAAAGAAAGAATTAATCGAAATTAAGCATTGTAACATCTATGGTACCATTATTTCTTAGATATTGTCATTTATCATTTTTGAACAATAATTTTGAAAACAAAAAGTTTGAATCTTCATTCTACGATTTTCAAAACTGGAAGTGTAACTGCTTCCGAAATAAAATAAATGATATTTTAATTCCAGGAAAATTTCCTGGACAATTGAAAGGAATAACTAGAAATTACCCATTTGATGTGGGTATTGATGAAGATGAATGATGATGTTGTTCAGGACGTCGATCAAATCCCTGCGCAGAAACTACTGGAACTTCGAACGGTGGTAAAATACCATTCCTGAAATTGCATTATTCAGTAAAAATTTTAGATATTTTATCAGTTTCTTGATGATGCCATAAAGGAAGGAATTTATTTCCTGTTAACTTTTAATTGTTAATTCCCTTTAACTAAAAAAAAAAAAAATTGATTTTAATCTTTCTTTTCCTATCTTCTATCTTTTTCTTTACTTTTTTTTTAATTTTTATATTCTCTCTATTAAATGCTTGATTAGAAAATAAAAATATCACGTCGATTCTTAACCTCAAATAGATTGAGGTTTTTTTTTCACAAATGTTGATTCGAAACTTTTGGTAAGCAAATTAAAAATATTTTTAATCAAACATTAATTGAAGTGAAAAATCATTTTTTTTCTTTTTTTTGTTCAATATTTCTGCATTGAGAGAGTATTATATGTGTTATCCTTCTTAAAATTCTATCTCATTTCAATTAATTTTGAAAAACAAAAGACAAAGAAAGTTACAAAAACAAAGAATCCAATCAAAGAAGTTAGACTTCGATGTGAAGTAGAAGTTTTCTTGGATGGATATTATTTTAATATACTAATATAAATATGACAATCTGTGATAAGTTTATGATAATCTATGATATGACATTTGACCTGTTTGATTGATTCGCCGTATGTTGGGCGACATGTTGCTGAAGCAGATGAGCAGTGAAGAATCGTTTCTGACAGATGGGACACTGATGGTGGACATTTGTTGTGGTACCAGCGAGGCCACGAAAAGAATGCTTGGCTCGATGGACGCCCATATGAGTTTTCAGGTTACCTTTTGTTGTAAATGCTCGTTGGCATATTTTACATTTAAAAGGTCGTTCACCTGAAGAAAAAAAGAAAGAAAAATATTCAAATATTGAGAAAGATTAAATTATATATTTTAATATGAAATGTTAGATTTAATATTAAACTAAAATTAACTTTTGAACTGTACGATGGATTAGGTTGAATGAATAATATAAGACTGAGTAAAATTTTCAAATGTTCCTTACAAGTAATAGAGCTAATTAGTAATTAAACCATGCAATTGGCTTGTATTATTTAACTCAATCAAAAATTTCGATCTTTAGTGATTCAATTTCAACTTGAAATTTTTTCGAATTATAAATTAAAATTATTTAGCAGTTTTGAATTACTAATTAAAATGTTTGACGAACCAGTATGTGTCCTGTAATGCATTTGCAGGGCACTTTTGCATGAAAGTACCCGTCTACAAAGCAAGCACTGATTGGGATCAGTCGTTGGTAAAGCTTTATCACCGACTAATGCCCGTATCTTCTCGGATTCATCCGTTGTACTCACTTCCATCAATGCTTCCCAATCATCGTCATTGTTTAGTAGTGGTGTCGATGAGGGACCGTTCAGGAATAAATCCGGATGCGGACCGGGACGCATTGTCGCTGCTGCAGCCGCCGCAAATTGACCAAAATTGAAGGGTGGCCTGATAACTGCAAACTGATAATCATTATTAAATGAATAAACACAATCATCTAAAAGAAGTAATGACAAGTAAAAAAGAATGAAACCTTAAACCAAATAATACGGTCCAAAGAAGGAATCAATTTAAATATATTCATTTATCATATTTCAAATATTGTAGCTTGCATCAGTTTCATTAAAAATTTCATCAAAAATTCAAATTTAAATTGTTACAAAACCCACACTGTTGTGGAATAGTAGGGATTGGCAGGAATTGCTGTTGCTGCGATTGTTGCTTGTTTGATACCGGATTGGAAAGATCCAGTACAGTATCTTTTACTGTACTAGATGATGTTGATGGCACAGTAATGGCAGATGTTGCAGCAACCGCTGCAGTTGCAGTTGGTGCACCAAAAAATTGCGAAAATAACATTCGTGAAAGAGGTGGAGGAGCTGGAGGTGGCGGAACTGACATCAAAGCAGTTGCAGGTAAAGTGCCACCATAGCTAAGACCACCTGCAATGGTATCCGGACTTTTTGCTACCAATGTATAGGAAGTTTGCATGCGAGCCGGTACCGAGCTGCGATCTGCGTCCGGTGACGTGCCACGTTCCAATGCACCGGTAGAAGCGCTACGTTGCAGCAAATCACAACGATGCTCGTGTATCTGCAAAATATTTATCAGTATTTTCCAAATCCTTTTTTTGATATCAGATGTGGATGAAGGATGACATATTTCAAGAAAAACTGGAAAAAAAGCGAAAAAAATCATCCTGTATAATCACAAATTACTCGTAATCTTATGTCGATACTTGAATTTCACTGCTAATGGCTCGAATTATTGTAAAATTTGCTTCAAATAAATTTCTCATAAAAATGCTTCATTTAAATTAGAATGATAGCCAGCATTACATTCTCAATGTGTAGCCAATATTTAAAATTCATTCAAGCTTGAAAACGATTAATATGACGTTAATTTATTTTCATTATTATTATTTAATTTTCACGAAGTGTCATTTTTTGCGAAGGTCAAACAGAAGAAGGGTAAATGGATGAGTGATGGACGGTGAAGAAGAAAAAGGAGAAGAAAGTGAGGTTTGAAACGATAATATATATAAATGCATGTTTAAAAAAAAAAAAAAAAAAAACAGAAAAAAACATTCATTACAATTTGAAATAGGTCAACTGAGGGGAAACAATGATACATCCAATATGTCTTTATGAATATATAATGAACAGTTCCTCCTAGCAGAAAAAAAGGATTCAAAATTCATTTTTAAATTTAAGATAAAAAGGAAAATTTGGTTTTTTTCCTTCTATCGATTACTTTAAGCAAATAAAGCATACAAGTTTCCACAAAAATTGCCAAAACTTGAAATCTATAAAAACCTATGGAAGAGATATAGATGAAAGCAGCATGGACGAAGAATAAATGCAAAATCTACATTTGTGTCAATTAAATGATCAGGAAATGAAATCTGCAACAGTTTCGCAGTTAAGAATTTAATGACCAACTTTTTGTAAATTTCATGATTAGACCGGAAAAGTTAAAAGTATTAGTGATTGACAGCATGGCTGACAAAAGTGAAGAGGAAATTGAGAATACCGGAGAAATATTACAGAATGGATGATAATATTTATATAGTTAATCGAAAAAAGAACTTTCTTATTTTAAAGAATATTATAGATATGATCATAATTCATTAAGCAATTAATTTGTCTCGTCGAAATCAATGGACATCTCATATGTTCCAATTATTTAGCTGACCTCTTTCTTCGAGCAAATCCATTAAATTTATGTAACTTACTTTGCAACAAGATGATAGATTGAAATCAAGGAAAATTAGCCTAAGATAGAAAAGTTTAGTTCTCAGAATAATGCTGATTTGCCGAGTTATTCGCAAGGACAGAAAATAGATCCCCAAAATGAAATTTAAAAATCTTAAGATACCGGATCCTGAAAGCTAGTACAAAATTTTATTATATAATTCCAAAAAATTTCAATAATCTTATTCTGAATTTTGGATTTTGTCTTCATTTCTGAGATAAAAGTAAATATCAGTAAGAATTGACAGAATATGATATTGAATTTTCTTAACATATACATGTGCATACAAAACACATACATATATAATAGAAAACTAATAATCATAATAATTTATGTGCAAGTATAGTAATAATCACGATGGTAATAATTGAAATAATGATAACAATAATAATAACAATAATAATAATGATAGTAATAGTAATAATAATAATAAAAATAATAATAATAATAAATAAAAATAATGATAATAACAATAATAATGATAATAATAATAAAGTAAAAATAATAACAACACTAACAGCAATAATAATAATAATAATAATAATAATAATAATAATAATAATAATAATAATAATAATAATAATAATAATAATAATAATAATAATAATAATAATAATAATAATAATAATAATAATAATAATAGCGCCGATGGCTATAATTATAAACGTAATAACAACAATGAATAAGATTGTAGCAACGACCTTTTGCTCCAAATGAACGACGTATACACACAAACACACATTTACATATATAAACAATTTTTCGAATTTAGGTGTGGGAAATATTTTTAAAATATTGAAAAAAGCAAAACAATAATAGATGATAATGTTAGTGATAATAGTGTCAGGTAATTAACCTAATAATAATTACCTGTTCAGGATCAGCAAAGCGTTCCTCACATTGTTTGCACTGCAATAGTTTTTCACCGGGATGTCGCCGAAGGATATGCCACAATAAAGCACCACGGGATGAGAAATGCTAAATAAATATGTATATTCATTTACAGTAATGACTAAAGATAATATGATAACTGATAGAAATAAAGATAATAGATTGAAATTAAAAAAAAAAAATAAATGATATGCATAAATGCTTCACTACAAATCGGAATATTTCGAAGGTTTTAAAATAAAATTTGTAGAATTTTGCAAACTTTTTCTCATTATTTTAAATGAATCTGGGAATTTATCGAAAAAAAGAAAGCTAATATTTCGATTAGAAATTCTAATTCTAAAATTTGCATTGTTTCTCTACAACTTATACTCCAAATGCCAATAAATATATTATCACTCGCTCATTCATTCAGTAACTAAGAAATTAGTCGTTTCTATCGAAACATAGTCATGGAACAATGTTGCTGATGTTGATAATTATTCGCATCATAAATCGAATCGCCATAATTATTAAAATTAGCACTCGTAGTCGGTCGAAGTTACCTAATAAACATATCATTATATGCGCATATATTCGTCATCTCTCAAGCTCTCATTACTATATTATTATTATTATTATTATTTATTATTATTATTTATTATTATTATTATTTATTATTATTTGTTATTATTATTTATTATTATTATTATTTATTATTATTATTTATTATTATTATTTATTATTATTATTATTATTTATTATTATTATTATTTATTTTT